>CM021105.1:201683151-201860568 GCA_007115665.2 Sequoiadendron giganteum
CCCAAAAGTCTTCAATCTGCACCTTGTGCCTGAACTCCTCTGTCAATATCCACCTGATGTTTCTGTGGAGATCGTAGTAATGCCTGCTGGTGTGATAGGAAAGGTGGAAGAATTGGAGCTCCGCTTTTGCCTCTCTTGCTGCTTGCAGCGATGGGCAGATTTCATCTGAATTTCCCATAGTAATCGGGAATCTGAGTCCACCTTTCTTCTTCTTCTTTTGAATCTTATCATAGGCAATCAGTTGCCTAGATACTTCCAGCATCACTATCCTGTTTGTGGGATACCAAGGCAATCTGTATGGATAGGAGGAAAATCCTTGCAACCTTATGTAGGTGAATTTTGGAAATTGGATAAACCAACATCAGAATTTTCAATCATTTCTTGTGCCTCCCTTGATATTCTATGGTGGGTTCTCTGCTGCAAGGTCCTCGTGATATGCATTGTAAAGGCGTCATTGACCCTCTTGTAATTGGTTGTGCTTGTCAGATGCAACTGTGGACAAGCTTCATATATTTTAAACTGATGGGATCCGCAATCGATTGGTTCCTTGTAAGAGATCCCTCTATATCTCGTCATGCGAGCCAACATATAGACAAGGTAGGAGCCCATGTAAAATGTCTTTGTTCTCCTCACGCCACGAAGCTGCTCATGTATGTTATCACTGATCATCAGTGCCCAATCCATGTAATCCTTTCCCTTTAACACCAAGTTGACAAAATAGAACATCCAAGGTTCAAAGATGAACGCTTGGGGGCATCTTCCAACTCTGCTCAACATCATAATGAGATCACCAAATTCCTGTCTCAAGTCCTCTGAGACTATCTGCTTGGGCAATTTGGTGCGAGTTGGCTTGGGTTTAATCATCCACTTAGTGTTTATCAAATCAGCACACCGGTCTGTGGTGGATGAGTACATCTTTCTAGCTCTCTTTCGTCTTGTAGATCATTTTCTCATGAAATGGAATCTCGAATGCCTCTCCGATCGCTTCAGGTGTCAGGTTAGCCAGTACCTTGCCATCTGGCGAAGTGACTGTTCTCTGTTTTGCATTGTAGTGGTAGGCGCACTCCATGATGAGTTCTGGACATCGGATAGCTGGCGGAAAGTTGGCAGCTGCATACAATCCACTTTTGACAATATTGTGCGAAGTCACTGACGGGTGATGGCCTCCAGTCCCCATTATCCTTCTTCTGAATGCTTCTATGTTGAATGAGCCTAAGTTCGTGTCAACTAGCCTGCCGAGCTTAGATGAAAATTTTGACTCTGGTAGGAAGGACTTGCCCAGTTTCTTGATCACAGCTTGTCTGGACTCGGTGTGGTTGTTCCTGCCTGCAACTCTTCTACAAAAAGGCAAGAGAGTTAGAAAGAAAAATTTAAGATAATAAAACAACCATCATTGAGGGTGTCAGCAGATTTTTAAATAAAAAGGCTGCAACACTTCTGCCATTTCCAACTGCAAACCTCAACTGTCTTGTTCACTTCAGCTATGAAACTTCTGTATTTGCAGCAACTCTCTCTCAAACTCGTATTTCGAACTTTTTCTTTAGAAGAAACGTACTTTCAACAACTTGTAAATGTTCTCACAAATTTGAACTTTCAGCCAATGCAGCCCTTTTAAACTTCAGATTTCTCAACAACTGCAGACTTAACTTTGTTTACTTCAGCAGTCGAATGAAACTTCTTCAAAGCCGTACCTTCTCAGGAACTGCAGCAACTGGCAACTTGAGAATTTGCGCCTCTCAGCAACTGCAGCCTCAGCAAGTTAAGTCACTCTTCTTCAGCAACTTCAACTTCTGCAAATTCGCACTTCTCAGCAATTGCAATCTCTTCAAAAATTCGTACTTTCACTTAGCCAATATTTTTGCATTCAGCAAGTGGTGAGAGGAATGAAGAGGATTTGAAAATCTTATAGCTTGGTTGAATTCCTGCAGAGGCTATACTTAGCAAATTTTCGAATTCATTTTCCCTCTCTTTTCTCTGTTGTAACACTTGTCATCTGAGGCATCTTCTAGAATTATGAATTCATCACCTCTACACAGGCCTGCCTCGTCGCTTTTGATTTCTTAAAATATTAAATTGTTCACTTCCTTGAACAATTTCGAAACGTTTGGCTAAGTCATTTGATCTTGTCTTTGTTTTGGCAAAATTATCTAGCTCAAAACTTGTAGCGAAGTGCCTTTCATTCATTTTGTTCGTTTGCCTTAGAGAAATCTCTCAATTTTGCCTTAGGAATTTTATTTAAAATAGGCATTGGGCAAAATATCCATTGAAACAATGTGGACATGGCGCGGAGAACGTTTGAATCACCTCTGAACTGCAAATGTTTAATACCCAGAAGAAAAATCCTTCCAGAATCCATCGTTTTCATGTGTATTCGGACGAAGGGGTTCTTTTAATTTTTATTATTTAAAAATAATAAAAATGGCTAATGTTTATTTCTTCCCCTCCGGATGTATTCTACTCCAGTAATTTCAAGCTCCTTGGCCTTAGCAAATTTTCTTGATTTTCCTGAAGAATTTTCCCTCTGAAGATTTGCATAACTCTGGAAATTTTAGCATCATCCTCTAGACGTATTCTTAATTTTCTCCTTAGAAAATACCTTAGGAATTATTTTAAAATCTAAATTTCATCATTTTATCTTTGAAGGGCACATATAGCATGTCATATTTCCATTTTATTCCTTAGGCAATTCCACGCCTAGACTTTCTTTTCTCACTTAGCAATTTTTTTTTTTTACGCCTAGACTTTCTTAGAAATTTTCATTTTCAAGTCCCCACTCACTAGGCGCATCTCATATTTGAAGAGGAAGAAATAAATAAATATAACCCTTGGTCTTTTAAACAATCACGCCCCCTTAGCATTACTTTTCCCTTGGTGCATTTCACATGGTGACCCTTCATCTTCCTCTAGCGCATATGCCATGGGTAGCTTCTACCTTCAACGTTTTACCTTTCATCCTTACCTTGGGTGCATATGCCATGGAGAAGAGAAATTCCCACGCCTAAGACATGACTCTTCACCTCCCTCTGGCGCATATGGGCTAGGCTATTTCCATTCTACACTTGAGCGCATTTCACCTTTGCAAAGGAAAGACGCCATCATCTTGTGACCCTTCATCTCCCTTGGGTGCATTTAGCCCATGCAACTTCCATTCTTGGGCACATATGCATGGGGACAAGGAATTCCGCCCCTTTCAAATGACTCTTCATCTCCTCTTGGTGCATTTGCTAGTGTGAGAGGGAAACTTCTTTGCCTTAGGCACATATTGGCTTGTGAGGAGGAAAATACTACGCTCATGGTGTCTCTTCACCTTCCCTAGGCGCATATAGCCTATGTTACTTCCATTTCTAAGCGCATTTGAGAGGTGTGAGGAAATTTCCACGCCCTAGGTGACTCTTCACCTCCCTTGGGCGCATTTAGCCCATACAACTTCCATTCTTGGGCACATATGAGGATGCCTTAGGAATTTTTTTTGCCTTAGTGAATATTTTCATGCTTTGGGTGTCCTTTCACCTTCCTTAAGCGCATATATGGGTACGAGGAGGAAACTCGATGCCTTGGAAGAATTTCTATGCCTCTTGAAGGCGCATTTTATCTTTGCTCAAGGAAATCTCACACTTAGAGATTTTTGTATCTTTTACTCCTCTTGGGCGTATATGAAGGTGTTTATATGCCAGCTGTCGTTTATAAGTTTCCAACGCCCTAGGTGACCTTGGCCTTCTATTTTTAGTAAACTCTGAGAAATTAGGGTTTCATTGCATTTCACCCTGTTCTGAACTGGAACTGGCGTGGCTGTGCCTCCATTTGGTTTTGCCATCCTGTTCACACCTTAGCTGGCACAGTACGTGCTATTTTTAGCAAACCCTAGGATTGAGCAATTTCTGTATCTCTGTTTGCTTTGAAATTTGCTCCAGTTGCTTTTGATGCTGTGAGAGACCTGTTCATACTTGCTTCTGGTGATGACGCGCTATTTTTAGCTATGAGATGACTTACTAAAAATAGTAAGTATTCAGATCATGCTCAAATTTTGCCAGTAGGTAGCCTGAAAGATGCTGATCATGGTGGCGTGCTTCGTTCTGACATCTCTGCATTTCGCTTCATCTATTTTTAGACATGGCAGGGAAACCCTAATCTGACTTGCATGTGCTCCCGACTGCTTCCGTTTGACCTGATTTATGTTGCATGCCATTCTGCTTGTTGAACTGAAGTGCCGGGTGACTGCTGGGGTGAACCTGCTATTTATAGTAAGTGTTCGGAGAGTGGTCCATCGGATGTCGGATGAGTTTGCATGTCACAGTGCCCGTGGGATCTCAGAAAACCCAGAAAAACCCAAAAAACTGGTCAACGTTTCGGCACTGGCTAAAAATAGTAAGTCCCTGAAAACTGACTCATTCTGCTTGCATGTCGTATCACTGCAAAGCTCTCGCAAAACCCAGATGGAATATCCGGACATGTGCTGAAAATCACTGCATGCAAACCCTAAAAATAGCCTTTGAAGGCTGAACTCTGAAAGTCCTTGTCTTGGTTTGCATGTTACACCATCACGAAGGTCTTCAAAAACCCAGATCCATTCTCCTGTCATTTATCAGAGAATTGTATGTTGAAGCCCTGAAAATAGCCTCTGAAGGCTGAACTGCTAAAAATAGCCAGTTGTCTGAATCTATTCAAATTTCATGGAAAGGCACTCAGAAGTTGCCTGAACGTGCTGAAGTAGTTAGAATCCCGAAATCCTGAGGAAAAGACCTCAGATTAGGTACTTACTAAAAATAGTAAGTTGTCAGATTTCAATAAGATTTCTGTGGGATCCTGCCTTGAGCTTTCTAATCGTGTTGCTGCACTTAGATTTTACCTTAACAACCCAATTTTGACCTCGAGCGGGTCTAAAGGATAGAAACCCTAAATCTATCAATTACTTCAACTGAGGTCAAACGGGACATCCCCGGAAGGACAAAAGACCAGAGACAGAGAGAACCAAAGCCAAAAGACCAGAATGGAACAAAAATTAGGGGGTCCCCATCTTGGATGGGGTGATGTGTGAAAAGGTCACAACACGCCCGAGGCATGGAAAAACTTAAAAGTTTCGAAGCCACAAAAAGTTGCCTGAAACCCTCTTAAATGTGCCCATCATGAGCAAGGATGAATGAAAATTTTCTAAGGCAAAAATTGAAGTATCACCTGGTAAATGTGCCCTCAAGTAGAAGTTGTTTGAAAGAATTTTCTAAGTCATAAAAAATGGCATGACCTCACCTCAAATGCGCCCAAGGACGAGAAAAGGGGAAAACGCCTACAAGGAGTTAGTTAAACTTTTGCTAAGTTAAGGAAAATGGCATGAGCCCCACTTAAGTGCGTCCAAAGGAGTCAAGAAGGAGGAATATACTGTTGATGTTATTGCAGCTGTGGTCTACACTTCATCCGCACAAAGAACACATGAATTAAATGAATAGCCTTCGGCTATTTAATTCATGTTCCCAATATCTAAATAAAGCAAAGGGCCGACCCTATATTGATTCGCATAATTCTCTTATTGATTGAGCCGACTTCAAGATATATTAAAATGTTTATCTTTTATTATGTATTCC
Organism: Sequoiadendron giganteum; assembly: GCA_007115665.2. Classification (NCBI taxonomy): domain Eukaryota; kingdom Viridiplantae; phylum Streptophyta; class Pinopsida; order Cupressales; family Cupressaceae; genus Sequoiadendron; species Sequoiadendron giganteum. Next base: position 201,688,728 of record CM021105.1, read on the forward strand.
AAGAAAGGCCGACCTAAGTCAAGAGGCGCCTAATGATGTATATATACAAGGTCACCTTGTCATTGTATTCAATCTATCTCAATCAAGTTCATGAAGAAGATTCGCATTCATAGAAGGAGGTCGCACTTCATCAGCAGACCGATTTCAAGGAAGAACATATTCATTTGTATCTTTTGCATCTAGGAGAGGTGCTATTATTCATTGTATCAAATTAGCCTATGTGTTGGGCCTGTATTGTAAAGCAGATTTCTGCTCCTGTTCCTACAATATATAAGAGAGATATTTGCTGGGTTTTTCCCCCTCATGTTGGAGGGTTTTCCCAGGGTACTTGGTTGTGTTCATTGTCTCTTATGTTGCATTTTCTGTTTGCTTTCATTTCTGTATATCTGTTCTTAAAACAACAACATGGTATCAGAGCGGGTCTGTAAAAGATCTAATCAGATATGTCAAAGAAACGAAGCAAGTTAAGTATCAGGAGAAGTTGAAAATTGCTAAGGGAGTCGGCATGTTAAAATGATGAATTTATCGGAAGATTCTTGACTGCTAGCCACTGCCGATGAAGTGCCACTGGATAATCTTTATAGTGATGAAGTCGGTATTCTGAAAAATTATATTACCATCACTATTTGATATCGTGGGAGTATTATCAGGTCTATATGAGTCACTAAAGATCAAGCGATGACAATAAGTTGAGTTGTCGTTACCAGCAATAGCACAAATCGCTTTATGAAGAATTTAAGAAGAATCGGGCCCATGAAATCTTGGTGATTAGTTCCATCGGGCATACTAAGAAATACGCGTCCAATACAATGAAAGGATTTCAGGGAGAAAATCAATCGAAGTTCTTTACAGATGGCCGGCTTCATTCTGGAAGCTATACGATCTTCATTAACAATATGATCTCTGGCCGGTGTCATCACAAGCACTAGGAATCAACTTCAGGCAGTCTATGGTGAAGATCATGCGACCTCATCTGAACACACAATTTTAAGTGTCGAGTCCTCTCAGAAGAGATCAGCGTGTTGGGATTATGATGATTGTTGTCGGCATGAGCTCTCTTCCGCATCTAGTGATTGTTGTCGCCTTCTATATCTTCATATAGGAATAGGAATCATTGCGTGTTGTAGAAAGCTTGGCGCTGGAAGTTAGGCTGATCTCAAAGCCTTCGATCATTGAAGAATTTGAGTTAGCCTCCTTCTAATCGCTTTATTAATTTTACCATGGAGAAGTTTTTCGAATGGGCTTTGACTAAAGAAAAAGAAGATGAGGAGGCTCGGGATTCTGTCAAGAAGGAGTAATCCTCTAGGTCTTGCATATAAAGCACCTTTATCATAGACGGAGGAATGGCCAATATTCTCATACAGTTTGGATAAGTGTGGGTCTGAAAACAGCTCTGACTGTTGAAGTGCCTAAAAGGAAATTGACTTGTGAAAGTCAACCTACAGATATTCAGCCAATGATCCTGCTCGCAGATAGTTCAGACTATAGCGAAGTTGTGATTATATAGCAACTCTGAAGGAGGCAAGAGGAGTCTCAACTTCAAGTCTAGTGCTACCGTGTATCAACATTAAAAATCCCAAAGCACTCCGGGAGATAGGACATTAGCCTTGTGACAGTTGTTGGGGGGTTACTTGACTCAAACCAAGTCTGGTAAATTGCTGCACAAGAGTATTATGCAGCTATGAGGGTCACAGGTGAATATAGAAGCTAGACGTGGGACTGAAGTCACATGCTGGGCTGCTACAGGAGGTCTGAGAGTGAAGACATGGAGACCGGATGCAAGGGCACTTGGGTATATGAATTCAAACTGCCTGATTCATCACTCCTGGGTGTTGTTGTTCACTTGTTGCCACTGGGTGTGAAGGTTTCTATGTGTCTCCTCAGTGCTGGGTGCGATTACTTGTTGCTACAGTCGTTCCTATACTACTGCAACTATCTCAGACCTCTGCTAAAGTCTCAAAAGTCAAAACCATGATAAGAGGACAAAGTAGTTATTAATTCATGTACTTCTGTACAATAAGGAAATCACATACTGATTATACATGATAATTATCTGATTTCAAGCAAACCCTTCATGATGGGCACCAATGGTCTTTACGACCTCGTAGACAAGAGCCCGACTGTCGTCAGATCATGCTGCTTATGGTTGATGGTTGAGCTCGAGTTGTAGAATGGCTGCAACCTAGAAAGAGATAAGTATTTATTTTGTTTATAATTTTTTTTAGATTCAATTTGCTGAGTTATGCAAAGCTGACATTATTTACTTAGGAGTATGTGTGACCAGTAAATAGTGATCTCTGTGATAAGATTCCTTAGAATTATTCATTGCAAATTGTATCATGCTAATTTGTGAAGATTGTCTTTTTAGTTTTGCTGAGATTAGCTCTTCGGAAAAATTAAAAGAAAGACATGTCATGATTGATGAATCAATTATCTATTACTCAGGAGATTTTTGTGCAGTTGAATAATGTTCATGAATTGTCTTGTAGTTATTAATTCATGCTCTAACATTGAGATATCCTGAGCATCAAGCAATCTGCATCTGGAAAGATTGGATATCGAAGTCATACCGAATGAAGAAATGATCAAGCTTGGAGTCATAGCGTGGAATCATTGGACTATATTGATGACATGAGATATCTCTCAAAGACAAAGTAACCTTTAGGTCATCATTGTGTTCAAACTATGAAGGGTACGGATTGATCTGAGATCAAGTACAACGTATCACACTATGTCCAGCATTTGGACCTATCAGAATAGTTAAAAAGATAAGTATTCTTTGGTTGCTGAGTTATATCATTTATTTATTCTTTGGATCTTGTAATTAAGAGAGATAGTAGATTCTCTTGAATTGTGTTGTGTTCACTAGCATAAGATCTTTGGAAAAATTTCATTCATGATATAACTTGTACAATTCTAATCTTGATAATTCTTTGGATAATTATGGACTGTTAGTAATCTCTATCTAAAATGCTTCCTGGACAGGTTTAGGGGGAAGAAGATGATAAGAGATTACTTAGTGATGAAAAGCTTGAGGCATCTTATGAAGAAGTCATGTCAACCAAAGAAATGATCAAGAGGGAGTAAACACTAGAGGGACCGAGTTGATGGCTAGAGGGAGTACATCTCCAGAAGTCTTCTTTGCAATCTCTGAAGCCAGGATCGAGAGGGAGTCTCAGTATCAGTGTTCCTTTGTTTAATGCAATTCTCTATTGAGAGAGAGTTGAGGTGCAAGACCTTGATAATGCAATTCTCTGTTGAGAGAGAGTTGAGGTGCAAGCCCTTGATAATGCAATTCTCTGTTGAGAGAGAGTTGAGGTGCAAGCCCTTGATAATGCAATTGTCTGATGAGAGAGAGTTGAGGTGAAAGCCCTTGTTTCCACCCTCTGGGAGAAGCTATGGTGGATGTCATGTGTGTGACTCCATGACAACATCACGTGAGGGAATCCGTGATGACTTTATACCATCTATGGAAGTAGCCATAATGGTTAATATCACGTTGAGGTGATATTCTATTTTGTTTTCATTCTAATATGATGTGTCTTGTGCAGATGGAAGTTCATCCCTAGCTGAGAGGGAGTGTTGATGTTATTGCAGCTGTGGTCTGCACTTCATCCGCACAAAGAACACATGAATTAAATGAATAGCCTTCGGCTATTTAATTCATGTTCCCAATATCTAAATAAAGCAAAGGGCTGACCCTATATTGATTCGCATAATTCTCTTATTGATTGAGCCGACTTCAAGATATATTAAAATGTTTATCTTTTATTATGTATTCCAAGAAAGGCCGACCTAAGTCAAGAGGCGCCTAATGATGTACATATACAAGGTCACCTTGTCATTGTATTCAATCTATCTCAATCAAGTTCATGAAGAAGATTCGCATTCATAGAAGGAGGTCGCACTTCAGCAGCAGACTGATTTCAAGGAAGAACATATTCATTTGTATCTTTTGCATCTAGGAGAGGTGCTATTATTCATTGTATCAAATTAGCCTATGTGTTGGGCCTGTATTGTAAAGCAGATTTCTGCTCCTGTTCCTACAATATATAAGAGAGATATTTGCTGGGTTTTTCCCCCTCATGTTGGAGGGTTTTCCCAGGGTACTTGGTTGTGTTCATTGTCTCTTATGTTGCATTTTCTGTTTGCTTTCATTTCTGTATATCTGTTCTTAAAACAACAACATATACTTCATGATGTGTGAAAGACATCATCAGTCCAAGAATGCCTAGCACAAGAGGAGACAAAATAAATGATGCAGGCATGAGGTGAGCACACAAGGAGGTACGCCCAAGAGAGAGAAGATGAAATATGCACTCAAGGCAAACATTAATGATAAATATTTTGAGGTGTTAAAAGATTAAATGAATCCCTACATGTGCGCCCATGAATAAATAAAGTTGAGAAATATTTTCTAAGGGGAGATATTTTATTTTATTTTTTTGTAAAGTCAGGGGGTCTTGAATATTTTGTAAGGGGGAAATAAATTCTGAAAGTATTGCGCCTTGGCTTGTGATTTTAAAATAGACGCCTGGCTTACAATTGATGAAATTTCTAAAGCAGATCAAAATCTAAGGCTCAGATGAGAAAAAAATTCTTAAGGCAGAGGGATAAAATGAAGCGCGCCTAAGTCATTGAGATAAATTTTTCTATGGCGCATGATTTCTTCCAAGGCATGGATTTTAAAATTCACCAGGGTGAAGTACGCCCATGCTTGAAGGATGAATTTGTTGAAATGTTAATGGGGTGAAATTTTTAAATTAAAAAAAGTAACAATTGTTGCAAATTGCCAGAGGAGGGAAAAATTCAAACTTTTGCAGAGTAGTGGAGAAGAAATTAAATTAGTCTGCTAAAATAAGCCTCCTAGAAGTCGAAATATTCTCAGACTCAATTATAAGAGCTATGAAGATGTTCATTTCTCCTCACCAGCTGCAAGTGCGAATTTGAGACTTTGTAGGTGAAGAAAATCGAAATTGGAAGAAGTTGTTGAAAGAGCAAGAAAATTTCTAAGTGTCGGAAGAGATATTGATATTGCTGAGAAGTGTTGAGGTTTCAAGTTAGAATTTCAGTGTTGGGGTTCTTCATTTTTCAAAGTTCGCTCCATATTTTGGTCATCACAAGGTTAATAAATTTTCCAAGTTAAGTTTCTAATGAACATCTTTTATTTTTGCAGGATGGCTGAAGTAAATAGAGGAGCAACTGCAAGAGCAAACAAGGCTGCAAATGCTGAGTCCAACAAAGCCAGTGTATCCAGACAGGCAGTAATCAAGAAGTTGAGCAAGCCATTTCTTCTGGAGTCAAAATTTATTTCAAAGTTGGGAGAGCTGAGTAACACAAATCTTGGTTCGTTCAATCTGGGAGCACTCAGAAGTCAAATGCATGGGATAGGTGACTATCCTCCGTCGGTCACTGCGCAGAACATTGTGAAGAGTGGTCTTTATGCAACTGTTGGTTTTCAGCGGGCCATTCGATGTCCAAAGTTGATTATGGAGTGCGCCAACTGCTACAGACCAGAGCGAAGAACAATTGTTTCACCTGATGGCAAGTTGTTTGCCAATCTCACACCTGAAGCCATCGAGGAGGCGTTTGGAATTCTTGCTTCTGAAGGGATGATTTACAGAACTGGAGAAAGGGTTGAAAAGATGTATGCTTCTTTCAGTTTGGATGCAGAAACCCAAGCCTACTCGCACCAAGTTGCCCAAGCAGATAATTTTGGATGATGTAAAGCAAAAATATTGTGACCTGATTATGATGCTCAACAGGGTGAATGGAAGTCCCCAATCCTATATCTTTGAGCCTTGGATGTTCTATTTCATCAACATCGTGCTAGAAGGAAAAGATTGTGTAGACTGGGCGAAGATGATAAGTGATAATATACATGAACAATTTAGAAATTTGAGAAGAATAAAGACCTTTTATATGAGTTCATATGTGATTTATATGCTGGCTCAAATGAGAAAATACAGGGGAATATCCTATAAGGATCCTATTGGGTGTGGCCGTGAGCAGTTTAAGATTCATGAGGCTTGCCCGCAGTTGCACCTAGACAACACCTCTCACTACAAAAGAGTTAATGATACCTTCACTATGCGCATAACTAGAATTCTTTAGTAGAGAACTCATTAGAGAATATCAAAGGAAGCTCAGGAGCTGATTGAGAGGTATGGATGTTGGTTTATCCAATTTCCGAAATTTTCATACATAAGGCTGCAAGGGTTCGCATCATATCCTTTCAGATTGCCAAGATACCCCACGAACAAAATATTGATGCTAGAGATATCCAGGCAACTCATTGCCTATGATAGAATTCAAAAAAAGAAGAAGAAAGGAGGACTAGACTTCCCTATCGTCATGGGAAATTCAGATGAAGTTTGTCCCACCTTGCAAGCAACCAAGGAAGCTGAGGATGAGTTGCAATTCTTCCACCTCTCGTGCCACACTTGCAGGCAGGATTTTGACCCTTATGGGAATATCAGAATGGTGATGACTGAGGAGTTTAGAGTCTAGACATAAGGCACATATTGAGGATTTATGGGCTAATGCGGCTGATGATGCTGAGATTAGGAGAAGGATGTTTTCAGGATACCTTTGAACATAATTAGAGAGTGCGGGATTATTCCAGTCCCAGACCAGGTAGATGAGGACGTGAATGTTATGCAGTCTGATTATGAGACAGTGAGAAATACAATAGTCCCTCTTCCTGATTGGTCAGAATCAGAGATTACAAATTTGGATACACTATGAATACTAGTGTTGACATTTACAAGAAATTGGGTGGAAAGGCATGCAAATAGGCTTAAGAGCAAGTCAATTCCTCCCACTTACAACTTGATGGGTGACCAGAGGCCGCCAACAGTCAGAAAGAAGAAGCAGGTCTCCCAAGTCCTAGAACCACGGAGGGAGGAACAGGTTCGACAGATGCCTCAGAGGGTTGAGGAAGCATCATCCACACCATCACGGGCTCACTCTCCAAGTGTATAGGAAGTCTCATTGTTTGCAGACCAAAGAAATAGATTGAATGAAGAACAAGAGTTACAGGAAGCAAATCAGCCACCTCGTAGGGAGTTAGTTGGTCAAAGTGTCAATGTGCCTAGAAGAGACAACCAGCGGGAGGGAGAATGGAAACGCCTTGTTGGATGATGACCTTCTAGAAGATGATGGTGGACATTAATTGCTCATCATGATTTCGGGAGAGAGTGGAGAAACATTTGCTAATTTATTACCCCACTCCTCTTTTTGGTGGTTTTTAGGGAAGAATTTTGATCAGGGCACATGCGGCTCAATCTGAGCCCTTCATTGTAATTGAATCTGAGCCGTCCATTGGATTTGGCCATCTATAAAAGGGGCATTCCCCCTCATTTGTACATTATTAAAAGATAGGAATAGAGAGAGACATATAGCATAAATTGATAGCATAGCTTAGATTGAAGAGGAAGGAAAGTTATCAAATTGAATGCTTTATAAGAGATTGTTGTGAACACTCCTATAATAAAAAGAGTTATCATTGCTTGTGGTTTCATCTTTTATTGCGGGTAGCTAGCAAGATTTCTTCTTCCTTCCAATTCGCATAGAATCTTAAAGTAGAGCTTATAGTAAAGTAGACATTAATTCATGCATATAGATAGTTGTGGAATGTGGTGGTCTAATTGAGTAAGCTTCATTAGTCCATACCACTAGAAAACTCACTGATGGTGGGTTCGCCTTGTGTGGTCAACTGGAATATTATGTACTTAACTTCGATTATGATTTATATGTTGGTATGCGTCGTTGTTATGGTATCTTCATGTTAAATTGTGGTCTGAATACCTCAAGTTACTCGTTTGAAGATTGCACCAGTTATGTGGAAGTTGTCCAAGGTGAGGCAAAGCAAAGCTTGGTTAAGTTTGCAAGAGTTGATCTCCACGTCTCGTGCTTAGAGTAGATCGTAGCATTTCTAATCCCAGCATCCATTTAAATTCAACATTTTCTGGTTAGTTTAGGCAATTCGAGCTTCACTGGTATATCTTCCGAGTCTTGAAAGTCCTTTCTGAGTAAGCAATCACATAAATCCCCTTGAAATACCAGCAAATCACATGAAGCCAACTGAATCTACGTCCACTGCATAAAGGAACCTTAGAGTTGAATGCATGATCTTTCACAATCTTAGCATGCAGGATATTTTGATCAAGAGAGGATAGAGTGACCGTTGGAAACTTTATTCTGTGTTGGTGTGGTCATAAAACACCCGTTAATAGGGCCCATGGTTCTTTGCATGTGAAACAAATATTCTTGTTCCTTAGCTCCTTTCTGTAGTCATCTTCCATCTTCGTGGGTGTTTCTTTGGGCTGAATGTTCTCCTTGTTATCGCGCCTCTTGTCTCTATCATGCGGGAAGGTCTTACGTAGAATTTTTTTCTTTTGGGCTGCTAGCTTCATGCTTCTTGCCTTCCTTATCACCTCATGAAGAAATGGTGGGTCAAAAGCCTTAATCCATCCCTTCAATGGTTCCATTAGCCTTTCACTAAAAAGGACTACAAGCCTCCTCTCTGTGATACCAGGTACCATAACTGAGAGTCTTTGGAACTTTGAAATGTATGTATCAAGAGAGCCATACTATTTCATCTGTGCAAGCTCTCTAAAGTGTATTTCAGGATCTTTTTAATCAAACCTCTCAATGAGTTTGTTAGTGAACTCATGATATGTAGTAATCAAATAATGGCCAAGAGTGATATGGCCATGATACCAACATTCGTGAGCTGCCCCATCAAGATGCAAGGTGGAAAATTTGATCGCCTCATTCTCTGGCATGGGTTTAAGTGAAATAATTATCCAACTTCTAAACCCAAGCTCTAGCTGTACCCTTATCACTACTGTCAAAGTGTGCCAGGGTGGCCTTTCCTAGAGCATTCTAGAAATCTCTCTGCACCTGTGGTCCTCTGTTCTCCACTCTTCCACCCCTTTTCTTCTTTTGGTGGAGGTATTGATCCAAGGTCAATAAGTCATGAATCTCAGCTGGTAGAGAAACATACTCCATATAGGCTATTCTCACTTCATCCACTAAGGGTACTTGTTCCTTTGGAGCAACCTATGGCTACTCTTTGAGTGTGAATGTTGGATGGAATGGTCTAGGAACATACCCTAAGACTATTGTAGTAGTACGCCCTCTAGTGTTTGACTGGTTAGTGGAGCTAGTTTCACATTGTGGCACTTGGTTAACTTGTGGAATCCCTTGATTAAACTTCCCCAACATTTGTGACAACATATCTAGCATAGCATCAATTTTTTTCTTTGCTTTGGAATTGGGACTGTCAAACTAGCCTATTGCCTTCCCCTTGTTTGCCATGCCCCCTGATACACTTTCATTGTCACTAGAAGAATTCAAATGGATTCCAAGAATCCTTGAAACTTTTTCTCCTTCTAGAATTGGTGGGGGTTGCCAGTTAATTTTCTTTTGTTCTCTATCATAATACCTTCTTTCTCTTTCACTCATAGATGATCGTAAGTGCATAGCACGCCTTAGAAGCATAGGTTGGTAGGATGACCAACTTTCATACCACTTGTCTTCTCGAGATTCTTTGAAATTCTTAGGTTCCACTTTAGAGATCAAGCACAAGTTTGCATGTTCAGATGCAATGGCTACTCTTCTCCTTATTTGAATTTCAGCATCTCTAGCACCAATGATTAGATTTTCTTGATGATTTTTTTGAACAAATTTGGATGGAGTCTTAGGTTGTGCTCTTGATAGAGTTTTTGGATTTCTTTGTTTATTATCTCCAGTTTCAACTTCCTCCTCTACTTCTTTAACACTGTCTTCTTGATGATCAATTTCTTGTGCTGTTTCCTTTCGATGCCTTTCTTCATCAACTCTCACATTTGCACTTTCAACAATTTTGTGCAAGATTTTGTTATAGCATATATAGGCCTTGCTTCTCGTAGAATATCCAAGAAAGATACCTTTATCACACCTGGAATCAAACTTTCCCAAGTCTTCGTCATCTCGTTGAATATAACATTTGTTTCCGAATACTTTGAAGTACTTTATTGATGCAGGCCTTCCCTTCCAAATTGTTCACCTTGATTAGAGCTCGGTTCAAAACGTAGAGTATTGTATGCACTGCTTCTCTCCAGAAGGTGTCAGACTGTCAGTGATCTTGGAATCATTTAACATGGCTCTTGTCATTCCTTGCATTCTATTTTTCCTCTCAACAACTCCATTTTGATGCAGAGTTCTTGCAGCTGAATATTGTCTTCTTATTCCATGTTCACAAAAAAATTCAAATTCATTTGATGTGAATTCTCCTCCTTTATTAGATCTTAAACATGTTTTTCTTAACCCAATCTCATTCTCTACTAAGTCTTTAAATGCCTTAAATATTTCAAAGGCTTCAGATTTTTCTTTTAGAAATGTAACCCATGCCATCCTTGTTGGCCCACATAAGTTAGTATGTATTAGGTCCAAGGGCTTTGATGTAGAATACTCCTTTGATTTGAAACTTGTTCTTGTTTGCTTTCCAACTTGGCACTGTTTGTAGATTGTATTAGATGGCTTTGCTATCTTCAGCATGCCCCTTATGGCTTGCCTTTGGCTAATCTTCACAATGTTATCAAAGTTCAAATGTCCCATCCTTTTGTGCTACAACCAGCTCTCATCTTCTTGTGCCATGCAACACTTTTCTCCTTTGAATTCACTGAGTATAGAGATTGTTTGCAGTTCTATTAGCATTTGCAACAAGTTTCCCTATTCTTGTTTTTTTGATTGCACAACCACTTAGATGAAATGTGAGAGTGTGTCCTTGATCACAAAATGGACTCATACTTAGAAGATTGTGCTTCAACCCTTCGACATATAATACATTTTTGGTCTTTGTCTTTCCATTGTCAAAACTAAGACTGCCTTTTCTTGTGATCCTTGCTATGGCATTGTATCTGAACTTGATATTGCCTCCATTTATTTCCTTCAAAGTGAGGACCTTGCTTTTATCCCCTGTCATGTGTCTTGAGCAACCACTATCAATGTATCACTGATTTTCTTCATTTTGCACATGGAGGGCTGCTTATACTAGCATGGATTTTTCCTTCATTTGAAGCTCCTTCTTTCAAAATTTTGTAGATTCCTCTTTTGACTTGTCAAGAACATCCTCCTCCTTGTTTTTTTTTGGAGGTTTAGCAAAGTCACTTCTACAAGAACACATTATATGACCAAAATTATTGCACTTGTGGCACATGATGTTGTAGTCCATTAGAGGAGAAAATGGATTATAGTTTCTCTTTAGGAAACCCAAATCCCTCTTTGCATGAGTTCTACAATCTATTGCCTTATGACCAAACTTATTGCAAAAGAAACGATAACCATAAAATGAATGTTGAAATCTGTTCATTTGCGCTTGCCTTTGAGGGAATGGTCTCTTGAAACCTTCATTGTCGCCCTTGTGAGGAATGCTGATTTTTTGAGTAATATTACTCTCTCTCTTCTTTGAACTATCACCATTGATGGAGCCTTTGAGCACATTTGTATAACTTTTGGACTTTTCCTCATTTGTCTTCTTTGGTAACTTTGTAGCCTTAGAGTTTGAGCCTTGTTTGATTGTCTTTTGGTTTTCTTCAAAACCAAGACTTGTCTTGATAAAAGGCGATATTTGGGAGCTTATAATATCTTTCAAGAATTTCAAAGCTCTTTTCGAACTTCATGCTTCGATTTAATTGATTCTTCAATTTTTCCAACTCCTTAAGGAAATAACTTCAAGCTCCAACTTCTCACACTCCAATTCCTTTGCCTTTAGCTGATCTCTTTCAACTTCTTCAATTCGTTTTGCTTCCTCAATTTGATTCCTTAGATCCATGATCATCTTTTCCAATTCTTCAAGACTTTGAGACGACTTCACTTTAGCTTTGCTATCCTCTTGAAGACGTTACTTTAGTCTCAAATTCCTTTTCTTGAGCTTCTCGATCTTATTCTAGGCAAATTGGAGTTCCTTCTCAAGATCCTCTTCTTCATCGTCGGTATGTTCTTTCAAATCTCTTTCTTCTTCCCTTTTGTCTTCATCATCCTTTACCTCCATTGCCATAAAGAGTATCTCCTCTCTATCGCTATTAGAGAAGCGTCCACTGCTTTCTTCGAATGAGCTACTTGTTTATTGAATGTAGAGCCTCTTCTTATGCCTTTGGAAGTTCTTTTCTTGCTTCCCTTATTCGCTCTTTTTCTTGTTATGATAATATTTCCTTGCTTTCCTTTTGTAGTATTCTTCTTCCTCTTCACTACTTTCTGTTGTGTCGTAAAATTGCACCCCTTGCAATTTCACCTACATTTTTGCATCCACTTTAGTGTCCACTCCCTTAGTATTTGTGTAGGCTCATTTTAGCCCTTGCATCAGCCTTTTTCCCCTCAGGATGCTCAAGACCCCTTTTTAGCAGCTACCCTCTTATGTTACCTTTGTGTTAAACCTTGTGTTTTCCTCGTTCCCAGCGTTCTTTAGCATGATTTGTGTTCTCCTCAATTTTTGACATTGCAAAAATTGGGGTAACCTACCAAAAATTTGAAGTTTTTCTCTCTAAAGCACGTTTTACGAGGTGTTGAGGTTAGAAAACTTTAGATTTCAATTGATGATTCCCTTGGGCATCCTTTCATCAGCTCCCCTTTCCGTTTTTGTAAAATTCTGAGTCTTTTTTCTTGTGTTTTTGGTCAAATTCGGGTTTTTAAGGCAGCTCAGCAAAATAGGAAGTTTTAAGTCTTAAAACAAAATTGTTAAAGTTCCAAAAAGTTCCGATTTTGCTGTAAGTGAAATTGTTGAAACTCTAAAAAGGTCCGATTTTCTTTTTGGTGCTTTAAGTGAAATTTTTAAAACATCAAAAAGTTCCTATTTTCACTCATTTGCCAAAAACAAAATTGTTAAGTGATCAAAAAGTTCCTATTTTGCCTAAATTGTCAAAATTAAAATTGCTAAAAGAGCCAAAAGTTCCTATTTCTCCCATGAGTAAAGAGAAAATGTTGAGTGAGGTTAAAAACCCGATTTTTGTCATTCTTGTGTTATTTTTTGTTTGTTGCTAAGCTCAAAATACCCGATTGGAGAAATTCACCCAAGTTTTGAGGAGAGTTTGTGTTTGAATTTGATAGTTTACCTCTTTTGGTGGAGCTCTCTTAAATTCTTCAACTGAAATTGCAGCTTCTCAAATTGAAAATAAGTGCCTTCATCTTTTCTTGAGATTTTACAAGGCATCTAGGGTTTTCTCTCCTTCACATTCCAAGGTATGTTGTTTGCTTTCCTTTTGTTTTATTTTCTCTTTCCCTTTTATCTAATCACGTTTGTGGTTAGTCGTTTCTTTTATTTTCTGGGTTTTGTGTTGTTATCTAATGTCCTTTGAGCAGAAACGTGTTTTCCTTGTATAGTTTTGCTTCTTGTCAAGTCTTCTTTTCTTCTATTTTGCTGTTTGCAAGACTCCATGATTCCCTTACATAAATAAAATCGGTTTCTTTAAACAACAAATATGAAAAACGTTTTTTCTCTTGATCAAATTGCATTTTCACTCAAAGGAATCGCGTTTTTGTTTTTAAATGTCTTTTCAAGTTGATTAATGTCATGTGCATTTGTCATTTTGTGTGAAGTCGTCATTTTCTTGCATTACATAGTGAGACGTTTTCTGAAAAACGTGTTTTTGAGAAGAAATCACAATTTCTAAAAAAGGCGTGTTGAGTAAAAACGTGTTTTTTATGTTTTTCCTTGCCATTGTCTCACTCGCTTCCATTTCTCATTTTCATTTGCCTTCACCAAATTCGCCTCATTCATTTCACTCATCTCATTTACCTTCATTTTGATAAATCATCAAATCCTCATTGGCATTTTCGCAAAAATAATAGGCCTTGGCTTAAATTCAGGTTTTCATTATCAAATAGCAAGTTGAGATTTTCACTAGAATTGCAAGTTTAAAAGTTGCTAAATGTTCAAAAAATCCCGATTGCGCTTTGTAAAAGTTGCTGACAGCCCCCCAAAACCCGAAATGCTTCTAAAAGCTTAAAAACGGACTTCCAAAACTTGACTGCAAATTCAAGTTGGAAGTTTTGACTTGCTGTTCCAAAAAGGTGAAACGTTGCTTTCATTCGCAATCAACCCACCGAGATCCGAATTGGTCTTTAGCCTTCATTCTCCACCATCATTTAGAAAGTTTTTTATTGCCCTAGGGTTTGAGCCTTGTTGTTAATGGATACCATGTCTTCACATGTTGATGCTGATGATGTTCTGACCTTATGGGGTTTTCACCGTAGCCTTGCAGATTCCTGCTCGATGACAGACGAACCAACTTCTCCAACAAACAAGAAAATGAAGTACAAATATGATAAGTATCAAAATGAGATTTCTCCATCTCACGTGGTCTCAAACATAGACGAAATCAAGGACACAGAGATTGGTCATGTTGATATGTCCGAGTTTCTTAAGAGGGCTGAGAAATCAACTTCTCACGATATGTAGTTGTTGTTGAGAAGTCATATTCACTTGGTATCTACTTTTCCTGTTGCTGCCCTTGAGCCGGAGTTTGTTCTTGCATGTGCATCCCACTTTGACAACGAATGAAGAACCATCAGGGACGATAACGGCAACGTGGTTATCAGACTTGATCTTGAAACCATCAACAAAATCTTCAGAGTTCTTGATGCTCCCACGCATTCAGACATCACAATGAAGAGTGCTCATAATCATTACGAGCAAAAGAAGAATGATTGTATCAAGCATATCAATCACAAATGGCTTCTCAAATCACGACCTTGTGTGACCTGGATACTCAAATTGTATCGGTCTGATTTTAAGGAAGAGATTAATGATATGATCACCCTCCTGAGCAGAATAGTGGGATTGAAAGTCTCCAATATGTTTGAAAACTGGATGTATAAATTCATAGTGGTTATCAGAAAGGCACAATACCCAATTTTCTGGGGTGAAATAATTAGCGACAGTTTGTGTGAACAGCTTGCACAGGTTCCCACCACACTCACCTTCTATATGAATTCGTATCTGGTTTACATAGTAGCTTCATTGAGGCAGTTTCCAGGCCTTTCTACCAAAGTTGATAAATCATTGGTGCCTGTATGGGAGTATTATGATTAGCTGGCTTTAAGGCAAAGTCGGGTGCATTATAGAAGGGTTCAAGATGCTTTCTTTGGTCATCTCATGTGTTTATTTGACAAAGCATTGGAAAACAACAGGGTATCCGAGGCTGCTTGGAGAAAAGTATATGAATACGGCTGTTTGTTCCTTCAATTCCCTACTTTCTCTTACATAAGAGTTGGCTGTTTTGAAGATCAACCTTGTATGCTTCCAAGGTACCCGACAGATAAAATCATTTTGATGGAGCTGGGAGGGCAGTTGATGACAGTACATGTACGACAAGCTGCACAACACAAGATTGGAGTCAGCATTTCATCACATAATCCATTGCTGATTGGGAGGTATTCTTTGACAACTTCCTCAAGGGCAAAAGCGATGGAGGCTGAACTTCAGGAGATAAGGTTAAAGGAATTCTAGGCCAGAATGGAATTTGACTACAAAAGAGTGAAAGACAAAATTAAAAGAGCTTTCACCCACGTGCATCGCATTGAAGACATTTGGGCAGACCTCTGAACATAAAAGGATATCTATAAAATGGATTACTGCAGGCTTACAGTGTAGCAAGTTGTTGATCTCAATCTGACCTTAGTTCCAGAAGGAGTAATTGATGACGGGCAGATTTTGGATCCTGAATATGAAGAACAAGAGGTTGCTAATGCACCTATTCCTGCAATACAGTGGTCTTAGAAGGAATCTACTATTTTTGATAGGTTTCAATCGGTCTTGGCAAATACTAACACTTGGCTCAAGAGCATAAGTGTTAAGACTATAAAAATCAGAATCGGAGCTGAGGATGATTCAGCTGGGCCTAAAGGATTAAAATCAGAGGTTAGAGATAAGTCAAAAGAAGGAGCTTCTTCTTCAAGTACCAGGATTAAGTTGAGGGTTAGCTGGGCTGTGGAAAAACCATTGGAGAAAAAAACACTAAAGGGGAAAGAGGTTAAGGAAACACAGGTTCAAGTTCTGGATCAGCAAGAAGAAGAGGTTCTTGAAACCTCTACTATTCTAAGTGAAATGTCTCCTCACATTGAAGCTCCAATACCTGTTTCTGCGATATCTCTTATGTCTCCCATTGACAGTGATGTTGATTCTTTCTCTATAGTATTCGTTTCTTCCATCCCACCTCCAAAAGCTATTCATCATTCCTCAACTACATCAATAATGAATACACCTGTGAGAAGCTTGCATGACAACTTGGAGAATGTATTTGATACAAATCCAATCTTTCCGGCGATGTCAAAAATAACTCTCCCAGAGATAGATACATCAACAGCAAGTTTTGATTGTTTTATGGCTAATCCTAGTCGCAATTTGTCTTCTGAGCAAACCATTGTTGCTATCCAAATTGAGGCACCTCCTAGAATTACAACTGTGTCACAAAATGAGTCCATTTCTACACAGACTGTAGTTGCTGTTTCAGATGAGAGAACCTTGGATCTTCCTCCATGGTTAAACTCAGTTGCTCCAAAGAGAAAGAAACAAGCAATCTCTCCTGATGTGTTTGATTTCCAGAAATTGAAGAAATCCAAACTGAGGGGTGCAAAGAAAGCAAAGACAGTCTCGCAGGTGTTTGTTGACAGCAATAAGATGAAATATGCTGAGATAGTAGAACCTCTCGTAGATAAACCACTTGAAGAGATGCAGATGTCTAATTACAGATTCACTAGGATGGAATTAGGCAAGCAGACTCATGCTAACATGATGCAAGATGCTCAAAGTTCAGTGACAGTTTTGGCACAAAGCTACAATGAACTTCTAACCAAGAAGGAGAAGCTAAAAGAAGAAAATGAAGAACTAGTTTCAGTTATTCAAAGGATTACTAGATCATCAGGAACGGTTGATTCACTATCTTCGTTTGCTCTTAAAGAATCAGGCAGGCAATTAGAAAGAATTGCGCAAAAAGCTAAAGCAGTTGATTCCTGGACAGCTCAATTAATTGACCAAGGAATACTAGTGGTTGAAAAGGCATTGAAGAATTTGAGTACTGTCAAAGCAACAAGATTCAAAATGAATCAAACTTTGGAAGCCTTTCAACAAAGCCTACATTCTCTTGAGAAAGATTTAAGAATCTGGCATGAGATGGATCAAGTGAAGCTGGAAATTCTGTGCAGCAATTCTGTGATTTCAAAAAGGGAAAAGTATATAGAGTTTGAGGAACTTATGACAAACAATTCATTAGTTGTTCAAGATCTTATCAAAGATGTCCAGGCTACGCTTGAGATGAGTGCTGTGTTGTGACCTTTTCACACATCACCCCATCCAAGATGGGGACCCCCTAATTTTTGCTCCATTCTGGTCTTTTGGCTTTGGTTCTCTCTATCTCTGATTCTTTTGTCCTTCTGGGGATGTCCCATTTGACCTAGGTTGAAATATTGACTAAGTCTGTGAAATTAGGGTTCCTATCCTTCAAGCTTGTTTGAGGTCAAACCGAGTTATCAAGGTAAAATCTAAGTGCAGCGGTGCAGTCAGAAAGCTCAAGACAGGATCCCACTGAAATCTGACAACTTACTATTTTTAGTAAGTACCTAATTTGAGGTCTTTTCCTCAGAATTCTGGGATTCTAACTACTTCAGCACATCCAGGCAGCTTCCAAGCACCTACATGTGAAATTTGAACAGATTCAGATAACTGGCTATTTTTAGCAGTTCAGCCTTTAGAGGCCATTTTCAGGGCTTAAACATACGATTCTCCGATGCATGATTGGAGAATTGATCTGGGTTTTTCAAGACCTTCGCAATGGTATAACATGCAAATCGAGATGGTGACTTTCAGAGTTCAGCCTTTAGAGGCTATTTTTAGGGTTTGCATGCAGTATTTTTCAGCGCATGTCCGGAAATCCCTTGTGGGTTTTGCGAGAGCTTCGCAGTGGTATGACATGCGAGCAGATTAGATCAATTTTCAGGGACTTACTATTTTTAGCCAATGACCGCATGTCGACCAATTTTTTGGGTTTTTTTGGGTTTTTTGAGATCCCACGAGCATTGTGACATGCAAACTCATCCGACATCCGGTTGACCACTTTTTAGACACTTACTATAAATAGTAGTTTCACCCCAACAGTTACCCAACACTCCAGTCCAACGAGCAGAGTGACAATCAGGAGCAATCAGGAGCAATCGGGAGTAGTCCGGAGCACATACAATCAGATTAGGGTTTCCCCTGCTATGTCTAAAAATAGATGGACAAAGTGCTGAGGTATCAAAACGAAGCATGCCACCATGATCAGCATCTTTCAGGTTGCCCTCTGGCAAAATTTGGGCATGACCCGAATACTTACTATTTTTAGTAAGTCATCTCGTGGCTATAAATAGCACATACTGTGCCAGAGGCGAGCATGAACAGGTCATTTACTACATCAGGAACAAGTGGAACGAATTTCGAAGGAAACAAAGGTACAAAAATTGATCAATGTTAGGGTTGCTAAAAATAGCAAATGGCTAAAAATAGCATGTACTGTGCCAAAGAAGATATGAATGAGGTAGGAAGGCCAAGTGGAGGCACAGCCACGCCCGCTCTAGGTCAGAATAGGGTGAAATGCAAGGAAACCCTATTTTTTCCGAATTTGCTAAAAATAGAAAGCCAAGGTATGGCTAGGGCGTTGGAAATTTATAAGTAATGACCAGCATGAGGATACATGAAGTACGCCCAGAAAGAGCAAGGAGGTTGAAAACCCCTAAGTACCTGAAAATTCTTCCTTCATAAGAGAAATACGCCTGAGGCATGAGGAAATTGACAAGAAAATGACCAAGTGTGGAATTTCCTTCACACTAGGCAAAACGCGCCCAAAACTTCCTTGAGCATAGGCTAAATGTGCCCAAAATTTCCTTGAGTAGGGGTCAAATGAGCCCACACAAGCAAAGGCTAGCAAGAAAATGTTTCTAAGGCATGAAGTTTCCTCCTCACACCCTCAAATGCGCCCTCAAAGGTTTAAAATGGAAGCACACTAGGTGAAATGCGCCCAAGGGAGGTGAAAGGTCACTGAGTGTTGGCACTTTCCTTTGCCTAGGCAAAATGCGCCCAAGGATGGAAGCTCACCATAACAAATGCGCCCAAGGGAGGTGAAAGGTCACTGAGTGTTGGCGCTTTCCTTTGCCTAGGAAAAATGCACCCAAGGATGGAAGCCCACCATAACAAATGCGCCCAAGGAAGGTGAAGGGTCACCCAAAGCATGGAAATTCCTTCACCACCCCTCATATGCGCCTTCAAGTTCCTCCTCCCCATGGCAAATGCGCCCAAGGTGGCCACAAGGTAAAAAGAAATGTTGAAGGAGATGGAAAATATTCTAAGTATGGGGAAATTCCTCTTCACACCCCTATTTGCGCCCTAGGGTGGAAGTGTCATATGTGATTTGCGCCCAAGGTGTTTTCCTCCTCCACATGCTATTTGCGCCTAAGGCAAAGGTAAAGGTAAAGGGGTGGCGTGATTTTGAAAAATGCTAAGGCTAGATAATATTCCCCCTCCACATGTGGTATGCGCCTAGAGTGAATATTGATGCATTAGATGAAATGCGCCCTTCATGGGTAATCTAAAATGAATCTTCTTTTTTTAGGAATTTTTCCTAAGGCAAGAAATTGCTAAGGCGTAGGAGCATGATAAAATGGAAGTTCACATTCTCAAATGCGCCCTCCAAAGGTAAGATAATTAAATTTAAATTTTCTAAGGCATTTTCTAAAGAGAAAATGAGAAATACGCCTAGGGGTGATATTAAAATTTCCAGAGGCAAGATGAGATATGCCAGACAGAGGGAAAATTCTTTAGGAAAATTATGAAAAGTGCCAAGGCAGAGAAACTGGAAATTGCAGGTGTGAAAGATGTCCAGAGCGAAGATAAATAAACCTTAGCCATTTTATTATTTTAAAATAATAAAAATTAAAAGTACGCCTTCATCCGGATACACATGAGAATGATGAGTTCTATAGGGAATTTTCTTCTGGGTATTGAACGTTTGCAATTCAGAGATGATTCAAACTTACTCCACGCCTTGTTCACATCGCTTCGGTGGATATATTTGCTCGGTGTCTGTTTTGATAAATTTCCTAAGGCAAATCTGAAGAATTCCTCTAAAGCAAATGAGTTTATTAAAGTGTTTCGATGGAAGATTGAACTAGAGAATTTTGCCAAAGCAAGAATGAGATAAAATGACTTGGCCAGATAAATTCGAAACTATTTGAAGAGGTAATTGATTTAAATATTTTGAAGAAGCAATTTTATGAGGCAGGGATGATGAAATTCATAATTCTAGAAGCTCAAGATTCTGATGCTTCGGATGACAAGTGTTGCAACTGGCCAAAGAGAGGGAAAGTGAATTAAAAAATATGCTAAGTATAGCCTCTGCTGGATTTCGACCTAGCTATAATATTCTGAGTCCTCTACATATTTTTCACAAGTTGCTGAGTGCAAAACATTTGCTGAGGTTGAAGTACGATTTTGGCAGAGATAGAAAATTCTCAAATTGCTGGGAGATTCGAATTTGTGAAGAAATTTGAGTTGCTAAGAGGTACGACTTGGGAGTTTGAAGTTGCTAAAGGCTGAAAGTCGAACTGCTGGAGAAGGAGGTTTTGAGGTTGCAGTTGCTGAAAAGGTGCGAACTTCTAAGTCTCCAGTTGTTGAAGGTGAAGAGGCACGATTTGATGTGCTAAGGCTGCAGTTGCTGAAGGCACGACTTTGTGAGGAGGTTTCTTTTGCCTGCTGAAATACAAAATTAAGTCTTGACATTTGAGATTGCTGCAGTACAAATTCCCAAGTTGCTGAAAGTACGTTTTTAGAGGAGAAGTGCGAATTTGAAGAGAAGTTTCATAATTGCTGCAAATACAGAAATTTCATAGTTGAATTAAAAACGTTCAAGTGAACAAGAGTGTTGAGGTTTGCAGCTGAAAGTGACAAAGTGTTGTAGCTTTTTTATTTAAAAAAATCTGCTGGCACCCTCAATGGTGATTATTTTATTATTTTATTATCTTGTTTTCTAATAGCTTGTGTTCCTTGTAGAATGGCTGAATCAAGCAGAAGAGTTGCAGGCAGAGGGAACCACACTGAATCCGCAAAGGCAAACACATCAAGACAAGCAGTGATCAAGAAATTGAGCAAGTCCTTGCCGGAATCAAAATTTTCATCAAAGCTAGGC
This sequence comes from Sequoiadendron giganteum, assembly GCA_007115665.2. Lineage (NCBI taxonomy): Eukaryota > Viridiplantae > Streptophyta > Pinopsida > Cupressales > Cupressaceae > Sequoiadendron > Sequoiadendron giganteum. Next base: position 201,709,925 of record CM021105.1, read on the forward strand.
AAGCTGGCTGACACAAACTTGGGCTCGTTCAACCTGGAGGCATTCAGAAGAAAGATAATGGGGACTAGAGGCCATCACCCATCAGTGACTTCACATAATATTGTTAGGAGTGGACTGTATGCAGCTGCCAGTTTTCCACCAACTATCCGGTGCCCAAAGCTCATCATGGAATGCGCCAACCACTACAAGACAGAGCAGAGGACAATCACTTCGCCAGACGGCAAGATTTTAGCCAACCTTACACCTGAAGCTATCGGAGAAGCATTCGGGATTCCAGTTCATGAGAAGATGATCTATAAAACAAGAGAAAGGGCAGGAAAGATGTACTCATCTACGACAGACCGATGTGCTGATTTGATAAATACCAGGTGGATGATCAAATCCAAGCCAACTCGTACAAAATTACCCAAACAAATAGTCTCAGAGGATTCGAGGCAAGAGTTTGGTGATGTGATAATGATGCTAAGCAGAGTTGGAGGATGCCCCCAAGCGTTCATCTTTGAACCTTGGATGTTTTATTATGTCAACTTGGTGCTAGAGGCAAAGATTACATGGATTGGGCACTGATGATCAGTGACAGCATACACGAGCAGCTCCGTGGTATGAGGAGAACGAAAACGTTTTACATGGGCTCTTACATTGTCTACATGCTGGCTCGCATGACGAAGTATAGGGGGATTTCCTATAAGGAACCAATCGGGTGTGGTTCCCATCAATTTAAGATACATGAGGCTTGTCCACAGTTGCATCTGACAAGCACCACCAATTACAAAAGGGTCAATGACGCCTTTACTATGCACATAACGAGAACCTTGCAGCAAAGAACCCATCACAGAATATCTAGGGAAGCACAAGAACTGATCGAGAAGTTCGGGTGTTGGTTTATCCAATTTCCGAAGTTTACCTACATAAGGCTGCAAGGATTTTCTTCTTATCCTTATAGATTGCCCCGGTATCCCACAAATAGAATAGTGATGCTGGAAATATCTAGGCAACTTATTGCCTATGATAAGATTCAGAAGAAGAAGAAGAAAGGTGGACTTGGATTTCCAATTACCATGGGGAATTCGGATGAAATCTGCCCGTCACTAGAAGCAGCTAAGGAGGCAGAAACTGAGCTCCAATTCCTCCACTTTTCCTACCACACCAACAGACATCACTACGGTCCCCACAAGAACATCAGATGGATATTGTCAGAAGAGTTCAGGCACAAGGCACAGATCGAAGACTTTTGGGCGAGTGCAGTGGATGAGATCGAGATCAGGAAGATAATGTTCTCTCGGATACCGTTGGTAATGATCAGAGAATGCGAGATTGTCCTAGTATCGGATCAGATTGAAGAGGACATAAATGTTGTACAAGCTGATTACGCGACAGTGAGGGATACACCTCTACCACTACCCGATTGGTCAGAGCCGGAGATTACCGACTTGGATACACTTTGTATCCCAGTCTTGACATTTACACGGAGTTGGGTAGAGAGGCATGTCAGCCGACTCAAGGGAAGATCAATTCCCCTCACGTACAATTTGATGGGAGATAACAGATCATCGACAACTAATCAGAGGAGACGGAGTAATCAAACTCCAGAGCCTAGAGGAAAAGAGCCAGTTCGACCTGAGCCTTCGAGAGTTGAGGAGTCCTTGCATACACCATCTCGGGCAAACTCTCCAAGTTTGTAGGAGGTATCATTGTTTGCTGATCAGAGGGAGAGATTGCAGGCAGAATAGGCAGTGCAAGTGGAAAGTCAGCCACCTCGTAGGGAATCAGTGGGCCAAAGCATCAACCTGCCCCGAGAAGATAATCAGCAAGAAAATCAGCAAGAGACAGATGAGGGGACGACCACTGATACTCAGTTTCAGCATGAGATTGAGGTAGCTCTCGAGGATGATGCTACTTCAGATCAGGATGCCCAAAGCTCGGGAGACACTGAGCTTATTGATGATGATGAGCCTCGTCGAAACAAAGGTATAGAAGAAGTTCATGAGATAGAGGCCGAGGTTGAGCAGCCTTTTGTTATATCAGATACTCAGCAGGAGGTGCCAGAATGGCTAAGGGATAGGATGAGACGTGACCCTGTAGATGAGACTGATCCTACAGCCGAGATGGAGGAGTTGTTATAGAGGATCAGTGCACCTCCAGTGAAGAAGAAGGCCAGGAAGTTCTCTAAAATATCAACCGATGAGGATGGTTCTCGAACTTTGCAGGTGGCAGTGCCTAGGGTAGAGTGTGATCGGGACGAGGCCGTTTCAGAAAACTATATGATTACAACCATGGAACTTGGCCACCCTACTGGAGCACAAGTGGGTGAGGAGTGCGATAATTCGTATCGAGCACTCAAGGATAGATTGTCCTATGTTGAGAGCAAGTACAAGAAATTGAAGGTAGAACACAAGACACTGATTGGCTACGTGCAACACTTGTCCTGTCCTTGTGGGCAAGAGAATCCGGCAATTGAGCTTCCAGCTGAGTTTTCCAGGGAATCAATTAGTGGGTTAGAAGATTTGAAAAGAATGACACAACAGGTAGACAAATGGGTTGCCAGCGTCCGTGCTGAAACTGAAAAGTTTATGGAGGATCTTGCACATGCCTATCGGCAAGCCTCTGATATTATGGCAAGGATGGATGCAGTTAACCATGCTTGGGGCGAGGCTCGTATTTATTAGACAAGAGTTGTTCTCCGTTTAGGAGCATTAATGAGCATACCTCTAGAGACGTTGATTGAGGGAGGTGTAATTCAGCAGGGAGATAGATATGACTTCGCCGGATTGTATTATTTAGTGGTTACAGGCCGAGGATTCTACAATGCATCACAGGCAGATTCTGTCAGGGTCAGAAAGGCCATGACGAATATCTTGGATGGAGTCCTCAACACATTGGAGGCAATCTTTGCCCGAAGGCTAACTTTTGAAGAAGTGACTGCGGATGGATTGAAGAGCAGGCTAACACCATTCTTTTCTCACTTTCACATAGGATGATTTCGAGAACACTTCTATGTTCTCTAGCCTTATACAGAACACCCAGGACGCCCTTGTCGCCTGGAAGAAATCTTGTGCTCGACATGGGCAAACAATTACAGTTTTAGAATTTCAGCTGGATCACATCCCTCCCATTTCGGATCAGGAACTTGATGTAGTATTGGACACATTCATCAGATTTGCAGCCAGTGAGAAGAAGGGAAACGCCCTTCTGGATGATGATCTTCTGGAAGGAGATGATGTGCATTGATGATAGATAGTGGTTCGTGATGAGGAGTGGAGAATCTTCAGCGCATTCATTGCCCCCACTCCTCTCAGTGGCGGTTTGTCATGTCCCTGAAATAGCAAAACCATAAAGACCAAGTGTTAAAATACAAATAAATTAATAAATAAAATAAATAGCAATATTAATATTAAATATAAAATAAATGTGTATCATATCAATATAAAAATATATAAATATGAAATAACAAATATAATAATAATATATAGGCAAATCATTGTTATTACATTCTAGTATTAAAAGCAAAAATAATAATAATAAATAAATATTATAATCATTACACATCAAACATTGTAATACATTAGAATAAAATAATAACAAGATATTAGCAAACTGGTTTTATTGTTATACTTTAATGTTAAAATATGTTCAATAAAACATCAAAATAAAATAATAAAATAAGTATAAATCTGAAATATCAAAATTATTAGTAATAATATATTATTTTAAAAATAGATATTATTGTGATAATAAAGGCAGCAATTAAATCTAACAAAGAGATATATTTTATGAAAAGTCACCTCTTTCACCAAACAATACATTCCCCCATGAGTCACCTACCTTGAATGGTATAAATAGAAGGAAGAAAAATAAGGAAGAGGGAAAAAAACATTGAGAAACAAAACAGCAGCAACAATGATTGTTATGCATTGGAATATAGAGCCATTTAATATATATATATATATATATTATATAGGCATACAAGTATATATGCATAGATATAGATAAATTTTATAATGAATAATATGCAATGAATAAAGAATATACATATGAATAAGGAAAGAATAATTATATAAACATATATAAATGAATACTAATGGATACAAGTAAAAGAATAATTATATATATGTATATGAAGTATATATATATATATATATATATATACGTACACGATTATGCAATCATGATACTTATAAGTAATGATGACTCTTTAATATAAATATAAGTAGATTATGTATATTTATGAATTGTCCTCATCCTATGATCAATTCAGTATAAGGTTGAAGGAGGCAAGTAAGGAAACATGGAGAGATATAGCAACTCAGGTGATGTACTCACTTAGCAATAATATTTAGCATATTTTGAATATAAGAAACATATATTGCTAATTTGATTATTGGTGTAATGCTTTATTTAGTAACATCATGATGATAATGATGTTGATATTAACTTAAAGAATCAGTAATAAATGCAAGTGTATTTGATTGCTAAAAGATTGCCTTCCTTGTGTTTGCAAGCTTATTGGGAGGAAGGGTGTGAGGGAAGTGGTGCCTAAAAACCCCACTTAAGTTCGCCCCTGGAACCCAAGGTAGGGATGGGCCTTGGAGGGGTGGAAATTCCATTCATAGTCTGCCCAATCCCAAGGCCTGGGTGGGCCATGGAGGGGTGGGGGTTCCACTCATAGTCCGCTGCGGCCCTGGAGGGGTGGTAGGCCCGGGCCACTTATCCGCTCCCCATCTATCTCCAATAAGTCAAGTGTCTTCTGAGGTGCTGACATGGGTAGAGAAAGCAGGTAACAGTGTTTCCACTAAGCATGCCACTTCGAGTATGGAATGATCTTAGTTTGGATGTTCACTTCGGAGCCAAGGGGTGGGTTGTCCCGAGGGGATGCTTGTGCCCCTGGGCTTAGATGGATAACTTCAAGAGGATCTACCTATGCCACTCCTCTTTTGTCTTCATTATTACTTTTTGATTATGCTTATATTTTGATATCTAGATATTAATGCTAATAGATATGTTGTTAATATGGTGAATACATGATTCTTATCTAAGGTTATTGCATTAAGAGAACATTCATTTGGAAAAGAAGAATTCTTAAACCTAATCAACAGATGAACTCTAGGGCAAATCGAGTAAGGGACATTACACGGTTTTTAGGGCTAGAACCCTAATCAGGGCTTAGGTTTTTAGGGCTTAGAACCCTAATGACGAATATCTTGGATGGAGTCCTCAACACATTGGAGGCAATCTTTGCCCGAAGGCTGACTTTTGAAGAAGTGACTGCGGATGGATTGAAGAGTAGGCTAACACCATTCTTTTCTGAGGTGGAGACCTTCACATAGGATGATTTCGAGAACACTTCTACGTTCTCCAGCCTTATACAGAACACCTAGGACGCCCTTGTTGCCTGGAAGAAATCTTGTGCTCGACATGGGCAAACAATTACAGTTTTAGAATTTCAGCTGGATCACATTCCTCCCATTTCGGATTAGGAAGTTGAGGCAGTATTGGACAGGTTCATCAGATTTGCAGCCAGCGAGAAGGAGAAGGGAAACGCCCTTCTGGATGATGATCTTCTGGAAGGAGACGATGTGCATTGATGACAGATAGTGGTTCCTGATGAGGAGTGAAAAATCTTCAGCGCATTCATTGCCCCACTCCTCTCAGTGGTGGTTTTTAGGGCTAGAACCCTAATCAGAGCTTAGGTGGCTCGATCTAGGCCTTCCATTGTATTTGAATCTAAGCCGTCCACTGGACTGGGCTAGATATAAAAGGGGTATCCCCCCTCATTTGCAATATTAGATAGATCAGAGTTAGACAGAAATCAGAGATAGAGTTGAGCTAGATAGAAGTTAAAAGTAGAGCTAGGAGTTAGCTTAGTTTGGAGAGGAGAGGAAGGCTTTCCTTTGAAGGTTTTTGTAAAAGATTGTTGTGTAAGACTCTCATAATATAAGGATTTTCATTGATTGGTGATTCTATCTTGCATTGTGGGTAGTTGACGAGATCTTTTCATCTTTCCGATTCAAGTAGAGTAGAGTAAAGTAGGCTTTGTTTTTATGCAAGTAGTGTTAATTGTGGAATGTGGTGTTGGATTGAGCAAGTCTTCTTGTGTCCATACCACTAGCAGGCTTGCTGACGGTAAGTCTGCCTCTGCGTGGTCAACTGGAATTTCAGTACCTAACTTCGGTTGTGATTTGTATATCCACTTGCTTCGTTGTGAAGGGGTGTGTATGTTGAATCACGATTTGAACATCTTATCCGTCCTTTGAAGATTGCACCAACTTTGTTAGAGTTGTCTGAAGGGGAGACGAAACAAAGTTTTGGTTTGAAGATTGCCAAATCTTGTCTTTGCATTCCACCCTTAGAAATAGATTGTAGACTCCCTATCCCTACCCCCTTTAAATTCAGTATTTCCCGATCAGTTCGAATACCAGAGCATCATAGTCAAAACCTTTCATCTACTTGACGAGAAAATTGAACAATTACGTAAGTCCCCTTGGAATACCCAGCATATTCACATCAACCAACTGAGTCTATTCGCAATAAAAGGAACCTTGGAGTTGAACGCATGAACTTTTACACAATCTTAGCATGCGGAATACTTTGATGAAGAGAGAATAGAGTGACCGTTGGACATTTTATTCTGTGCTGGCGTTGTCATAAAACACACGTCAACATAATTGGCGCTAGAAGGAGGGCTGTACTCTAACAACTGAGCAGTTGAACTCCGGATCCTATCAAATTTTATTATCTGTGGAGACGATCTCAGAGATTATTTTTGCCCCTCCTCCTAACGCAACAGAATTGGCGCTAGAAGGAGGGCATTTTTATAACTCAAGTAGAAAGGAATTATAAAAGTATAATGTACAAGGATGGTGCTACCTCATAAAGAAATATTTTCGGTATTGCAGCCAAATTTGGGATTCGACGACCATCAAGAAGATATTCTTTCAGGATTGAACAATCTCGCGTGGAAGACAAAGAAGAGTGCAACTGAGTACATGCGAACAAGCTTTGTGTTGGAGGAAGAAGAAGAAAAGGCTATCGAAATCCAAGTTGCTATTGAAAGAGATTTGTTGAATCAAAGATAGCCACTTGCTCCTGTGCGTTGCCAGTAGAAGAAACAACTTCATCCTGGATCGTATCAGTTCATTCTCGCTGGATAAGTTGAAGAGAATTTTGAGGTCCGCACCCAGTTCATCCAAGGAACTTGTAGAGCTAGAACTACCTACCAGAACGAGGAAGAAGAGAGGTACTCGATCAGACGGAGAGACTCCCTCAAGTGAAGAGATTCTCTCAAACGAAGAAGTCCAAGCAAGTGAAGAAGCAGTAAGTGGTGAAGAAGTCTCAAGCTTATTCAGAACTCCTCCTAGCATTTGAAGGTCTGCCCAACGAGGACCAGCACGAGACATCACGCCAGTAGCAATTCAATAGCAGCAACCAGCTCGGGCAGTTGTATATCGACGAAGGCAAGCAATGGCTCAACCAGTTGCAAATGGTGCTACGTGGTTGGTCACCAACTTGTCCTCGTTGGAGTTCGCCAACTGAAATATTCCTAGCCAATTTTTTTCAATTTCCAATTACAATGAGCAAAGCAACACACGTCCGTTAGCGTTAGCACTTAAACCAAACGATGCGGAATTCAACTCTAACCAAGAATGCGCCGGATGACGACGAGCATATGGTCAGAGGATCTCAAAGCAATGCTGAATAAAGAACTCTAACCAAGAATGCGCCGGATGACGACGAGCATATGGTCAGAGGATCCCTATCTTCTATTATGCTGAAAGTAAACTCAACACCCAAAATGTGCTTTCAAACCCGAAGTGGGAATGGAGCTACCATAGGGCGGAGATGTAAGATATTACAATGCAAATCAAAGTAAATAGGCGGCAAGCCAGCCTCTTCCACTAATAGTGGGAAATATAATAAAAAGCTTACAAATGTGAATATTGGCTGGTTAGTACTACTATTAGCCTTACAATGTAATATATCTCCGGCAAGCACGATGGATTATAGTGATAATCAAACTGCTGAAATGCAGAGCTACTCCAGAATGATTAATATGACTAAGACAGACAATCCCAACCCTATTAATAATTTTACTAAGTTTGATATGACAGACCTGCAGTTAAAAATGGTGAAACCAGCAACTCCAGAACTCACTTAAATACTCATATCTCTCTCAATACTCACTCATTTAACTTGAAATCAGTTGCAAAACATTCTAATGATGATGACAATGAAGATGGATCACAAAAACTTCTCACAAAGACCCCTATTTATTTTGCACGACTTCCAAAACACTTACAAAGTGAAATTGCCTGCAAGCAAGGGCGATTTACTTTAGATAATTCATAGACTTCAAATAAAATTCTGGAAACTTGCACATATGGTCACCCTACATAGGAAAATAGATTGGAACAATACCCAGGACAATATTATTTCTGTTTCTTGAGTTGTGAGTGAAAACAACCTACAGCCATACAAACCAGCAACTCTAAAAATGACAGAAAATACAATAACTCAACTACAGAATGTGGGAAGAACCAACTACAATGAAAGGAAACCAACTACAACTAAACCTCTCAACTAGTTGCTGTCTTTCAAGCAAGAAGAAGAGCCAAGCTAGGAGGTATGCATCCCTCGAAGCAATTCCAATACCATTCTGGCAGCATAACTTTGCAAATTCATCAGATGAGAAATGAAGACCCAAGGCTCCCTTTTTATAATTTTGAGAAGACCCTCCAGAAGCTTCCAGAAGGTGCGCCCTAACTTCAAGATGCTTTTAGGGTTTTGACTTGACCCAGTCTTCCTTCAAAAATGGCGTCCCTTTTCATGAAGGCAAATTTTCTTTAATTTAAAATCATCTTTTCTCCAAAAGTTGGCGTCCATTTTCCCTTGAGCAATTATTGACTTTTAGAAATATAAAAATATTTCCTTCATGAGAAAATACCCCTCAAGGTCCCCTTCTTTAAAACAACTTTTAAGTTATATCACTAGGCCAAGGGGTATTTTATAAAATAAAACATTTTGACTTAAAATAACTTATTTCTCCAAAAAGAACCCCTTAAGCCAAAAATGAGAATTACCCAATGAACTGCTAGAAGAGGAAAGTTGACTGAGCTGGTGCTGACTGGACCACTGCTAAAAATAGAATTTACTAAAAATAGTAAATTCCTGAAGATGCTCAGAATGCCAAGAAAAACATATCACTGCGAAGCTCTCTGTAAACCCAAAAAGAATCCGCCATTGAATCAACCAACCTCAAGCAAGAGCATCCTTCAAAACAAGAAACCCTAATTTTACCTTCCGAAAAGCCTACGGGTCTCCGGAATAGGCCAACGATCAACTGGAAAGATCATGCTCGAGAAGGGGACATTACAGCAACTATCACGATATGCCCAAAAATCTGGAGAGTTTTTGCTCCAAGTTCCACGTCCACGACGTAAACCGCACTGCAGAGGATCACATCAAAATGTTTGAGGACCACCTATGCAATAGAGAGATTGCATACACAGATGTAGCTTGCAGGTTGTTCCCCTATTCTTTGGGAGAAGAGGCCCATTATTGGTTCATACACTTACTAGTCGGTTCCATCAGAACATGGGAGTAGATGAAGACGGCCTTCATCGGAAAGTTTGGTATCCCCATTACTCCCGCAGAGTTGTTCAGGCAGTTTGTAGAGGTAAGGAGGCAAGAGAAAGAGCCTATTCATGTGTTCAATAATAGATTTCAAAAGGCTCTCACAAGGTTGCGAACTCCTTACACTATCATGGACGCTAGAGAGAACTATTATGCCACGCTGGACCCATTAACTGCAATGTTTGTGAGAGAAGCTCACCCCGCACTAGCCAATATGAACTTGGCTTATTCTAAGGCAATCGAAGTAAGTCAAAACATGGGACAAAATACAACTGGTCCCTCACTATACACCAGCTTGAATTCTACGATTAGCCAAATACAAATCTGGAATCAACAAACTCCAGCGTTAAATCCAGTGCCGCAACCAGCTTACCAGACAGTTGCGCCATCAAATCAGTTGGTTCTCCATCCTGGAGCACCATTGTCTCAAGCGTTGGCAACACAACCGGTTTATCTGCAGAACACAGTACCACCAACAAAGACTTAGGAAGAAAGAGATGAGGTAAAGGAGTTGGTGGAACAAGTGAAGAAGTTGTCAACTGAGGTAACATACCTTAGAAATCAGAACAACCAGATACAATCCATGCAACGAAATAATCAAGCACACCAAGGTGCTAACCGAGGATATCAGAATAATCCTCTGAATCACCATCAAGATACCCATCAAGGATACAGTCATGAGAACAATCATGGGTATAGAAATAATAATCAGGGATTCCAAAAGAGATCCTGGAATACAGGGCCCAATAATGGAGGTGTCCCTACACCACTAGATAATCCGTCGCCTCCTGAGAACCGACCCGCAGACAGAGTATATTTGGCAGAGCCCGCATTGTCAGGATGGTGTAGATTGCACAATACTAGTCAGCACTCCGAGTTACAATGCCATGAGTTCCAAGTAGCCGCTAACATCTTCAGAGAAGTGAAGAATACAAAACCCATGGAGAATCCTCCGATCACGGGGTATGAAATAGTTCCATCACTTCGATATGACCAGGCCTTGATCTTAGAAGACTTCAAGTTCGCACCCGAATTCCAAAGTTATACACTGCCCCCAGTTAATCAGAAGTTTTCGCCAGCTTCAGCAAATGGTCTCGTGGGGACGCCAGAGGCTCAAGCGCCTTCAGAGGCTCAAGCGCCTTCAGAGGCTCATGCTACATACCCATCGCCAGATGAACCCCTAAGCAGAGATGGTTACAGTTTTCTGCCTCTCAACAATAGTGTCTTGGTGGAAGGAGTTAGAGAAGTGCAAGCTCTCCAGACAACTGGAAGTGGACCTCCTAAAGTGTATCAAAGAGGTTACCCTCAACGTGAGCCGTTGACCTCATCGACGCCTCTGAACAACTTTTCAACACCATCACATCCTAATGCGAGCAACATGCCCGTTACAACAAAAGACTCCCCGAAGTATAGACAACAGGGTCCCACACAAGCAAGATCCAATGGACCACAAATGCCTTAGTAGCCAGTTTACCAGTTAGTCCGAGGACAAAAGGGGAATTCCCCTAGGGAGGATCTAAAGAAGTTGAGCTCCTATGTATTGGAGGAATTCAAAAAGATAAAAGTCAGTTTGCCACTCCATGAGTTGATGAAGGTTCAGGAAGTAAAAGAAACTCTCTTGGGGACATTGACTGAGACTCCCACCACCGGAAGCACTCCACAAGAGGTACCCAATGTGCCAAGAAATCCCCAGATTCTCATGCAGCCCCGTCCTGCACATAACACAAATGTGGTGCAAAGTGCGCCACAAACGTCCTATAATACTCACTCCCTTGCATTTGCATCCTTCTTCAGCATTTCATTCAACGGTCTGCCAATCCTTCACGCGCCTCTTCCAACGCACCTCTTACTTCTTCCCTCATCACAATGTAATGTCCCCTTTTATTGATGGGTCAAAAATATTTAATTACTTTCCTTTGATGAGGAGCGACCCATTTGGGGTTTTGAAGTGGGCAAAAATAAGTGAAAAATATAAATTATTAATTTGATTTTTGGCACCTAAATAAATTATAATTTTTTATGGTGTTGGGAGACCCCTTTTGGGAGTTAAGAGGAGGGATAAAAGCAATAAAAAAATAATATTTTAAATATTGAAAAGTATGCCCAAATTGGAGGAATAAAAAGATATAAATTCAAATTTGAATAGGGGAAATTGGTGCCCAAATTGGGTTGGCCAATTTGGAGGGATAAGGAGAGGTTGATATATTTACAAGTTCATTATGGAGGCTTTTTATCATCATACACATTTCTTCAGTTTTGATCAACAATTTATTGCAACTATTCCAAGGACGAAACCCTTGCGAATTGTGGGTGAGTTGGATGAAAATCTGGCTCATCATTGGAGGAATTTGTGATGGAGGCATAGTTCCATCGAGTTTCGGGGACGGCAAGGGACGGGTTTCGGGGGCACGGGGGCGGGGGGCGGGGGGCGTAAGTTTGAGGGTGGCGAGGGGACGGCGACGGGGGGGGCGGCGGGGGAGCGGTGTGCTGAAATACATATAGTACTTGAAAAATTAGTTATAAAAAGATGTATAACTGTAAAAGCCTAAGGAATAAGTAAATTTTATAGTTTAAACTTAGTTAAACACATTGCAATGATTTCATTAAACTAGTGAACATTGAAACAATGAAAATCAAAATGAAAATATAACTTAATAGACATTGTGATTGGAACGAGAACTAGCTGTTTCATATTCAGAAATTGAATTTCAAAATTTCATAGTCATGATTCATAATTACAATTAAGTATCAAGTTATCAACAGAACAGTGTTCAAACTGCAAACTTCAAAAACAAAATAGTAAATACTAAATAGTTAATGGCCTAATGCCTTTAATGATCTAATCATCTCCAACTCCAAGCTCCATGCCAATCTCCTCATTGCTGGAATCGTCAGACGAGGACCCCAAATGCTCAAGCTCATCTAAACCAATACCAACCAGCCCTGTCTATGTAGCATCCTCATCTATCTATGCTGGCTCTTCTAGCTCTACATCCCATCTGGCTGCTGGACTCTCCTTGTATGTAGTTGTGCTGCGATCAATGAGACGTTAGGCACTATGGACAACCACAAGCTTCTCTGCCCTCCTAGAAGTGAGCCTGTTCCTCTTAATAGAGTGGATGAAGTTATAAGTGGACCAGTTCCTCTCAGAAGCAGAAGAACTAGAAACCTGAGACAACAAATGAATGGCTAGAGTAGTAATCAAAGATCTAGGCCCGTGCATAGTCCACAACTTGGGGTCCTCCTGTGACATAGTCTCCAAATCTAATTTGGCTGCCTTTGAATATCCCTGAAGAGTAGCAAATTTTGGTCACTCAGTACGAAGCAAGCTGGCCTCTATAGGAGCATACATTTTGTCAATGGCCTTCATGAACCCTTCCTTAACCTCAACATCCTCTATAGGTGTCACTCTACCAAGACATGGCACATACTACTTTGGGTTCAATGCGTAGGCAACCATGTGTAAGGGAGTGTTGAGTTTCTCCCATCTATGTTGAATGATTGGATAAATATGCTCGGTGTAGAATTGCATTGTGGGGTCCTTCTCTCACACTTTAGCCTTCATTTGATCAAGCATGGAATCAATGCATTCGTATACCTCTCCAAGGGAAGGTGTATTAGAATCCCCAAATCTAATTACTTTGAAGATTGGCTCAATGATGGAGACAATATATTTGGCATCAGCCCAAAAGACATCATTCTTCAGCACCTCCTTAACCCTCAATCCCTGCTGTATCTTTGACTCAGGCCATCTGTTCCATTCTGCTGTCATTACCATTAGTTGCAAAGGCTCTTGCAACTCAAGCATCCTCTCCAAGAGAATAAAGTATGATGCATACCGAGTCTCTACAGGCTTCAGGAATTCCTTCTTGGAGAAGGACCTGAAAAGTGCATGTGAATGATGATGGTTGCAGATAAACATCTGCACATCTCTAGCATCACTGTTAATAGATTTGATCCAGCTGATTTTACCCATGTCCTTAAGTGCATTATTCATAGCATGTACACAACAAGGAGTCCACAAAATATGTCTATAGGCTGCCTCAATCAATCTCACTGTAGCTTTGCACACATGGGCCGCATCTGTCACTACCTGCACCACATTTTGTGGTCCAACCTCCTCTATAGCATCCTTGAGGATCTGAAACTGATAATGGGCATCCTTGCTATGCCTTGAACAATCAATAGCCCTAAGGAAATAAGGGCCCGCTACAGATGTGACGATGATATTGATGAGTTGATGATGCCTAATGTCCATCCATCCATCCATGACTATGCTGCATCCACTCGTGACCCAGGTTCTCTTCATCTTCTCCATCAAAATATTAATCTTGGAATAATTTTGATCCAAGATTGTTGTCCTCAATTTATTCTCCCCTGGTGGCACATATGATTAATCTGCCCTTATTATCTTTGACACAACTTCCTTATAATAAGGAGAGCGAGCCACGTGGAATGGAATGCCATTGGCAAAGAATAATTTGCCAATGGCATCATCTGCCTCATCCTTTGCCTGCACATTGAATAAATCTACTAAAGGTTGTGAAGATGCCATCTTACGTTCCCCCTAAGCTCTGCTACACTTGAACTGAACAGATTTGGTGGCCTTTGACTCTGCAAAGTAGAAGTAGACACTGCTGAAATCTGATCACCCAAACTCTTATGTGGCAAGGTAGCAGATGCAGGCACTTCATCCTCATTACAACCCCATAATTTTAAACTTTCAGCCCTCTACTTCAAGTTACCTGCCACAACTTTGCATACATCTACACCTTTGCCTCGAATAAGAAGAAAGTGTGCATTAGTTCTTGTAATGCTGCCAAACCATGTAAGCTCACACATGTGACACTTCCATAATCTAGTGCCCTCAGTTGTCCCAGGCTTTGCTGCTACCTTGGATGCAAATTGTTTTAAAGGTTTTTTTGGATCAAAAGAGGCCCTTGGCCCATTCTTGAAGGATTTTTGAAGGGCAGTGAAATATTTCGAACCAATTTTTTTTTGTTTTTTCAATTGCAAATTACAAACAAATGCACTCGTTAAGGTTAGCTCTAAACCAAAACGATGCTGAAGCAACTCTAACCAGAATGTACACCAGGATCTCAACGAGGGCAAGGCGTGAGCATTGGTCAGAGGATCTGAATGCCGAAACAGAGCTGGAAGGAACTTTGACCAAGGATGGCGCCAATGATGGCGAGCATATGGTCAGAGGGTCTTAATTGAAATGCTTATACAAGAACTCTAACCAAGGATGCGCTGGCGAACGACAAGCATGTGGTCAGAGGGTCCCTACCATCTAATATATTGAAAGCAAACTCAACACCAAGTATGTGCTGCCCAATTCCAGTATGGAAATGAGGCGACCATATAGCGGAGATCAAAGGAATACAATTGCGATTACAGAAAGTAAAGTAAGACTAAGAGAAGTGCTGACAGTACTACTGTTCAGTTTACAATGAAATATATAATGCCTGCAAGATCAAGTATTAGAGCTCTTCAATTTGCTGCAACAATAAGGAATCTTTCACAAAGCCTTTAATGATTTCCTAACACCAATCCAAGAAGGAGAATGCAGATTTTCTCAAATCTGTTATGACAGACCTGCACTTTAAATTATATAACCAGCATACCTGTAACCCACTAAATTGCTCATATATCACTCAAAACTGATCCAAATGACTTCAAGTTTGATGCAATAGACCTTCAAAAAGATGGCGCCTAGTTTAGTAATAAGAAATGGCAACTGAAAGTGGCTATTAATTACTGGCATGAATCCCAAGACACCCCAGAAAGTACGGCCTTCAAGGAATGACGAATTTGCTTTATAAAATCATAAACTTCATATTAAAATCTGCAAATATTCATGAAGAGTCGCCTCCAACAGGGAAACACAATGAGACAATACCCAGAACGATTCTTTTTGTATTTTTTGACTTATGAATAAAAAGACAATCTGCTGTAATGAAAATGCAACTCCAGAATTTCACTAAAATGCAAATAAGCTGATCTACAAACCCACACAATGGATTACAATGCAAAAATCCACTACAAATCACTCAACACTAAACTACTTCACCACTAGTCGCTATCTTTCAAGCGAGAAGCAATGCCAAGCTAGGAGGCTTTCATTCCTCGAAGCAATCCCAAAGCCAATCCGGCAGCATAACATTTTTGTAGACAAAAGATGCTGAAAAGAGAACCCAAGGCTTCCTTTTATAGTTTGTTGTTGACCTTCTCGAAACCCTAACCTTCTTTTTTCAGAGTCAAAACCCTAATCCCAAGAGATGGCGTCCCCTTTCTTCAAATCTTCAAGTTGACTTCTTTTAATTAAATTCCTCACTTAAATAAAGGCGTCCCACTTAAGGCTTAATTTAACCTTAATAATTTTTAAATAATCTTCAATGAAGGCGCCACCCTCAAAAGACCACTTTTCAAAACAACATGAAGTCAATAGACTAGGCCAAGGGGTACTATAACATTAAAATATAATGTTATTTAAGTGAAATGAACTTATCTCTCCGAAATTGCATCCTGAAGCCAAAACTGAATAAACCAATTGAGACAACTGAAGAGGAAAGTCAACTGTGCTGAGACCAACAGGCCCACTGCTCGAAATAGAATTTACTAAAAATAGTAAATTCTTGAAGATGCTTAGAATGCCAAGAAGAACATACTACTGCGAAGCTCTCTGAAAACCCAGAAAGAATCCGCCATTGAAACAACCAACCTCGAGCAAGAGCATCCTTCAAAATAGGAAACCCTAATTTTACCTTTCGACTAGGCTACGGGTCTCCGGAATAGGCCAACGGTCACTGAAAAGATCAGGCTCGAGAAGGGGATATTACAGGCAGCTATTATCTTTAGTGCCAATGGAACTTGTGGTAGTTTGAGTATTTGAGGCTGAGCCATGTTGTGGAACTTGTGGTTCAACTTCATCCACAACCTCATCTCCTATTTGAAAGTCAAGATCATCTGATGAATCATTTCCACTTTGAATTCCTAGTCCATCATCACTTCTGTTGTGTGAACTCATTATGATGATGATGCTGCAAAAACAATGTTAAAATTTTTAAAAATAATTAGACCTACGATGTGAAAAAAGAAATCAGACTTATAAACTCAAACTTAGAAACTTGAAAGTGGAAAGAAATGTGGTCTCATGGATTGCAATATTGCAAGATATGCAAAATGTGGAAGCATAGGCAAGGCATGTGAACTGTTTGACAGAGTGCATGAAAATGTGGAAGCACATGCAAGTGAACTGTTTGTCAAACTGTTCACTTGCCCGTGCTTGCACATTTTCATGCACTTTCAAATAGTTCACTTGCCTGTGCTTCCACATTTTCATGCACTGTCAAACAGTTCACTTGCCTATGCTTCCACATTTTCATGCATTCTGTGCATGAAAATGTGGAAGCACAGGCAAGTGAACTATGCATAGAATGCATGAAAATGTGCTTTCATGCATTCTGTGCATAGTTCACTTGCCTGTGCTTCCACATTTTCATGCATTGTAATTTTTAATCTTTTTCATTTTATCAACTTCACTTGCCTGTGCTTCCACATTTTCATGCATTGTGTGCATGAAAATGTGGAAGCACAGACAAGTGAACTGTTTGATAAAAAAATTTGAAAAAAATTAAAAAAATTTTACGCAGAGACTATGGAGTGTGGAACGAATGCCTCAAAGAGGTGAACTGTTGACGGGATGCCTCTAAGGGATGTCAGTTCATGGAATGCGATGCATTCCATGACATGACATCCCTTTGAGGCATCCCGTCAACAGTTCATCGCAGTCCAAGACTCCAATGCCTTGGCTTGTGTGTCGGGTCGGGCATTACAAAATGATTTTAAAAAAAATAAAAAAATATTAAAAACCTAAATCAAATACCTGGTGGTCCTGAGTCTCCCGGCGCACAACTTAGCTCTCCTGGTTCGATTGAAAACTTGAATCAGTTCTCAGTGCTCACTTCTCAGTTTGAGTTCTTCGACTTCCTTCTCAAGGCTTAGATTCTCACTCACGCCAGACGCAGTCGCATAGAGGCACACGGAAATGAAAAATCAGTTGAAAGTTAAAAGTGAAACAAAAATTTAAAAAGTTTGATTTAATTTTAGACTTGACTTTAGAAGTCATAAAATTTTAATAATATAATATATTATATTTTAATTTATAATAAGTTAATATCAAATAACTAATAATAATATAATATTAAAATTTTAAACTTTAAATTTTATGATAAAGTTTTGTTTTTTGAATTTAAAAAAAAAAAATCATTATTTTATTAAGGGGGATGTGGGAAACTTGGAGACGCGGAAAAGACTCCGAGGAGACTCGAGGACGCGCAAAAGACTCCCTGTGAAGGAAACATCCAGGGGACGGCGGAGGGACAGGGGGACGGCGGGGGGACGTTTCCCTGATGTCCCCGCTTCTCGGAAACGTCCCCGTCTCCGAGACAACCGCTTTTTTGAGGGGGACACGTCCCCGTGGAACTATGGATGGAGGTCTACTTGTGCTTGAATGGAATTTTGTGATGGATTTTATGCTCAGATTTTCAGATTAGATTATATGACTTGTTGAGGGTCGATTTGGTGTCATTTTGTCTAGGATTTCACCCTAGAGTGGAGCGCCCTGATTGGAGGAGGTGCAATTTGCATTCAGAGGGGCGATTTGGCTTTTGGGAGGTCTTTGGTGTGCCTGCTAGGGTTTCGAACCCTCATCTTCAGTCCAATAGGTCGACACACCTATTTAGTAGGGTTTGGAGCAAAGTTGCATAGACACGAATATGGGTACAAATACGGATACGGTATACGACCATTTTTTAAGACTCCCAATAAGGATACGGCTGGATACGACATTGATAAAAAACACACATTTTCGAAGTTATTAGAGGAGATTTTCATTATTTTCTAAGAAAATAAGTAAATGTAAATTAAAATAATATTAAAATTTAAATATTAATAATTGAGCAAAGAATAAACAATTAAATATATATTAATAAATTTTATTTATATTCAAAGAATATTTAACTTTTTTTAAATCTATAAAAATTAAAATGCCAAAATATAGTAGAGGTACACTAGAAGACCTAGAAAAATGGGTCATTGAAATAGAAAAATGTTTCATTTATCTTCCTCATTTGGTGCAGGTTTTGTTTATACAAAAACAAAAAAGAAAATTGCAGGATTGAAGTTTTGTAAGATTAAGTTTAGGAAGATTCACGTTAGATTTTTTGAAAATCAAATCAATAGTATCCGTCACAGTTGGAAAATCAAGGTTTTTTGGGCATGCATAGGTAGGGTATCCAACGTGTATCTGTGATGTATCATACCTGTATTTGTATCAAATATGGGGATACATGCACCCGGGGAGGGGCATGGGCATATCCGACTGCTCCGGTTTGGAGGCATCTTCATCCATATTTTGCATTAGTATTTGCATTTTGTCATAGCTGGAGTAGTTCACCCAGCTAGGGTTATTGTGGAGCAGCTTTTCATATACATTTTAGCATGTAACTAGGGTTAGTTTTTAGCAACAAATTTCTGAAACATTTGTGGGCATGTTTGAGCCCATTTTGTGGTGAAATTGCATGGACATTAGTTCTGATTTTGTAGCAGCAGATTGGACAAACTGAAATCAGATTTATTGCATGTTTGGATGGTCATTTTGTTGTTTTACATTACTGGTTACATTTATCTTTGAAGATATATATTTGCTCTATTATTTGAAGCATTTTTGGAGAAATATATGTTGCTGTTCATACTTGTTGCAATCAGAAATTAGGGTTTGAGCAGAAAATTGAAGTGCAGAAATTAGGGCAGAAAATTGAGTTTCAGAAATCAGAATTTAGGTCAATATCCTATGTGGGATATTTCAATGGTATCAGAGCCTTGATCCTACCAGCTTGAGGGTTTTACATGCAATCACCATTTCAGTTTTACCATTATAGACGAACAAGACAGCAAGCTACACAACAAGAAATGTGAGAAGGAAGTCCAAGGAGGAATGATCAACCATGGGAAGAATTTTTGCATACTTTTTCCCAACAACAACGGCAAGTGGTGCAAAGTTTTCAACAACAGATAATAGCAAAAATTGGACAATTGAGGGTAGACCTACATACCCCAAGGGAAAACAGCAGTGCCAATAACAACAACATGGGTGGAGCAGCTACCAATTCAAGGAGAGCCACTACTACGGTGTCGGATAGGCCATTTTGGCCTACATTTGTGCAAAGGAGAGAAGTAGCATTCGAGGAAGGGGAAGAAGACACACATGTAACCGATGATGTGATCGTTGCCTATTATGAGTACCAAACACTTCCAATAGAGGTTAGGGCTGCACTCAACTTGAATCAATTCATGAACCAGCGGAAGGATAAGAAGAAAAGCAAGCAAGAAAGGCGACCTCAAAGGCAACACAAGGAGAACAAAGAAGCATTAAGCAAGATTCCTCTCCCGAACTTTGATGGCAGTGGTAAGACAAGTGCTAGAGCGTGGGTACACAAGTTGGACACATTCTTGGGGCTTAAACCCATGCCGGAGGAGGATGCAATTCAATTTGCAACTATGCACCTAGAGGGAGTAGCTTATGATTGGTGGCATCATCGGTTTGTGACACAAAACCATGCGTTGATTCATTCTTATGAGTTCACAAACAAGCTCATTGCAAGGTTTGATAGGAAGGATATAGAAGTCTACTATAGGGACTTGGCACAGTTGAGACAAGTTGGGCGTGTGAGTTCGTGTTGGGCGTGTGAGTTCGTAGATCATTGAGCTTCAACAGATTGTAGTGATGGTATCGGATATGACCGAGAATAGGGTGACAATGTTATTGTGGAAGGATTGATGATAAGTTGAAGGGTTTGGTGAAGGCTCATAGACCTAGTACACTTGATGATGCTATTTAGCTTGCACTTGATCTTGATACTGCTCCTCTACCATTTCAGCCACCAAAAAAAGGTTCTAGAGAAGATAAACCATTTCAAAAAAGCGATAACCAGCCTAAGTCCACACCTCCTAAGTTGGATTTTGATACAAGGAATGAGTGAAGGAGGAAGAAACTTTGCTTTACTTGCAAGGAGCCATGGGAACTAGAACATAGATGCCTTGTGTTGGCGTTTCAAATCGCACCTCTGGAATGCATTTTGGAAATAGACTATTATGTGCAGTAAATTGCTCTTCAAATTCGGAGGGGAAGTTCCCTCTTTTGCTGAGTTTGCTAAAAGAAAGTAAACTAAAGCTAATTTGCCTATCTTTTTGTTTCAGCTACGAGAACACAAGGTTATAGAACTCTAAATGTTGCAGCTGAGGTTTTTTCTTTAAATAAAACTATCAACTACAACTAAGTTACGCTAATGACGTTTCTAGCCTCTCAAGTAAACGCAGAGCAAGAGAGTTAGAAATGAACAAGATTGATTCTCCGACACAGATACTTAGATAAAGTTTTTCCAATATACATCTACTGAATTTCAATGCAAGCTGAAAAGGAGATCATATAAGCATTACACAATAAACGGAAATCTGAGACTTTATATTGAGGCAGCAAAGCACGCTCAAGACTTTATTTCCTCAAACTTCGGGCACAAGAGATTACAATTTTGGGACAAGAAGTTGTAGCAAAATACATGCAACATGTGATCAAACCAGATCAACACTTGACACAAAACACATGCACTAAACAAGGATTTGCAGCTAAAAGAGGCATGCAAACTTGCTCTTAACACAAAGTGAACTGAAACTAATCGATAACAAGCTTGAAGGCATAGGCTCAACAATTTGTTATCACAAGCACGGTTAAAGAAAAATGAGCAAACACTGCTCTTATTTATAACTAAGCAGAGGAGTAGGAAACCCTAAAATCTCCTTGCTTTTACAACTAATACTTGGCAACATGCAAGCTTTATTTCTAAACCTAAAGAAGATAAACATCTACAACTAAGAATGCATCAAAAGTAGAAAGTGTCAACTCATTACAATTGTTTTCTTTCTCTTCTCAAAGAATGGATAAGAATTATGACAAGAATAGAAAGAAAGCTGGAAAGAAGCTTCTAGATGAAAGCTGATTTTATATCTCGAGCACATCCACTAAAAAGTGGGAAACTGTATCACGGTTAGGTGCATATATACTATCAATAGCAAAGTTTCGCTTTTCTAAGATTTCTTCGCCATCTGCAATAGATCTCAGGAAATCTTCATTCTCCTTAGCCGCTTTCTCGAACTTTGTCGCTTTCTAAGGTTTGAAGTTGCTGCTCTATTTCTCCTTGGAGGCCACCTACAAGAAAATATGAAAAACAAAACACAAAGGTGCCTTAAATAAGCTGTCTTGAAAGAAACAACTTTCTTTTGCCCTAATTCTTCAAAACCCTAATTTGAATTTGTGCAATGAACTTTGACGTTTTTCTTCATCATTAATTTTTGAAAATTTCAAAATTTTTACTAAGGCAAGAGAGATTGGGCGCCCTTCTTGGCTTGAGGCGCCTACTCTCTCGAGACTCAAGCATTTTTTCATCATTTTGAACTTTTCCTAAATTTTCATCTGCAGTTTGATTATGATTTCCGGGCTCTAGATTGATCTGTTGAACAAGCTGAATGGTTCCTCATGGAGCTTGTTCAAATCTAACAAAGTTCGTTTGGAGGCAACTTCTGATGAAAAATTCGTTTGACCCTTCAAAATGTTGAGTGCCTACCTCCTCTAGGGGTGCCCATGTTTACCAGTGTTAGCCATTTTTATGATCTTTCAGTTCTTACTTGTATTTTGACCTTCAGACGAATTCATGATTCTGGGAGTTATACTAATCAGATTGACTGGCTGTTGGATTCACTGGATAACTGAGAAGATTCTGGAAGGGGTCTCTTGAATGTTGCATTTCTGGAAACTGCCATCTGAGGCCTCAAAACCCTAGGTGCCTATCTTCTTCAGGGGCGCCCATGTTGAACAGACTTAGCCATTTTTTAATCTATTTTCACCTTCAGAGTTTGAAAATCTCTTGTCACGGCCCCTGTTTGATCTGAGTTTGCCGACGATTGAGTGATTTGATGAGCTGACGAAGACATCCACTGCGCAGCTGGCAGGAAACTGAAGAGATTGATCACATTTGCAAACCGTAACTGCTGGATTAGGTCCTCCAAAAGGCTGGGTGCCCCTAGCCACCTAGGGCGCCCAAAGTTCCCAGACTCGGAATATTTCTTGGTTTGCATTCTGCCTTCTGACTAAAACTCCTCCGTTGAATCCTTGATTTCAAATGGCTGAGTGATCGGATGATTGTGCTGGTGGATCCGTTGTGGAGCTAGCAGGAGTCTGAACAACATTATTTGGGAGCTCAAAACCCTAATTTCATCATCTGATGCCTTGAAAAGCTGGGCGCCTATTCTCTCCAAGGGCGCCCATGGCTGGCAGACTTAGAAATTTTTCTGAACTTTTCAAGTTTCTTCCTTGTTTGGCTTGTTTGGCTTGGCCTCGACTGCCGGATATGAAACTTTTCTAAGGCATGGGTGTTTGGGTGCCTATTCTTGACAGGGGCGCCTGAAATCTCCAGACAGCCAAATTTTCTCATTTTAAAACTTTTTCAGCTTCCTCTCTCCATTCTCCGTTACTCATGGACGTTCATCATTGAGAACTTCTATTTAGTGTTTGCATGTTTGACTCTAGCTCTGGCAGCTGACTGACCTCCATTGATGACCTTGGATCTCTAGAAAAAGCTTATGAAAAAGGAGAATAAGCCCACTAAAGCAAAACTGATCTTTTTCGTGATTCTGACTGTACCAACCTGATGAGGAAGTATTTTGAGCCAATCAAAATCAGTCTTAACCCTAGAAGCCAAAGTTTCTAATTTTAGAAATTTTCTATTTTTAGAAAATTTTGTTAGTATCCGTTTCGAAAGAAACCCAAAAAAACCCAAAAAAAGTTTCTATTTTTAGAAAATTGCTAAAAATAGAAATTTTCCTAAAATTTAGGGTTGAAAAACTGAAATCTGGGTTTTGTAGTTTTAGTCGTCGACCCAGATTGTCAGATTTTGTAAATTTCAAGTTTTTGACCCCCATGCAAGACATGCAAAACCCCAATTTTGAGCTTTTTGACAGATTTTGACAAGACTTCAACTCATTTCTTGAAAATGCCTAAGTGTAGCAAAATTTCTAATTTAGGGTACAACAATTGGCTTCGTCTGGGGACCATGTCAGGTACTTTTGGAATAGGAGAACCGTAGAATCTCTGGATTTCAAGCTTAGACGAGTGTCTTGTCCATTGGGTATCGGAGTCAGCATTACATACTAATCACCTATTGCAAAACTTTCCCTAAGTCACCTATGACCGGACTTCCTAGAATCACCTAATAGTTGGACATTTCCTATAAATTACTTAAAACAAGACTCCTAATCACCTAAAACACGACGAAATTGTTACGGAAAGGGGAAACACAACATTACGAAGGGAAAAATTACAGAAAGGGGAAACACATTACGAAAACAAAAAGACAAAGACTTTATTGAAAATTCTTTACTCCAGCCTCGAAGGGATGAAGTGCTTCAGGTATTGTCCACTGTGAGGCAGCAATAGGAGGCTACCATCTAAGCGTGATAGAATATAATTGTTATCTCCTGCGAGCTCATGAATCTTGAATGGCCCCAGCCATAAGGAATGAAATTTTCCATGCATTCCCTTGGGCTCATGTCTGATATCCCACAGTAGGACTTGATCATCGACCTCAAAATCTCGCTAACGAGTTTTCTTGTCGAAAATTTTCTTCACCCACTTCTGATGTTGGGTGATTCTGTCTACCATCTCCACCCTCTCTTCTTGAAGCTTTGTCAGGTACAGGATATGTTTTTCAATAGGATCCGTGAACTCTCCATCTTCGACTGTGGTTGCCAGCTGTAATGCGGACAATTCCAACGTGATAGGTAGCACAACCTCCATACCATAGTAATGATGAAGGGTGAGGTACCAATGGTTCTCTTTGGAGTGATTCGGTCAACCCAAAGAGCATTGTAGAACTTCTTATGCCAAGTTCGTTGATTAGAATCAACTAACTTGCATACTATTGTAACTATGTTCTTATTTGATGACTTGGCTTGTCCATTACCTTGGGGGTAATAATCTAATGAATGAGATAGAGTGATGCCGTGACCAAAACAAAACTCCAGTAGCTCCTCTGATGAGAAACATGATGCATTATTAGTTACAATGTAGATTTTCAGTTGCAAGGATATTCTGATTTTGATTAGGCAAGGGAGTGTAGTTGATTGGAAGAGCACCTCTGGTTGTTGCTTTAATTTGGGATCTGCTATGATTTCCTGGTGTAGCAGGAAGCAGTTTTCAGTGGCACTCAACACCGTAGAGGTAGAGTATATTGCAACTTGTGTGGTAGCTCGAGAAGCAGTGTGGCTTTGGAAGCTCCTTGCAGGATTGTTTGGACAATCATTGGAGCCAACTGTCATTCTTTATGATAATCAAAGTCATGTGAAGCTTTGTATCAATCCAGTGTTCCATGACAGAACAAAACATGTTGAGATCAAATACCACTATATCAGAGATATGGTATTGAGGAAAGTTATCCAGTTGAGATACATTTGTACTGATGAGCAAACGACTGATATTCTCACCAAGCCTCTCTCCAAAGTGAAGTTTGTGTACTTCCGAGACAAGCTTGGAGTTGTGGAGAATGAAGCCCTAGCTAAGAGGGGACTCAGCATTAGTGATCTTTTGTGATTGTCTCTTAATGCATTTTTCTCTGTGAGAAATTTGAGGTGTAAGCCCTTGTTAATGCATTTTTTCTCTGTGACAAAAATTTGAGGTGTAAACCCTTGTTAATGCATCTTTCTCTATGAGAGAAATTTGAGGTGAAAGCCCTTGGTTCCACCCTCTAGGAGTAGCCATGGTGGATGTCATGTTGAGAGACTCCATGACAACATCACATTGAGAGACTTCGTGATGATTTCCTTGTACTTGTGTTTATCCACCCTCTGGGAGTAGCCATGGTGGACGTCATGTTGAGATGATGACATTACGTTGGGTGACTCCGTGATGGGCACATGTGCACGTGTTCTTTCCATTTATGGGAGTAGCCATGATGGATGATATCACGTTGAGTGACTACGTGATGTGTTCTCTTCTCACATATTGGTGTAGCCATTGGGAGTGTCATGTTGAGAGATTCCATGACCTTGTGTATCAGGAAGTAATCCTCCCTAGCTGAGAGGGAGTGTTGATGTTTCAGCATCGGGCCTCTTACTTCCAGCGGCAATAATAAATAAAAGGAATAAATTAAATAATAGCCTTTGGCTATTTAATTTATTGTAGATCGAATTAAGTGAAGAGGCGCTTCACTTCATTAAAGATAATATTTATTATTTATTGTGGCCGACTTATTTAATTAATTATTTCTTAAAGGAGGCTGACCTACATGAAGAGACACATTGTTTTGTATTTATACAAGGTGAAGTTTGTTCATTCAAATCATCAAGTTCATCTCATCATATTCACATTCCTAGAAGAAGTTCGCACTTGAGCAGCAGATCATCATCTTGTTGCAGCAGATCGATTTCAAGGAGAAACATATTCATTTTGTATCTTCGCATCTAGGAGAGGTGCTACTATTCATTGTATCAAATTCGGCATTGTGTCGGGCCTGAGTTGTCAGCAGATTTCTGCTCTTATTCCTTGAATATATAAGCGATATATTTGTTGGGTTTTTCTCCCTCGAGTAGGAGGGTTTTCCTAGGGTATCTTGTTGTGTTCATTGTCTTATGTGTTGCAATTTTTGCTTATTGAATTTCTGATCCTAAAACCAACACCTCGAAATCTAAAAGGGTTGAATCTAGGAGCACTCGGCATAGTAGCAAGCATAACACCCTTCACCCCTTTAGGTGGTGTCTCTTTGATATCCAACTGATTGTCCTCTAATTCACTAAGCTCACTGTCTTGATATGCTTTGGCTTCTCTTCCTCCTCACTTTCTGAAACAATCTCTATATAGTGCAGCTTGCCTTTACCAAGACATCTATGTCCTGGTTCTGATGGCTCTCTACAAGTGTAACACAGTTTCCTTCTCCTCAACTCTTGGCGAGTCTCATCATCTATTTTTTTTTTCTTTGGCCAATCTTTTTGGAAAGGCTTCTTGCTTTAATCCTTTTGTGATGTAGAACCTGTTGTGACCTTTTCACACATCGCCCCATTCAAATGGGGACCCCCAATTTTTGCTCCATTCTGGTCTTTTGGCTTTAGTTTTGCGTCTCGCTCTCTCTCTCTTTGATCTTTTGTCCTTCCGGGGATGTCCCCGTTCTTTGACCTAATTTGAAATTTTGGCTAAGTCTGAAGGGAATCTGTGAAATTAGGGTTTTGTTCCTTAGGCTGGATTGAGATTAAATCAAGACTGGTAAATTGGCAGCTAAGCTTAACATTGCTTCCAGGAGGCTCCCACTGAATTTTTATCATGTTCTGACGACTTACTATTTTTAGCAAGTGTTCAATCTGTGAGCTTTTCATCAGGATTTCGGGATTCTAACTACTTCAACACATTTAGGCAGCTTCCAAGGGCCTACGCGTGAAATTTGAGCTGATTCAGACAACTGGCTATTTTTAGCAATTCTGGCTTTACGAGCTATTTTCAGGGCTTCAACATACAATTCTCCGATAAATGACGAGAATTGATCTGGGTTTTTCTAGACCTTCACGATGGTGTAACATGCAAACCGAGACGACCACTTTCAGAGTTCAGCCTTCAGAGGCTATTTTTAGGGTTTGCATGCAGAGTTCTCTAACGCATGTCCGAATATTCCTTCTGGGTTTCTCAAGAGCTACGCAACAGTGTGACATGCAAGCGAAGGGGATCAAATTTCGGGGACTTACTATTTTTAGCCAGTGCCGAAAAGTTGACCAGTTTTTTGGGTTTTTCTGGGTTTTTTGAGATCCCATGGGCAAATGGACATGCAAAATCATCCGGCAACAGATTGGTCACTTTTCAGGCAGTTTCTATTTTTAGCAGGTACACTCTGGCAGCCGCCCCCAACACTCCAGTTCAGCAAACAGAACGACATGCAGAAGGAACGAAGTCAAACGGAGACCGTTCGGGATACATACAAGTCAAATTAGGGTTTCCACTTTTATAGGGGGTAAAATCCAAAAATAGCCGAAACGAAGCACCCCACCAATGTCAGCACACTTCAAGGTACCTGCTGGCAAAATTTGAGCGAAATCGGAGAACTTACTATTTTTAGTAAGTCAGGGCACGGCTATAAATAGCAGGTCTGCACCCGAGGTTGGCATCAGAGCGACACTCAAGCTATCAAGATCAAGCGTTGCAACTTTCAGGCAAAACGGAGCTACTTAAGTCAGAAAGTCAAAACTTACTATAAATAGCAGGTGGTTATAAATAGCAGGTCAGGGCAGAGGACTGGCAAAACAGGTTCACAAGGTGAAGAAGATCATATGATGAAATTTTCAGGCAAAACGGAGCCTTATAGGTTGAAAATCAACGGACTTGCTAAAAATAGCACAACTTTCTAAAAATAAAATGCAAAAGCAATAGCAAGCAGAGACATGAAAATTTTCTAAGTATGGGAAAATGAAAGCAAGAGCTCTAAAAGGCGCCCACCTCAAGAATGAAATTTGGAAATTATCTAAGTACAAAATTCAAAGTTGAGCAGAGAAAATGCGCCCTCACCCTCAAGTTGAGAAGAGTTCAAAAGTTTCTAAGGCATGAAACAAAAGTGGCCTACCACAAATGCGCCCACCTTCAAGAGAGAGTTCAAAAGTTTCTAAGTGTTAAAACAAAAGCTCATGGGTCAAAATGCGCTCAAGGGGTCAAGAGGGTGAAAATTCTACTAAGGCAAAAACAAAAGTTCAACTAAGGAAATGCGCCCAAGCTCCTCCCTCATATGCACCCAAGGTTCTTGGAGCCTAAAAAAAAGCCTAAGTGTGAGGAAATGGAAGCTTGCCTATCAAAATGCGCCCTCAAGTAGAAGTGGACCCCTTGAAATGTGCCCAAGTAAGATGAGAAAAACGCCTAAGGCACAAGAATGAAAGTAACCCCTTCCAAATGTGCCCACCTCCAAAATAAAAGCTCACACATGGGAATGCGCCCATAATGAAGATAAAAGTTCAATGTCTCAAATGCGCCCCATGATAGATGAAGGCCAAGAAATACTCTAAGGCAAGATGGAAGCTACCTAGGCAAAATGCGCCCAAGGTAGCTTGCTGGTTGAAATAATTTCTAAGGCATGAAAATAGAAGTAGCCCCCCCTAAATGCGCCCTTAGAAGGAGTATGAGGTAAATAAGTTTAAGTGGAGAAAAGTGAAGGTGGACACCCCTTCCATATGCATCCAAGGAAGATGATAGAAGGAGATGTCAAAGGCGTGGGGAAATAAAAGTAGAAGACCTCAAATGCGCCCTCAAGCAAGGCCACTCAAAAAGTATTCTAAGTCACAATAATGAAAGCACAAGGTGGTAAATGCGCCCAGCAAGTGAAGCTGAATTGAGAATTTTCTAAGTGTTGAAAAATAAAAGCACAAACCTCTAAATGCGCCCTCTAAGGAAGTATGAAGGCAAGACTTAGAATATTTTCTAAATATGAGGGAAATGGAGGCTCATGGGGTAAAATGCGCCCATCATAAGGAGGAAATGACAAGTTGAGAAATCTCCAAGGCATTGAAAATGAGAGTTCAAGGAGTCATATGCGCCCAGGGTAAGGAGGAGATATAAGACTTAGGAATTTGTCTATGGCATTAAAATAAAATGCCACTGAAGGGAATACGCCTAGAGAGAAGGAAATGTTGAAGGAATTTCTAAGTTAGAAAATGGAAGTAGAAGACTTCAAATACGCTCCAAGGAAGTTGGGACTTGAGAAAAGTTGCTAAGTGTAAGGCAAAATTTTAAGGCGTGAAATTGCTTGGGAAACGAAGGTAAATGAAGTGTGCCCAAGGATGTGATATTTAAAATAAATTTTCTAAGGCATTTTCTAAGGGGAAATTAGAAAATACGCCTGGAGGAGGTGGTATAAAATTTCTAAGTGCAAGGTGATATGCTCCCAGATGCAGGAGGGAATTTCTTCAGGGAAGCATGAAAATACTAAGGCAGGAAAAATGGAGATTACAGGCGTGGAATTCCTCCAGAGTAAAAAAAAAACGAGTGAACCTTAGCAATTTTATTATTTTCAAAATAATAAAAATTAAATGTACCCCTTCGTCTGGATACACATGGAAACGATGATTTTTGAGGGGAAATTTCTTCTGGGTATTGAACATTTTCCACTAGGAGATGATTTAAAATTGTTCCTCACCTCGCTCGAGCTTTTTCGACAGATATTTTTGCCTGGCACCCGTTTAATGGATTTCCTAGGTGAAATAAAAAATAAAATCTCTAAGGCAAATACGAGAAAAGTTTCTACAAAAAATGCTTTGGCTTGTAATGCAGGTAAAATTGTCTAAGGGAAAATGGAGCAACAGGGGGTCAAATACACTCACAGGGAAGAAATTTGTCTAAGGCAGGGAGGAATTTGAAAATGAACTGAAGCTCGAACATCAAGCATCCAGATGTTGAAAAGCTATAAAAGTTTGCCGGAAATGATGAACTCTATCAAGATCCGGAGATCAATCAGTCAGAACATGAGAACTGGGTAAGGTAAGTGAGTTTATATTACAAGTGTTTTGATTCTCTTCTTTTTGTTTTGCAGGATGAACGTCGAGGCCAAGGCATGAGGACTTGAGGTGATGAAGCTGGACAACGTTACAACTCTGGAAAAACAAAATGGCAGTGAGGATTTGGCTAAGGCGTTAAGGACGTGATGCAAAAGAGGATAAATGCGCCCAAGGCAGTGGGCTAGATAAATATGAAAGTTGCAAAGAAGAAGGGCGTCCAGGAGTCAAAGCAACAAGAGGGCTGAACGACAAATCCTTTCAAATTTTATTATCTGCGGAGACGATCTTAGAGACTCTTTTGATCTCCTCCTAACACAACAAAATTGGCAGAGAAGAACAGTGGGAACATGTTTCTGGATGAGGATCTTCTAGAAGAAGATAGTGGGCATTAATTGCTCGTAGTGGGGAGTGGAGAATCTTTTGTGCATTTATTGCCCCACTCCTCTCAATGGCGGTTTTTAGGGCAAAACCCTAATTAGGGCATATGTGGCTCAATCTGAGCCCTTCATTGTATTTCAATCTAAGCCGTCTGTTGGACTGGGCCAACTATAAAAGGGGGCATCCCCCCCCTCATTTGTAACTTAGTAGACATTAGATTGAGAATAGAGAGGATAGAAGTTAGAATAGATAGAGAGATAGCTTAGAAGATAGCTTAGTTTGGAAAGGAAAGAAAACTTTCCCTTTGAAAGTTTTGGAAACGGTTGTTGTGAACACTTTTCATAATATAAAGAGTTTCATTGCATGGTGGTTCTATCTTTTGTTGTGAATAGCTAGCAAGGCCTTTTCGTCTTTCCAATTCAAATTGATAGAGTAGAATAGACTTTATTTTATGCAAGTAGTTGTTAATTGTGGAGTGTGGTGTTGCGGTTTGAGCATATCTTCTTTCATCCATACCACTAGCGGGCTTGTTGATGGTAAGTTCGCCCTGCGTGGTCAACTGGAATATCAGTACCTAACTTCGGTTGTGATTCGTGTGTTCACTTGCATCGTTGTGACGGAGTGCACATGTTGAATCACAATTTGAATATCTTTTATCATCCTTTGAAGATTGCACCAACTTCGTAGAGTTGTCCAAAGGGAGACGAAGCGAAGTTTGGTTTGAAGATTGTTTAAGTCAATCCTCGTCCTCCACCCTTTAGGAGTAGATGGTAGCATCTCTAATCCTTATATCCTTTTACATTCAGCATTATCCGGTTAGTTTAAGAACCCGAGCGTCATCGACAAATCTCCTGAAATTTGAGAATCCTTTCTTTTGAATGAGCAACTCACGTAAGTCCCCTTGAAATAACCAGGATATTCACATCAACCAACTGAGTCTATTCGCACTAAAAGGAACCTTGGAGTTGAACGCATGAACTTTCACGCAATCTTAGCATGCAGAATACTTTGATCAAGAGGGAATAGAGTGACCGTTGGACATTTTATTCTGTGTTGGTGTTGTCATAAAAAACACGTCAACAGAACCCTTAGACTGAAATTTATTCTTCAAGTTGGCAGAGTCCATATCCCTAGCCTTTTTGATTGCCTCCTGTAATGAGCTAGGACTGAGAGCTTTAACCCAGCTTCTCAAGGGATCCATCAACTCGTCCATGAACAAGACTAGCAACCTTCTTTTTGAGATATCAGTGACTAGAACTGCAAGTTTTTGAAAGTCGACAATATAGTTGTCCACTGATCCCCATTGCTTCAATTGAGCTAACTCCTTGAAATGGAGTTCAGGGTCCTTAACATCGAACCTCTCAATTAATCTTTCACTGAACTCAGCATATGTAGTAATCAGATCATGGCATGGCCCATTGTGACCATGCTGTGATGCTACCATTCGTGAGCAATTCCATCTAGGTGTATGGTAGCGTACTTGATTGCTTCATCTTCAGGCATCAGATTCAATTGGAAATACGTGTCAACTTTCTAAACCCAAGCACGTGCTGAAGTTTTTTCCGATCCATCATAATAAGGCAAACTCAGTTTACCCACTTTCCTTCTTAAGTCATTGTGGTGCTCACGATTACCCCTATTGGGCATATGTCTCATTCTCAAATCAATTTAATCTCGAAGGGAGATATCATGTTGAAAACTAGGTCCTGCATCAAGCCAATCTTGTCCAAGTTCTTGCATTTCAATCAATGTAGGTTCATTCCCTTCCTGAGGCTCAACTTTGGGTGGGAAGCCAAGCATCAAGGGTCTTGAGCCTATCGCAAAAGTCCGTTGGTTAGGAGTCTGGTTATTAACTGAATTATCTCCTTGACCATTGTTGCTTCTATTATGATTGTTATTATTGTTGAGGATAGTTCGGGTCATTAATTCCATCAACCGTGTCATTCTCTGGTTTGTAGCCCTTTGTTCCATCAATAATGCAATGAGGATTTCTTCTCCTCTTTGATCTTCTATAGTGTTCCACCACTCTGCTAATTTGTTTTCACTGAGTTTTGTAGGTCTGATTTTTGTTTTAGTTTAATTTCTTCCTTTTTGTCTTTGAATTTGTTTGCCATTAATGCTAAAAAGGTATCGACAAGCATATACATACAATGAAAACTTCAAATAAACTAGACTACTGAAACAACCTTGAGTACATTGTTCAAATTAGTGGCCCAATATGATTTATTCATTACATAATAAGATGCATACAACATATAATTTACATCAGATTTAAAGCTAACTATATCTTATACCATACTTTAACTTACAGCCATATAGCTTTGTGAATAGTAACTTGCTACAGTACCAAACCCCGTTGAAATGCACACTACTTTCGAAAGCCAAACTTCTCCCACCCAAATCCAGTATGGCAAACTTCCTCTATCTAGGGCACCCCCTTTTGGTGAAGTTGTTGCAGCCTCTTAGAAGAGGCGTTTCTTTTTATTTGCTGATGAAACCCTCATGAAAAAGACGGCTGGCAGTAGTTGCAAATTTCAGTCCAAAAGCTCTTCAAAAAGCGAACAACTCCTATGCAAATGTAAATAGAGTCTATGGCTGCCAACCCTACTCAAAAATCAGCTCAAAACTTAAACCAACAGCTCCTAATGTCACCAAACTTTACATCCAAAAACTGACCAGCAACCTTAAGGTGGTGTTTCACACCCTCAAGCAGCTCCAACGAAGAACCAAGCCCCCTCCAGGCTTACCCACTACAGGAAATCAGGAAACCCTAGCCTCCATCTTCCTCCAAAGTCAAACTCACAAGCCACATGAAGAAAATAACTCAATGCATGAATGGGTTGAACTTCTTCTCATGATATTTATAATTTAACATTGAAAACACTATTCATTAAAGTGAACACTATTTAGTTAAGTTATAACATTTTTCACTTTATGAATCAATAGTAATTGAAAAATATAAAGTGACCCCTTCATTTTAAAGACACATGGTCCCTAGGCCAAGGATGGTGAAATAAAATGCGAGTATCATAAATTTAAGCACAAGTATCATGCCAAACGCAATAGTTCACCCTGTCACCATACTTTGGATATCCACACTGCAATTTGACGACCGAGTGCCCATCCAAGAGACCCTCTATCCAGAACCATTAGCCTACGAGGGTCGACACAATAGGCTAATCCACTGATGTACATGTGTCTAATTAGAAGGGGACATGACATCTTCCCCTCTCCGATTTTCTCTTCTCTGTTCTTCTTGGTTTGGACTGTTATCCCTCTTATCACCTATTGTGCTAGTTGAGCCAACCTCAATGTTACTCTGCCTTGCTGCTATTGCAGCTGATAAAGTGTCTTGTTCAGGATAAGGTTGAGCCCACTGAGTTTGTTTTCTCTCTTCTCTTCTAACGTACCTCTTATTCCTATCACTCATGAGCCCTTCAGGCTAGCAGGAACACCACCTCTGATACCACTGTAAGAACCCCGACTAATTATTGCACAAATTTAAACGATCTTTCCAGTTTGACACATGGGTCTATTTTGTCAAACTTTTACCAAGATTTGCAATGGAACACAACAACAGTTTAAGAAAATACATAACCACATTAACTTTCTAGATTTATTTGTTCATACAAAGCAAATGAAGTTATTACACTCATAGGAAATCAAGACAATACTTCAAAAATACAATTACTTCATTCTAAGAGTGAGCATTACAATAGCCAAAATGCACAGATATGGTTTTCTGATTTTCTGATATAAATATAGCAGCAGCTAGAAACTGTATCAGATTTGAAGAATACAAATTAACAATAAGAAGTCCTTGTTTTGATCAACAATCGAGTCTTGGACACAACAAGAGTATTCTGAAATGGTTGCAGCAGTGTAAGAGCGCCTGTAGCACCAAGAAACCACTACCCATCTACTGAAAAAGCACCTAGATGACAAAGTAACACTCAGTACAGGTCTGCAAGAGCTCCAATACGACCCAAAATTACACAATTCGCCATTCTTGGTCCAAGCAATGCTTCTAATCAATGGCAAAGTGCATGTAGAGGTGTGCCAACCTCAAGACATAGCTGTTCTACCACCAACGACCCTTTCTTTGGAAAACTTGCCCCTCTAAACTCACATGCAACCTTTAATATGAGGCTCACAATTAATGTGCAATAGCTGCTAATGTGCCTGTAGGCCCACGTCCTTTGTGAGAATATCCACACG
Source organism: Sequoiadendron giganteum (assembly GCA_007115665.2). Taxonomy (NCBI): domain Eukaryota; kingdom Viridiplantae; phylum Streptophyta; class Pinopsida; order Cupressales; family Cupressaceae; genus Sequoiadendron; species Sequoiadendron giganteum. The sequence goes on from CM021105.1 coordinate 201,744,776, forward strand.
CCTGCAATATAAACCCCAGTCCTCTTCTAGCAGATGAAAGATAAGCAATGCTAGGGTTTCTTAGACTCATGTGCATTGAAGACCATGTCCAACACTCTTAGCAATAGATATCTCCTTGGTATGTGGACAGGTGGCGTCCACAACCATATGTTGAATCTTCACAAATCTCAAAGCCCAAATCTCCACCTCAAACGATAGATATGTATATCGCTATTCCTCCGTTTTGTCTCCACATGAGACTCACAAAATTGCAATGAAGCTCAATGTGGAGAACCTGTATGATTTTCCCTCTGAATTGGCTAGGGTGGAATCTTTTCACCATCGAAACCCTAGAAGTCTGTTGTACCCAAACCAATTTTTTTGCTTCATTAAGGAATTTTGCTTAAAAGAGTTTAAACCTTGTTAAAATGATGTCAAAACACAATTTTGGGAAAGTCAAGTATGGACTTTGGTTAGTGTCATGTCAGTCAATAGCAACAATTGGTCAGTACCTGGAGGTCAGAACTTGAACCTGGGACCCAGAGCAAGACATGTGATGATGGAGAAGCATTTCACGATAGTATTATACTCCTGCAAAGTCATTTCAGTGGTGAGAAAGGTGTTTATGGAGACAAAAATAGATGAAGTTTTAAGCAGAAAGCAGATCTGTGCCCCTGTAGCCCAGGGGCGCCCTTCTTTTTGAAGACTCTGATATTGTTGCATGTTCTTGCAAATAAGTTCAATCTCTTCAGAATTAGCCCAACTTTCCGACGAGCTATCAAGCGAAGACATCAGAGGTTCAAAACTCTGGCAATCAAGGTCAGAAGCTGAGGGTATGAGGAGGATGCATGTTACAAAGGCTGTCCAGTTTACAGTTTCTGCGCCCCTATAGCTCAGGGGCGCCCTTGAATTTGGCTCTCTAGATGAATGAATTTGCAAATGCTATATTCCTAAGATCTTTTCTAATCCAGTTGAGCTTCGCAACGCATAAGTTTGTGAGGTGATCTGAAATTCAGAGTGATCATAACAGAGGTTCTACCGAACACATAAATCAGAGGGTGGAGAAATATAGCAATACACCTGTACCTCTATAGGCCAGGGGCGCCCAACCTTTAGGTCTGTCAGATGGGGTTTTTGGCTTTCATAGTCTTCACGAGACTTGTGCGCAATTACTCTAGCTATCCAATGAGTCCAGCCGTTAGCCACTGTAATTTGGCAAATGCTCATACGTGTGAGGTCAGTGTGAAATGCTGAAAAGTGAGAGCAACCAGAAAATGGTTGTATGGAAAATACACATCTCCTTGAAAAAGGCGCCCTTCTTGTTAAGGTCTTAGAAGCAGTTTTCTCGCTTCGTCACCTCCAGAGACATCTCTTGTCAGTTGATCTAGCTATGCAGAGAGACAGACGATGTGCGAATCGAAGCATTCCAACTCCCGGTGTCAGGGGTCAAAGTGTGGTGTTCAGATGAAAGTTACACTTTTGTCAAAATGGTGTTTGCGCCTTCATAGGCTAGGGGCGCCCTTGCTTTTGGTGTTCCTAATGCAGCTTTTAGATGCCTTACATATAGTCATTGGATGCGGAATACTTCCAATCACACAATGAATCTATCATCCAGTCAATAGGGTTCACCGTTCATTGTCAATGGCAGTTTGAAGCGTTAGAGGGAAAAAACAGAGAAATGGCTAAGTTTGGAATCATTGCATCAATTTAATCAAAGGCGCCTAATTTTTTGAGGTGTTAAACGTTGATTTTAGCAGTTGCAGTTCCTAGCAGACATTTCATCCTTACTATGCAGGCTTCGCAGTGGATATCTCAGTTCAGTCACAGGTTCACTCAGTCACTTGGAAATCAGAGTTGAACATGGCCAACTGTAACTTTGCAGTTAGCTATAAAATAGGAGATAGTAAAAAATTCAAAAACTCTTGCAAATAGACGCTTAGAGGGTCAAATAAGGACTTTTTGAGATCAATGAAGTTTGCAGATTGCATCTAGATGCTGTGCGTCTTTTTGTTAACTGATTAAAATAATATTTAATTTTTGTTTTGCATGCAACGTATTAAATGGCGATTTTCTTCAATAATTTATTATTGGCGCCTTTTTAATGCTAAATCTTAAATTCGCATGCTAGAACAAGTTAGTATTTTATTATTATTTTAATCTTTGAGACTTCAAGTCAGTGTTAGTTCAGCTGGAGGGGGTCCAATTGAAATCTTTCTTTCAAAATTAGGGTTTTAGATCTTGCAGTCATGATACGGTTTTGCTCTATTTATGCAAGCATGGCGTTCATTTTTACTCATCCAGCTTAGCAAATTCGAATTTCCTTCAGAGTTGGTTGAATTTTTATCAGCAATCAAGTTCAAAGACATCAAAAATATTCTTTTGCAAGTACAAGTCTAGATTCATCAGCAAAATTCAAGAGAGAATGGCAATTTTGGTAGAAGGAGAGAATAAAAGTCATAATTAAAAAACATAAAAAAATGTCTATCTTCTTCTCTAATTCTTCCATTTTCTCGCATGTTTGAAGAATTGGCGATTTTTGGCAAAACAAATCATCTGGGTCGATTCAGAATAGCTTCCTCAGTAAAACCCATGTGCTAGAATTTTTCAAGAAAAGATTGTTCCAGAGCATCAATTCTTGAGACTCTACTTTTCTTAACTGAAATTCCTTTGCATGGTTGAGTAGAAATCAAATTTTCACATTTCTAACGTTCTGGGTTGTCTTAGAAACATTTTATGAGCAAAATCCATATCTCAGAATTTTCCGTGAAAATTGGCCTCCGACGAGCTATTTTTAGCTTCAGCAGGCTATTTTTAGCTTTCCAGAAAGTTGTCAGAATATAGCCGTGTTCACAGTCAACATGCGAATTTTTCAGAATGCAGTACACTCAACTCGAATTCAAGACCAAGTTAGTCTTGACTCATGACTTCAATTGGACTTTTGATACAAATCTACATAAGGTGCTTCCAGAAGCAGTTTTAGATCCACTGGAGATAAGAGATTCGATAATTCAGAACATTCAGCAGTCCAGGTTACTTGAGGCCACTTCCATACCTATCTCAGTTCATTGGGTAGAAATCAAATTTTCACATTTCTAACGTTCTGGGTTGTCTTAGAAACATTTTATGAGCAAAATCCATATCTCAGAATTTTCCGTGAAAATTGGCCTTCGACGAGCTATTTTTAGCCTCAGCAGGCTATTTTTAGCTTTCCAAAAAAGTTGTCAGAATATAGCCGTGTTCACAGTCAACATGCGAATTTTTCAGAATGCAGTACACTCAACTCGAATTCAAGACCAAGTTAGTCTTGACTCATGACTTCAATTGGACTTTTGATACAAATCTACATAAGGTGCTTCCAGAAGCAGTTTTAGATCCACTGAAGATAAGAGATTTGATAATTCAGAACATTCAGCAGTCCGGGTTACTTGAGGCCGCTTCCATACCTATCTCAGTTCATTGCATAGAATTCGTAATGTCTTGTGTTAAGCATTACAATTCTGTTGCACGTGAGATACAATCAGTAGATCGGCGAGTTATTTGTAGTCTCAAACCCTTGGATATCGAGAGAAGTCTTGGTATTCCTCAACATCCAAATAGTCTAGTCATTTCTATGAATCAGAGTGAGCAATCATTCAATGTTGAGATGGATAAGTGTCAGAGTAAGATGACAGAGAGATGGTTAAAACAAAAACAGACCAAGTTGCCAAATAATGTGGGTCGTGGTGTGATGAGCCCTGCTGGCTCTCAACTCAAACCCCAATATTTCTTAAGTCTTAATGTGTTTTATTTGTTTTTTAGAGAGAAAGTTTGTAGACAGAAGAGAAGGGGCGCATCATATAAAAGCTCATAAACTGAGAAACAGAGCTAATTTCTATAGAATGTAAATGCAGAAGGTATTATTTAACAATAACCAACAGATCACAAGTGCTAAACATACCAGAATGTTTCCAGATATTTTATATAAAAAAGTAAGCCAACTCGCTAGCCAAGAATGGTGAAAATTGGCATATGTGGACGCCTAGCCTCCATAATGGACTTTCCTGTCTCAGAAACAGGATACAATGATATAATAGTAAAAGCCGCCCACAAAGAATTCCAAACAAGAGCCAAAAAGGAAGCGCCCTAGCTTCTGGCTTCACACGCCATCCTCCCAAAAGGCACAAATCCCAATGCAAATGGTACGGCCAAAGAAGACTTTGAAGGAATCAATGCTGGAACTACAAATCTGCTGGAGATGGTGACTCTGGATGATGAAACCCTCTTCCTTATTGCTAACCATTGAATACTGAATAATAAAAACCTGATTGAAGCATGTAGAACCTCTGTATGAAGCTCTCACTATTTGCACAAATTCGACTGGTTTCTCACAGTCTCAAAAGTGCTCAACGTTGAAGAGATATCGTTCTCCAATGGAAGATTGCTCAAAACCCTGATCACAGGAGGAAATCCAAGGCAAAGTCGAAATAATCAATAATAATGTTCTCATTGCCCAAAAAGGCCTTATATAAAAAAGGCACGCATTTCCAAGAAGATACACCCTTTTCATCATTTAAATCTTTTAAAATAATATTAAGTCCTTTTCAATAGTTAAGAATTTAATATTTGGCGCCCACTTAAATGATTAAGTGATTTAATTTTAAATCACCCTTTTTATGAATATTTAAGTGATATAAAGGGATAAAGTCAATTTGCCTTTATAAAATAATAATAAGTTAATTAATAACTTAAATCACTTAAATAAGCATAACTTCCTCCAAACTACATAGAATTCTGTGCCGTCAGAAGCTGTCAACTCTTGAACTGCCAAGGCCTGCTGTGAACCAACCACTGAGCTCTGAAAATGAGAACGATCAACTCCTCTAGAAAACACCACTGACCCTCTAACCAATCCAGCTAGCCCACGAGGGTCCAACAAAAGGGCTAACACACTGTTCCCGAGAACTGACTAGAGCAGGGACATCACAGTCCGCCCTCCCCGAATTTGCTTGCCCACATGCAAACTCAAAGTCGGATGCTGAAGAATACTGTCACTCTCCCAAGTAGCATCTTCTGCCGGTAGATCTTTCCACTTTACCAAGTATTCCCTGATAACCCGCCTCCGAAGATGACGCTCTCTGGAATCCAGAATGGCCTCAGGTATCAAAATCAATTTCCCCTCATCATCCAGGGGTGGTAAATCAATAGATGGAGTCACCTGTTGTCCCAACGCCTTCTTGAGGTGTGACACATGGAACACATTGTGAACTTTACTGTTCACTGGTAGATCCAACTCATAAGCCATTTCACCGACACGTCTGACAACCCTGAATGGTCCATAGTATCGTGGCTTGAGTTTCTCGATGCCCTTCTTACGAAGGGTGGACTGCCTATAAGCCTATAGCATCAAATACACCAAATCATCGATCTCGAAAGATCGCTCCACTCGCCTCTGATCAGCATATTGCTTTTGCTGATTCCGAGCTTTCTGAATATTCTCCTTGAGTGCTCTCATAATGTCCTGGTTCTCCTACAATAGATCACCAACACTAGGTACTCTACTGTCACTCAGCAACAAATCTAGAAAACTTGGAGCATCATATCCATATAACTTTCGGTATGGTGTCATCTGAATACTCATGTGATGAGTGGTACTCTAGCAATACTCACAAAGGTATAACCACTTCACCCATGCCTTCTGATGTCCTGAATTGTAATTCCTCAAGTATCCCTCCACCCATTTGTTGACTATCTTTGTCTGCCCATCTGTCTGTGGGTGGTAGCTGGTGCTCGGAGTGAGTTTTGTCCCACAAAGTTTGAATAACTCCTGCCAGAAGTTACTCAAAAACCTGCTATCCCTGTCACTGACTATACTCCGAGGCAATCCATGCAATCTCAATACCTCGCGGAAAAACAAGTCCGCCATCTGTGTAACTGTGTGAGTAGTAGTGATTGGGAAGAAATGAGCATACTTCGTCAATCGATCTACTCCTACAAAAATGTTGTCTTTCCCTTGAGTTTTCGGCAAGCCCGTGATGAAGTCCATAGACAAGCATTCCCACTTCCTCTCAGGAATAGGAAGCGGCTGGAGCAAACCTGCAGGGTATGTATGTTCTTGCTTGTTCTGCTGACAAACAAGGCATTCCCTGACATACTGAAGAACAAAAGACTTGAGACCCTTTCAAGAGAATCTCTCCTGTACTTGCCTGTAGGTCTTAAAGTAACCCGGATGTCCTGCCATAGGTGAATCATGGAATGATCTCAATACCATGTCCCTCATCTCAGAACCTGGGACAAGAAATATCCTCCCTTTGTAAATGATAAGATCATCTACAAGTGAGTATCTGTCATCCTATACTGTCCCATCCACTATGCTAGAAGCCCACGGGTTCTTAGCATACTCCGCTACTATCATGTGTCTCCAGTCCTCTGAAATCTGTGTAATGGAGCTCAAGTGAGGACGGCGAGATAATGCATCAGCAACCACATTCTGAGTGCCCTTGACATAGGCGATGTCAAAATCATAGGACTGAAGTTTGCTGACCCATTTCTGTTGCCTTTCGTTCAAATCTCGCTGCCCAAGAAAATGTTTCAGACTATTATGATCGGTTTTAACACTGAATTTACTACCAACCAAGTATTGCCTGAATTTGGCCATGGCATGCATGATGGCCAACATTTCCTTATCGTAGATACTGTAGCTCCGTTAAGGACCTCTTAGCTTCCTGCTCTCAAAAGCAATAGGGTGTCGATCTTGCATGATGACTGCACCAATACCCTCACCACTAGCATCACAATGAAGCTCAAATGGTCTGGTGAAATCCGGCAAAACCAAGACTGGACATGTAGTCATGAGAAGTTTGAACTTCTCAAAGCACGCCTATATAAGAGGTGTCCACACAAAGGCTCCCTTCTTAGTCAAATCAGTTAGTGGCACAGCATGTCGTGAGAATCCACTAACGAATCGACGATAGAAGGCACATAATCCTACAAACCCCCTGAGCTGTGTCAATGTCTCAGGTGTAGGCCAATCGATGATAGCTCGAACTTTCTCTGGATCCATGCTAACTCCCTCTCCACTGATAATGTGACCTAGATACAAAAGCTCAGCCATGCCTAAAGCACACTTGGACTCCTTGGCGTACAAGGACTCCCTATCAAGTATACTCAATACCTCATCTAGGTGAACAATGTGTTCCTCCCATGATTTGCTGTAAACCAGGATGTCGTCGAAGAACACCAATATAAATTTCCTCAAGAGAGGATGGAAAACCCTATTCATAGTAGACTGAAATGTAGCTGGAGCATTGGTTAAACCGAATGGCATAACCAAGAAATCATAGTGTCCACAGTGACATTTGAATGCAGTTTTCTCAATATCCTCCTCTAGGACTCTGATCTAATGGTAACCAGTCCTGAAATCAATCTTTGAAAAATAGCAAGCTCCATGAAGCTCGTCTATCAACTCATCTATCCGTGGAATAGGATACTTGTTCTTTATAGTCTTCCTGTTGAGCATCCTGTAGTCAATACACATCCTAAGTGTACCATCCTTTTTCTTCACCAAAACAACTGATGAAGCAAAGGGTGACTTACTCGGCCCAATGTGCCCCATAGCTAAAAGTTCCGTAATAGTTTTCTCAGTTTCATCTTTTAAGCGTTTGGGGTGCTGGTAAGGGGTGATCATGATAGGTTTCGTGCCCTCATCGAGCTCTATAATATGCTCAATACCTCTATCAAGATGTCTACCTGGTGGAATAGCACTGAAAACCTTTGCATGTTTGATTCAGAGTTCCTGTACATTCGGATGGTAAGAAGAAGCTTGCTGCTCCAACTGTGAAGGCATTAACTTGCACTCAGCAGCCCACTCTACCATGTCATGTCGAATCAAACGTTCCATTCTCTGGAGTGAAATTTCTTTTAGGTTGCTGTCCTTGATGGCTTTAAGAACATGATTTGTGCCATCAACTCTGAATTTCATCTCCATGTCATGCAAATTAAGTGTGAACTCTCCTATCGCATGAAGCCACTTCATGCCGAGAACTATATTTGTTCCTCCGATGTTCACAACATAAAAATCTGCCTTAAACTCAAAATTGTTGAGTTTCAATGGCAAATCAGGAATCATCCTCTCACAGTTGAGAGTGTATCCATCTGCAACCTTCTTTCGAATGCCTTCAAACTGCTGAGTTTGAATTCCCCTTTTCTCCACTAACCGTGAATCAATAAAGTTGTGGGTTGCACCTGTGTCCAAAAGAGATACGACTCTTTGACCTGCTAAAATCCCATGGAGCCTGAAAGATCCTCTCTCTGCATGCTGGGCATATGAGCCTCTTGTAGCTCACTTTCTACCTCAATCTCTGCCTCATTTTCTGACTTTTCTTCATCTGTGTCATAGATAGCAGCTTGCTGATCAGAAAAATCAGTCAATGTTTCTCCCTCATAAAACCATTCCATGTGCCTGTTTTGCCCTTTAGGCTTCAGGGGACAGTGATGATTGAACTCATATGGGCCCATACAGTAAAAACAAAGCTTTCTTCTACGTAGATCATTCATTGTGTCACGATCTAAAGGGGCTGCAAATCTTTACTTTTGATCAACATTATCAACCTTCTTTGGATCAGATTTGTTCTCTGTGTAGGACGAAGAAGGTTTCGTGCCAAATTGTTTACGAGGTGTAGTGAGCTCCATATTGCGAGCTTTCCTCATGGCCTCCTGTAAAGTAGGTGGATCAAATGCTTTTATTCAACCTTTCATGGGCTCAAAAAGACCCTCAATAAACAATATGATCAACCTTCTCTCTGAGATGCCCGTCACCATCACGGATAGTCTTTGGAACTCTCCAATGTACGATTCCAAGTTACGCAACTGCTTTAACTGTGCTAGATCCCTGAAGAACAGTTCAGGATCACGTCTATCAAACCTCTCTACCAATCTATCAGTGAAGTCCTAGTATGAGGTAATCTAGTCATGGTGAAGAGTAGCCATGCCATGAATCCACCAGTCATGTGCCATGCCATCAAGATGTAGAGCTGCAAATCTAATGGCATCTTCCTCTGGCATAGGATGTATTGTCAAGAATGTATCCAATTTACTCACCCAGGCACGTGCTGTAACTCTGCCACTGCCATCATAGTTCGCTAAGGTAAGCTTATTGGTAGCCTATCGTAGATCATTATGCTTGTGTCTAGGCCTCCTGTCATTCCTGTTCCTGGTGTGTTCTCTCTTCTGGCTCATAAAACGGTTGAAGTTAAGGTGATTCTTAACTCGTGGAGGCATTGCATCCCATTCATCATGTATAGTCAGGATGTTGTCAGCAAAGTTCCCTTCACCACCTTCTTCCACCTCCTCTTCCTCCTCAACATCATTTTTGACAAAAGTAGGGCGTGTGGCTCTCTCAAAGGTGCGTGCTGGAGCAATATTCCTGTAATACTCTCCATGTATGCTTCCTTCCTGATCTTGATCCAGATTCGGCCTTCTCAAAACTGTCAGGTTTTGCACATTGGTACTTAGTTGCTGGAGGATGTTTGCCACCTGTTCTTGGCCGGCCACCATTCCTCTAAGTACTTCTCTGGCTTCCCTGTCTTCGTCATTAAGACGAGCATCATCATTCCTTTCAGCCATATTGTCAAAATCAAAATCCTCTTCCTGCTCGTACAATGGAATTGCCTGAAAAGGTTCAAATGTGTTTTTCTGAATTCCAGGGCCCCTGCGCGTGTAGTGCCTGTCAAACCTGTTCTGGTGTGGCCGCATCGAATTATTTTTTCCCACAATCTGGCAGGATTAATAAGCTTTGATACCACTGTGATGAGCCCTATTGGCTCTCAACTCAAACCCCTATATTTCTTAAGTCTTAATGTGTTTTATTTGTTTTTTAGAGAGAAAGTTTGTAGACAGAAGAGAAGGGGCGCATCATATAAAAGCTCATAAACTGAGAAACAGAGCTAATTTCTACATAATGTAAATGCAAAAGGTATTATTTAACAATAACCAATAGATCACAAGTGCTAAACATACCAGAATGTTTCTAGATATTTTATTTAAAAAAGTAAGCAAACTCGCCAGCCAAGAATGGTGAAAATTGGCATATGTGGACGACTAGCCTCCAGAATGGACTTTCTTGTCTCAGAAACAGGATACAATGATATAATAGTAATAGCCGCCCATAAAGAAGTCCAAATAAGAGCCAAAGAAGAAGCGCCCTAGCTTTTGGCTTCACACTCCATCCTCCCAAAAGGCACAAATCCCAATGCAAATGGTATGGCCAAAGAAGACTCTAAAGGAATCAACGCTGGAACTACAAATCTGCTAGAGATGGCAACTCTGGATGATGAAACCCTCTTCCTTATTGCTAACCATTGAATACTGAATAATAAAAACCTGATTGAAGCATGTAGAACCTTTGTATGAAGCTCTCACTATTTGCACAAATTCGACTGGTCTCTCACAGTCTCAAAAGTGCTCAACATTGAAGAGATATCGTTCTCCAATGGAAAATTGCTCAAAACCCTGATCACAGGTAAAAACACAGGAGGAAATCCAAGGCAAAGTCGAAATAATCAATAATATTGTTCTCATTGCCCAAAAATGCCTTATATCAAAAAGGCACACATTTCCAAGAAGATACACCCTTTTCATCATTTAAATCTTTTAAAATAATATTAAGTCCTTTTTAATAGTTAAGAACTTAATATTTGGCACCCACTTAATTGATTAAGTGATTTAATTTTAAATCACCCTTTTTATGAATATTTAAGTGATATAAAGGGATAAAGTCAATTTGACTTTATAAAATAATAATAAGTTAATTAATAACTTAAATCACTTAAATAAGCATAACTTCCTCTAAACTACATAGAATTCTGTGCTGTCAGAAGCTGTCAACTCCTGAACTGCCAAGGCCTGCTGTGAACCAACCACTGAGCTCTGAAAACGAGAACGATCAACTCCTCTAGAAAACACCACTGACCCTCTGACCAATCCAGCTAGCCCACGAGGGTCCAAGAAAAGGGCTAACACACTATTCCCGAGAACTGACTAGAGCGGGGACATCACACATGGTGAATACAAGGATGAGTACACAATTCTGATTACACTTCTCAATGGTGTCTCAGGTCATGCAAATGCAAATAAGTTCCACCCTTGGATGTATTATATCATTGGTCGAATCATCTCTGGGCAAGAACATTATGACTAGGCATCCTTCATCAATGATGCTCTTCACGAGAAAATCACCAGTTTTCTAGTTGCGCACCAGTTTGACATGTGTTCCTACCTCGTATACTTGATTGCCTATCAGGGTCAGTTTAGAGGGTTGAACATGGTGGGTATGCTCAGTGCACAGAGAGTCTATTGTCACTATGACCAACTTGAGTTCACGAAGGCTGAACGACATTTCAAACGTGTGCATGAGGCTTTCTTGACATATATAGTGATAGACTTGGACTGGGAGTTGCATGTTTTTATCTCGGTGGTTGCGAGAGCAGCAATGGTAGATTGGGCGGACTGGTTCATTCAGTTCCCTACATACACCTACATCCGTGTCTATGGATACATAGGAAATCCAACTATGCTTCCACGCTATCCTTTGGATAAGACAGTATTCATGGAGTTCCTGAGGCAACTATATGATGTTCACAAACGTTTGTGCCACAAGTGTAAACAGGCTGCCAACTTTCCAATGCAGTTCGGAATCTATTGCTGCAAGATGGCAGTTGATGCTAAAGCTGTAGGATAGGAGTTAGAAAATTGCAAACTCAAGTACCTTGTTGACACACGTACCTATGATCCTTGGGGTCATTACGCAACACGCTTTGGTAGTCGCTCTTATCATAAACCTACAATGGAGGATTATTGGGTGAACTGCGGAGATGATTTTGAGTTACGTAGATGCAACTACAGTAGGTTTGCTCTCCCACAGATATCTGTCTTCTTGGCATAAAAGGTAGGAGGTTTGTTAGAAGATGAGGGAGATGCACTTCCTCAATTTTTCAGAGAGCAGGTTGATGGACAACCACTGTCGACTGTTGATTGGTACGCCAAAGAATACTTATTAGTGAAAGAGAGGTCGAGTAGAGTCATTCAAAATAGTATGCTCTACCTCGAAAGCAAGAAGACCAGGAGGGTAACTATGCCTAGAATAGAGCTGCCACCAGTGGGAGTTTCACTACCTTCCTCGTCTAAACCCAAACAGAAGAAAAGGAGTAACCCTCCTAAGAAGAGTTAAGTGCCTGATAACTCAAAAGGAAAGGCACTTGTTACCGAGACATACATGGAGCCTATTAAAGAAATAGTTCAGAGTTTGTCACAGCCTGAGGTTCAGCCATGCATGCCGTCTCCAACACCAGAGAAGCCTCCAGTTCCAATTCACATCGATTTGGACTTGGACTCGCCATCTCGCAGTAACACCTCTACGCATTCACTTTCATCAGAGCCTCTCATTACTAGTACAAATCATTCCAGTGGGATTAGTTGGGATTGATCTTGGCTTGAGAGTTAGCTGGGAAGGAAGACGAGACAACCATCTTATGTGCTTGATCATTTAGATTTCGATCATGCTTATCAAGATGCGCCTGACAAAAGGATCAAGAAACAAGTCCACATGGAGAGGAATGCAGGTAAGGAAATCATCATTGAGATTTCCGTAACTCTAGAGGATAAGAGTTTAAATGAGATTGAAGTTCAGTACTTCGAAGTGATCACAGTCAACTTTGGTAGAAGTACTCGCCAGACAGAGATTGATCCCCTACAGGTTGCAACAGGTAGCGCAAGGGATAGGATAATGAAAGATGGAGAAGATAAGACAACCCTCAAGGCTGAAATTCAGCAGCTTCGTCAATACATTTCTAGCCTTGTACACAGAATAGGAAATGCTATCACCTCACTCCCATCGATGTTAGAACCACTAGCAGAGCAGGGTCAGCTAGATCACTTGGTTGCATATGGCAAGCGTTTGGACGATTGGGAGGAGGAGTTCATTACTAGAGGCCGCTTTGTGCTTTCAGAGTTATACCAGTTGCGGTACAATGCACGCGAACTCCGTCTACATCTTCAAGATGAGGAGCGTGACTTGGCTATTAGTAGACCCATAGATGAAATCTTGATTGCTAATTTAGGGATGGCATATGAATCAGTCATAGATGTAGAAGATAAAAAGGCTATCTACACTTGGAGGACACAGTTGATCTTCAGGGCAAAGATAGAGGAGACAATAGCGTCAGAGTTAGTTGAGAGCAGATGGCACGTCACTAGTGCACTCCATTATGTAAGAACCTTCGTATCTCAACTACCATGCCAATATTAGCGTATAGGTGGTGACTATGTTGAGTTTGTTGACGTTGAGTCAGAGCTTCATGCACTCATTCATGGTATTTTCTGTGGGGAGACCATTGGCTATAAGATGAATCAACTTACAGTCATGTTAGCATTGTTTGATGAGGCAACTAGGAGTAATGGGGAGTTTCAGTGTCAGATCACAGGCGGAGAAGACATGCTGCACAGACACGGTATACTTCAACAAAGCTTCAGTATCCCAGACGATGACGCAATCAATAACCTCGTGGATGGGTTGATTGCTCGAGATCACGACCAGTAGACTTCAGTTCTCAGCTTTCAAGATAGACTTCAATCACAATAGTTAACTCGACGCTTCTTTCCGAGTTAACTCGCTGTCTTGCATCTCACGCATTTCTGTCTTGGAAGTATCTATGTTCACTTGGAGTTTCATTTAGGGTTTTCGTTAACTGATGGTAGTTTTGCAGTTAACTTGCTTTCAATAAGGATTTGCATACTTGCACATTGTCCATTTAGATTAGATGTTTCGGTTAATTGATGGTAGTTTTCGAGTTAACTGTATAGTTTCCTTTATTAGGGTTTAACAATAAAATCTTGCATGCATTGCAAGACTGTAGTTGACTCAAGGTGATTTTAGGGTTGCCTACACTTTTGATGTCTATAAAAAAGAGCTTTCAGCTCATTTGTAATTAACTTTTGCACATGATAGCAATATATGCTGAGCCTACATTGCTTGTAATATTGTTATTCTGTATCTGTTCATGAGTGATTACTGTTATAATAAATAGATGAGCCTACCTTGCTTTCATGTTATTATCATGGTGTTTGTTCAATCTTAGTTAAATGGGGTTGCTAGTTTGATCGTTTGTTGTATGCGTGTTTCGCTAATACAATTTGCTGTCCTAGTTGCTTACCTTTGTTTTGTTTATAATAAGCCTATTCAGAAGAGCAAATAGTTGAGCCCACCTTGCCTTCACGTTGCTAATCTGTACTCAAAGCTTATCGTTTGATGTGTGTAATAGTAAACCTATTCAGCCAAACAGATAGTTGAGCCCACCTTGCCTTCATGTTGTGAAGCTATACCCGGTTTACCGTATATTCGTTTGTTTTAATAGAATTCTTCTCGGATAAGCAAATAGTTGAGCCCACCTTGCCTTCATGTTGAGAATCCACACCTGAAGTTTATCGTGTAAACACATTCCTGCTCCTATTTCCTCATGCTCTGTTTTCTTGAGGAGATTGGATAGTTTAAAGCTTTTAGTTTAGTTGTAGTTAATGATCTGCAAAACCAGAAAAAACCTTAGCTGCAACGTCCTTGGTTTCCTTAACCTTGTGCCTCTTCCAGCTAAGTTGAAAAAGATAGGTTTAGATTACTTTACTAACAAACGAGGGAGCTTCCCCTCCTAATTTGAAGAGCACTCATTACGCAGTGTGCATAGCTGTCCGTACTAACTTATATTCCAGAGGTGTTAGTTATTACGCCAACAAAGTCTCAAGCTTGAAAGTTCATGGCAGAAAAAAATAACTCCAATGATGAACAATGCCTTTTCCAACATCTTTTTATAAGCTCCCGAGAAATAATCTCCCAAAAAGATTTAAATAATTTAATATTGCAGTTTAGGCAGGAAAATATAATAAAGTCCCACTTTGGAGTTTATAAAATATAATTAATTAATTAACATTATAATATATTTGCTTTTTGTAATATAACATTAATTAATTAATAAATAATTCCCAACTTTTAATTATTAGCTTGTGGGAATTAAATAAGCTAATAATATATTCAGCAGTCATATGGAAGGGGACATTACATGTATGCTTTATTCTATCTATACTTTTTATTGTAAAATTTAGACAATGGATTCATATATGCTTGCATGTATTGTTGTCATATGTTAACATGTTTCTTATATACTCATAGTTCATATAATTGTATTTACACTCAAGACAAGTAGCTTAAGATGGTTATTTCATGTAAATTCCTTGACTTAAACAACATGGTTTCATTACATTGATAGCGTTGCACTTAAGCATTGGATGTAGTCATGATTGAGAAATCGTGTAAATAGTTCTATGATAGTATCTCTGGTCTTAATGTATTTATGCTCTTTTTCCTACGTGGATTAATAGTTGCTCTGTTTTTTTTGTTTTTACATTTATATATTGTTTGAAGATGTTATGTTAATTGCACATGTGCATGTGAATTGTGTTATTAGACTGGGGTTCCTTTTGGAGACAATATCATTGTTCGTGATTTCTTGAAGATAAATGGCAAGGTAATGAATTTTTTCTGGCCATTGTTTGCTAAGGAATTTCGTAGTATGTATGTTTGTTATTTTTGTAAGCCTATCCTTTATTCTATAATGTGTTCATTTTATTTGCTTCCTAGATTACCCTCACATTAATCATATTTTCTTTTATATGTGTCTCTATTGGAATCATGTCACCGATTGGGCCATATGCCTGAAGCGATATTGGTGAATTGTAGTATACAGTTAGCCCTAGGGGAATGTAAAATTAGTATATATTATATGAAATTGGAAACTAGACAAAGGAAGGTAGTGGTAAGTACATTCTGAGTGTTTATACTATATCTAACCAATAAATGTAATGTCCCTGATTGGACAACCTTAGGAAATAGATTAATTTTCTAACATGTTTAAGCTGAAACGATTAACAAATACCAAATGTAGATGCCAAATCCTATTGAAATTAATGCTGTTGCACAACTTTTATCAATCAAAATACACAATGATCGACATTTTAGAAGCTAGTATGAGTTTTGGAACCCTCAAATGATGAAAATATGATAAATGTACAAGCAGATCTGATGTATAATAGTTCATAAGATGTATGAAACCCTTGAGTACACTTCTGCATGCACCATAAATTATTAATTAAGGCATATTTGATTGTTATGAACTTTTGACAGCAAAAAGAGGCATCTTTTGTAGTAGAAATCAGATCTGGAGTGATGTGCCAAAATGATAAATTAATCCCACGACAAATATTCAACAACAATATCGGAATATCCCTTTGAACAACAATTTAGGCAAGGACCAATATTTATTTTACCAGAAATTTTACGGACAGAGGTTCAAACGGTTGTACAAAAGTGTACAAAACCTTTAAAGGGACACCAAACATGTAAAAATAGAGCTGAAATTTTACAGCAGTGGCTAGGAAGTGCATGAACAGGTTTGAAAACACCCTCAAAAGATGCCAACAGATCTTAAGGCTTCCTCAGTCAGTCATTAATGATTGGTAACAACAACCTAACACCTTGAAACCCTAGGTGCAGCAAGGAAATAGAAGAAAATGTTTTTCAAATTTTTAAAATCAGCAGTATATGGTGGTACAATGGTGGAATATATGATATTTGTCAGATTTATGCCCTCATGAACTACAACACTGATCTTCTTCAAAATGATGGCTGGAAATATGAATTACAATAGATCCAATGACTGAAATATCCCACAAACAATAAGAAATAATTTGAAACCCTAGGTGCCTTGATGATGATGGCCGAAAACAATGATCAACGATTGGCACAATGAAGAAATGGCTAGAAACATCCAAAATAACAGATCCAGTAGGGTTGCAATCCTAAAATGATGAAAAATAGAATTACTTGATGTAAAAATTAGTGATCCAATATGAGCACCAAATTTTTTTCTTGCAAATGACCAACAATCTTCAACAATTCATTATAACTGTGATTCCAGAGTGGAATCACCTGCAATGAGTAAGAGGGTTTCATCCTCGAATCCATAGATGGAAACGAAGAGGCTTTTCTTTCTCCCAATTTCTGTAACCAAGGGTTTTCTTGTACTTAAATGCTTTGAACTCCAATTTGGAAAGAAAAAATGAAATAACAAATTTAGATGATTTTCTTTGAGCAACGTCTTTCTTGTATAGTTTCCTTTTGAGCCCTTATTTGAATTTACTTTTTCCCTCCAAGTATTTAAAAATACTTTTTAAATTGCAAGTTTTTTGTTTTGAATTACATATGCTTTTTAAATATTACATAGGCCCTATAATGATACTTAAGTTGCTTTTTGAAAATAAAGAGTTGGGCCCACTCAAAATATTATTATTTCCCTTATTTCAGCCCATCACCTATGAGAAATAAAGAATAGGCTATGGGTCCTTAATTAATTCTTTTAGTTCTAAAAAGGGAACACGACAACAGATCAAGTTGCAAAGATATTTTGAAGATTCTAGCTGAATTTATATAATTTTTCTTTCAAAAGGGCAAGAATAGGAACTTGGAAGTTCATAAGGTATAAAAATTCATATACATGAATGAATCTTGAATAAAAATGGAATGCGAAATTTTAGTGTCCTATCATTATTAGCTAATTTAGAACCATTTTGGACACATATATTCACCTTTCATAGTAAACATAAATGCCAAGGTTAGCCACTAGTGTTTCCTTTTCTAGATTCCACTATGACGAGTACGAGGTGAGGAACAAACTTTTTGTACTTAGGATTCCTCACCAATGGACAAAGGTGGCATGATAAAGAAACACGATCTTTTTAATTTAGCATATTAATAGTATTACAATAAATGATTTAATAAGTAAATAAGAGAGTATACTAAAATATAGGAGAAACTGCAAAATTTATTGACAAACATAGTTTTCCATTTGTAGAAAAATCAAGAACTCTGTATGAGAGATCTTTCATCGCCCCCATTAATCTATTCAGTTTATCTTTAGCTGTGAGGGGCTTCCTTGATTTCTTTAATAACCCACCCTTAATGTTTTAAATTTTTATAACTTTTTAGCATTAGAAATGTAATCAAAGATAAGCAACTATAAATCAACTACCTTCCACTTTCTGATCAGCCAGATCCCGGGCAAGGTGAGCATACGGTGGCAAGGTTTACATTGCAATATTGGAAAGAAACCATTTGTTCAGTGGGGTGAGTAGTACCGAAAGAAACCACTTGTGCAGTGGGTACAATTGAAAATTAAGAACTCTTCCACTTTTCAGCGATGAGTGCAACAAAGAACACTTATGTAGCGGGGTAAGTGCTAGCAGCCACTTCTTCACGAGAATATGAAATCACACCACTTATTTAGTGGGTGAGATAGAGATGCTACTTATTTAGTGGGGTTAGTATCAAACTCAAATAAGAGCTAAATAATTGAATGGTACCACCAAATCAGTGTTACAATCAAAGCTCAATACAAATGATACTAACAATTATCCCATTGCATATGAGAGCTAAAAACTTAGGGAATAATGAGAGGCTCTACTCCATCTATGACAAAGAGATGCTCGCCATAATGCATGCATTGGTGAAGTTCAGACAATACCTAGTTGGTGGGAAGTTTGTGGTAAAGATTGACCATAATAACTTGAGGTATTTTTTGGAGCAGAAAGATCTAAATGAATGGCAACAAAAATGGGTCAGCAAGGTACAGGCTTATGATTTTGACATAGAATATGTCAAGGGGAAGAATAATGTAGTTGCTGATGTACTCTCTAGCAAACTTTCTATTTGCTCTTCAATGGAAATTTTAGCAAAGTGGAAGGCTCACCTTTCGCTAGAGTATTCCAAAAACACAGGTACATGTGAGATCTTGGATGAGAAGACATAGGATGACATATATAGAGTGGGATGATATCATCTACTACAAGGGCATAATTTATTTGGTTCTTGAGTCCAAACTTAAAGATAAAATCTTGAGAGCCATCCATGATACACCCTTGGTAGGACATCCAAGATACTTTAAAACATACAGGAAGGTTAGGGAGAGGTTCTCATGGAAGGGCCTCAAAGAGGATGTCTTGAGACATGTGAGTGTACGACTTGTTAGAAGAACAAGTCATAGCACACTTTTCCAGCTGGGTTACTTTAGCCATTACCCATTCCAAAGAAAAAATGGGAAAGTGTATCTATTGATTTCATCATTGGTCTACCAAAGGTACAGGACAAAGATTGTATTTTTGTAGTTGTTGATTGGTTTAACAAGTTTAATCATTTCTTTGCCATCTCCACAAAGTTTAAGGCACCTCAGATAGCATAGTTGCTTTTTAGAGAGGTGTTTAGGCTCCATGGCTTGCCGAAGAACATAGTCAGTGACAGGGATAACAGGTTCCTCAACGCTTTTTGGTACGAGCTATTAAGATTAGCTGGCACAAAATTGACTCCTAGCACGAGTGACCACCTTCAGAAAGATGGCAAAACAGAGATCGTGAACAAATGGGTTGAGGGATATTTGCATAACTATGTGGCAAGGCAGCAACGAACGTGGATGAAGTGGTAGCACTTGGGTGAACACTACTACAACACGCCTATCATATGTTGATTGGGATGACTCCTTTCCTAGCATTATATGGTTATGATGCTCCATCATTCTTGGACTTGGCCTTTGGGGATAGCAAGGCTCCCAAAGCCAAGGATTGGATCCAAGAAAGTTAGGATATCCTTAGATCTCTCAAGGATAATTTAAAAAGTGTATGTAGACAGGCACAAGACTGAGAGGAGCTTTGAGGTAGGGGACTTGGTTTTCTTGCGCCTAAGCAGTCCTCCTTGAAGAAAAATGGTGCAAGGAAGCTAAAACCTCGCTTCTATGGTCCTTATAGGGTTGCTTGCAAAGTGGGGGAAGTGGCATAGGAGCTTGAGGTACCAGAGAGCAGTAGGATACACAATGTATTTCATGTATCGAGCCTCAAGAAGGCACCAGGGAAGCACCTTACATCTTCATCGGAGCTTCCACCTCTGGATGAGGAGGGCATATTGCTTTTGGTTCTAGAGGAGATTGTGGACACTAGGGAGAGGAAGTTGAGGAGCAGAGTAATCAAGGAGTACCTAATCAGGTGGAGGGATTTACCACTAGATGATGCAACTTGGGAAGGAGAGCAAATTATTTGGCATCCTAATGTGCAATTGTTTGAGGACAAGCAATTTTGGGAAGGGAGGACTATAATGTACCCTTCTGATGCCTAAGTAGGAGAGACTTAATTAGCCTATTTTATTCCCGTAGGCTAATGTCGGAGCTAAGGGAATAATTTAATTAATTATTTAATATTGTCCATTTCTACCATATTTTAAGGATAATATTATTTAATTAATTTAATTAAGTTTGTAAAGTGATTTTGTGGTTATTAATGAAATATTAAAAAGGGTCACTTTATTATTCTTGGGTTTATTTTAATTATCAAAAAGCGGGAATTGGAAAAACTATTGAGGAGTTGCATACAAAAGTGAAAAATAAAGCTCATTTGTTTTATGCTTGGATATTATTCTATTTGGTGATATTTGAGAGCTTTTTAAAGTTTGGAACCCTAGGACGAAAACCCTATGGATAGCTAGATTCGGTGGTGAAACGATTCTACCCTAGCCAGTTGTGTATTGTATGCTTAGTTTTCTACAGGAAATTCTATAGGTGGAATAGGTGACATAAAGTCTCTTTAGAGACAAATTTCAGGGATAGTTTGAATTGTATGCAGAGGAATATTATAGGCTACATCTATTTTTATAGCTGCAACCATTCAATTTATGTGTGCCTGGTTGTTTATATCAACAATATCTTTATTTGTGTGGAGTGGACATTGCTCAAGGAGTCGTAGGCTCTTAGCTTCACCGCTATATCTATGTGAAGGGACATATGGTAGTAAGAGGTGTCAGCTTTAATAATATTCATTGCTATTTATTTTGGGAGTGTAGCCGCCAAATACCAATCTGACTCTTTATGGAGTCACAACTGCCAAATATAAGTTGCCTCACACTAGCAAGGTGATGTGGAACTTGGGAAGAGTTTGTTGGTCAAAGAAATTGGTATGGGCCCATTCTTTTCCTCAACCGCCATCACTTTAACCTATGTAGTGATTTCATAAGGAGCCGCCATAATTTGTGAGGGGGACACATTTTACTAAAGGAGCAATTAAATTGGTCTGAGGTCATGCATCATACTCTAGGTGGATATAGGATTAAATACATGCTGAGGTGGACTACCATATAAATTGTATTATAGGGGATCTCAAGTTAGCTGTGAATACAATTACTGAATTTATTTGATAAGAAAATTATATTTCTATACACAGTCAAATATAAAGAAATAAAATATCTATTATATGGTAATTGGGTTTTTCAGGTAATTACTTTAAGTTCTGAGCATACATGTATGTTAACTATTTGGGGAACAAATTTGCAATATTATATTAAGTTTGTATATGAGACTGCATTGTCATATGAAGCGGTGTCTATATCATACAAACAAATACAAAAACAAATTCAGTTCAATCTGCTGCCATGTGTTTGACGAAATGCCAATGTAACCATGTTGGCATTTATATTTGCACCTCTGGAATGCGGATTAGAAATAGACAGCTATGCACAGTTAAACTGCTCTTGAATTTAGGAGGGGAAGCTCCCTGTTCGCTGATGATGCTTAAAAATAATACTAAACTATTGCCAATCTTTTTATTCTCAGCTAAGATCACAAGGTTATAAAACTCTTTGCGTAGTAGCTGAGGTTTTCTCTTTTCCAAAACTTCAAACTACAACTAGGCCTAAACTATAACGCTTTCGACAAATCAAGTAAACTCAGAGCTTGAGAGTCAGAAGTAAACGAGGAATGATTTGATTAACATAGAAGCTTAAATAAACTTACTTCCAGATCACACTTGAAGACTCATTGTACTTATAAGATGTAAGTTGAAATAAAGATTATACGAGCAAAACACACAAAACAAGAAACTGAAAGAGATCGAGTAAATCAGAGCAAAGAAGGCATAAGTTTTCACTTTTTTCAATTTCTAACAACAGTTACAGTTCTAGGACAGCAGATTGAAACAAAGACAGGCTTACAATGTGCGATCAATTACCAGGTTACACTTAACACAAGTTGAACGGTAACTGAACAACAATTTTCAGCAATTTAGGCTAATTAGCTCTTGCAATAACAATGAGAAAATAATGGGCAAGGCTGCCCTTTTTTATACACAAACAAGGAGTAGGTAACCCTAAAATCTCCTACTTTAAGCTGACTAGACTTGCCAACTCGCAAGATTTATTTCTAAAACTAACACAAGACAACTAACTAACCACCTGCTAAAATCAGTTAACTGATTTAAAAGCAGGGAAAGTTCCAACTATACATTTGATTTTCTATCTTACAAAGAATAGATAAGTATGAAACAAGAATAGCAAGTTAAACTCAAAAAAGCCATCGAGTTAATTGCTGCTTTTAGTTCTATTCTTGGAAATCTTTGCTGTCCCAAAAAGGTGAGTCATTTCTCTCCAAAAAGCGGATTCTCGAAAAAAAAGGTTGAGGTTCGGGTTTTGTAGACAATCACGTTCTGAAGATACCCAGTTTATTAGATTTGGAAAAAGTTGAGGGCTTCTTGAAAAAGCACCAAAAAAGCAGATTTTTGGGAATATAAACTTTCCCAATCTTCAAGAGGAGGAAAAAGCAGATGGACCCAGATCGATGAAAACTGAAAAAGTTAACTACCTGTTTCTGAAATGCAATGCCCTCGAAGATTGGACCATGAAAAAACATGCCTCTGTGCTTCCCAATCACAAATCCACGAAGAACACTAAAAAATCACTTCGTTTGAGCTTCCAAATTTTGATGAGAAGAAAATGATATTTTTCTTCCTCTAGATGCCAACTTGCAAAATATGAAGAATGAATGCGAAAAGCCTTCTTGAATAGAGTTTGAAGATGAAAAAGCGTTTTCTTTGCAAAAGCCCTAAAATTTTGAAGTCTATCCATGAAGATAGAAACTTTGTATGCAATTTGCATGTGCAACGGTGAATTCCTTCTTTGTAGCTGCAAAAGCGCACGCGTGAAGACACATTTTTGGCAAAAACATATGCATTCGGTGACATCACCAAACACGTAAAACCTCTCCAATGTTAGCCATTTTCTTCGTTGTTCAACTTTTGCTTGCTTCTGCTTCCAATGAGGCCTGCCTTCGACTTCGACGAGCCAACAATTTGGTATTACCAACTGATAAAATTTGTTTGACCATGGAAATCTCATGTTTGACCACTGTTGAAGTGATACCCAACTTCATATCAATGTTCAACATCGTCTGATCATGATTGCATACCCCATAAGTGACTGACAAAAGAGAAATTGGAAAGGTGTGCCCGAATTGAAAACCCAAGCGTCCTTGGCTAACAAGGGCGCCTAGCATCCCATGCCTTAGCCAAATTTTAATGATTTTCATCTTTGTTTGATCCCTTATCTCCACCTTTCCCAATTGCGTTTTTTGATCACTGATTTCCACGAGACGACGGACACTTGCATTCGGATGTTGAGCATACTAACCTTTTTGAACTTCCGTGATATGTTTGCCAGCTTTTCTCAGCCTCTAATGTTGCTTTTATCTTGTTTTCGTGGAAACTGAAGGTTATTGATGAGCAAGATTCATCGTTTTCAAACAATGAATGACAAAAGGTGAAAAATGATAAGGCACCAAATGCTAGGCGCCCTAATTGGACAGTGCGTCTAGACATCAGTAATAAATGGAATAAAGTGATAGTTCATGCCAATTGTTTGTTCAAATGTCTATGAGCTGAAAGTCATCATTTACATGTTAGGATTGCATTACACGTGTTTGACTAAATGCCAAATGCTGTAGATGGTTACCTCATTCGATAGGATGCATAATAAACGTTTGTCATAATTCCTTAATGCTGTAGCTGCACATTAGTTTCTTGCCAAGTGTTTTCATTAATGTCCCTTGGCTGTAGATTCATAGTTTCAGTCATATAATTGCATTGGTGAGTCGTACATTGATAGTTGCTGTGCATACTCATTTAACATCAGTCAATTATACATCTTAGTTAGAGTTTGGGGAATGCATATGCTCTTTCATAACATCAAAAACTAAAAAGATTTTACAATCAGCAAGTACAAATTTTGCTTGGCAAGTGTTTGACAAAATTCCCAAGGTTCAAATTAGCAAGTTTGCTTCAAATTTACCAAGGGACATCACACTGTCTGGGGACCATGTCAGATACTTACGGCATAGGAGAACCAATAATCTTTGGAATTTTAAGCATAGACTAGTGTCCAATCAGTTGGGTATCAGAGCCAAGACCATTTCTTAATCAACTATCACAAGAATTTTCCCTAAATCACCTAGGACAGGACTTTCTAAAATCACCTATAAGTTGGAACTTCAAGA
The DNA here is from genome assembly GCA_007115665.2 of Sequoiadendron giganteum. Taxonomy (NCBI): domain Eukaryota; kingdom Viridiplantae; phylum Streptophyta; class Pinopsida; order Cupressales; family Cupressaceae; genus Sequoiadendron; species Sequoiadendron giganteum. The sequence goes on from CM021105.1 coordinate 201,769,183, forward strand.
CCACCTAAAACAAGACCACTTAAGAACACCTAGAACACGTAAAAAACTTAATGGAACGGGGAAACACATCACAACATAATGCTCACATTACAGAAAGGGGAAACACATCACAACAAAAATAAAATTACTCCATCCCTGAAGGAATGAAGTGCTTTAAGTACTACTTGTTGTGTGGCAGTTGGAATGGATTACAACGATGTCACTTCTGCCTGAAAGGCTTCACTTCTCTTCTGATGGGTATTGCAGGAGACAATTCCTCTGGGATGGAGATTCTTAGATCTTCATACACCTAGGCAAAGGCATCTTGACAAAAGTCAGAATATGGCGCAAAAAGGGAAGCGGATACCATTGAGGCATCAGTTTTGCTGTCGTCCATCCTCGAGAGGTCGAACGCTTCAAACTAGTCGATCGTGTTCCAAACTCGGTTTCTATAATACCGTAGGTGATCCTTTTTGACCTAGAAATATCCTTTGACTGGCTCATCGATCAACTCTACATCCCCTTTAACACATAGGAGTTCGATTCCCATGTCTTTGGCATTTTTGAGGCCTAACAAAAGCACCTCTTTTTCAACTTCAGTGAATTCTGATTGTAGGCAATATGCAAATGGGTACAACTGTCCTTTAGGAGATGATTATTTCCCCTGCTCTTGAACCTGTAGTTGAACAACCCCCTTCAAACTGCATTGTCCATAACTTTGTATCCTCTGTCAGTCTCTTTTCAAGACAAGCAATGTTCTGGTCTTCATTTTCTATCTTTGATAGCGTCACATAATTACTAGGACCCGTTTCTTGGTATAGAATTTGGGCTAGGGGATTTGGGGATTTTACCACTATGAATCTGGATTTGGGCTTAGGTTCTATCTTGATTTTTCCCTCCTTTAAAGGAATGGTCGCGGACAACCAATCTAACTATATCTCACCACCAAGATCTCTGCAGAAGCTCTAGCTCAACAACATCCCATAGTTGGCTGGAATGTCAGCCACCAAGATAGTCATCATGAATTTCTTCTCCGGACAAGCTACCAATCATACCTGTGTGTCTTCTAATTGGCTAGCCAACGACATTGACTTTGATACAAGTGAATAACACTCGTTTTGAGTTTTTGTGAACAAGAGCCCCAAAGCGTTCATGACTTGAAGAGGCATGATGTTGTTCGAAGCGCCGAAATCAATAATGCAGTTTCTCAATTTGAATCCACCTATATAGAGGTATATAGAAAGGTTTGGGCTTTTCTTCCGCTGGAACAAATGACTCGAGCAGTGTAGGCTGAATTGAAGCCTCTTTCTTTACATATTGTATTAGTTTGTCTAGTTGCTTAGGGTGATCACGAAGGTACTCCAACTGTGAAATCTTAACCTTGATCTTAGTCATGGAATCCAGTACATCAAAATTTGCCAAAGATGAATCTTGAGAAACCTTGACATTCTCATTTGAATTTTTAAAAGTGGAAGTTGCAACCACTTCCTTAACTTGTTCTTTAGCTCTCTGGCTCTCTTCTTCTTCCTTCTACACTTTCATATGTTGAGCGCAAGAAAACATAGGCATCAAATATCTTTCGTGATTTACTACAAGAGAGTAGTGGCAGAGGTCTTCTTCTTCTTCTTCAATAACGGGTTCACTTGCAAAGTATCTTGTAGCAAAGTCGCCATCGAAGTTGTTCGTCTGTGGTAAGAGAACATTCAAACTTGGTGTAGGGATAATACTTGAACTGAGTGCAGCATTTGAAATGTGCCCCTTAATTTTTTCTCAATGTTTTCACAACACAAACCAACACTACGCCAAATGTTAGCGTTAGCTCCCCAAAGATAATCAAACTGAATGTAACCTTTGCCAAGAATGTTCACCAAGATCCTATTGAAGGCGAGGTGATATTATATGGGAAGGGATCATTAGCAACTACTGAATTGAATTACAATGCTGGAAAAGAAGGTAGGCGGTGATTCGACCATGAAGATTCCACGCTACCAGTTGTTCAATGGAGGGAAGGATATTACAATGAAGAACAATTCATCTGCTTTCCAGCAGGCATCCACTTAAGCAGTGGGGATACTCCACTTGTGCAGTGGGTAAAAGATGAAAGATACAATGTTAATTCCTCCTCACTGGTGGTAAACCATCCAAGGGTTATAGTGTTTGCATTAAAATCACAAAGTAAATGCAGCAATATTATTGACTGGATTAGTACTACTAATTCACAACCTTACAATGCAAATTATCTGTAATTTACAAAGTGTTACAATTGAATAATCAATGCAAATGCTAGAGGATGATTTCTCCAACTTCTAATCATCCCAACTACAGAATTAAATGCCGAAATCTGAATTGCTGATAAGCTGATATGAAAAACAATAAACTGAAAGAGCATTACCGGCAACTATGCAACACACCAAAATACTTATTTCTCTCTCAAAACTCCTATGTTGCACTCGAAATTGAAGATGAACACATGTTAGAGCATGGCGACCAGCATACATGAGATATGCAATGCATAACTAACAATAAACTGAAAACACAACTTCCAATAACCAACAAAGAGATGGTACGGCCCTAGAAGAGGGGCGACCTCTCTAATAAATTGTAGACTCCATGAAAAAATCTGTAAATGCACCAAAGGTGGCGCCACTAGCATAGAAATCATAGGAGCCAATACCCATAAGCAACTTAAAATCATACAAAGAGATGTATTTGAAAATCTCCTTCAGCCATGATATAATCAGCAAACACAAAACTGGAAACTCTCAACAAAAACTCCAACGATGAAGCCCAATAGGCACTTCTGAATGAAGCAAAATATGCACTTCTGAATGAAACACAATATGCACTTTTGAATGAAGCACACTCTCAATTGACCATCTAGGGAACGATAGTTTTAGGCCCGTAGAATGGTGTGAATACTAAGCTCCCCCTTAGCTGAGTTCTGAAATCAATTTAGCAGCATAATTTTACAAAATTTTCCGAAGATGATCAACTCTAAGCAATGCCTTCCTTTATAGCCTTCAAAGAGCAAACCAAGCAATCTGTAACTCCTTTCAAGAAACTCTTCAATTACCTCCAAGAGACGCCACCTCTCACGTTGCACTTTATTTGAATTATTAAAACATTAATAATCTCCCTCTAGGCGTCCATTTACAAGTTGCACAATAAAACATTTAATATAAATATTAAATGCTCAAATCAACCCCTTTATGTCCCCTTTTTAAAAACGATTTGAAGTCATCAAGTCTAGGCGTGGGGTACAACTTCAGAACATAAAATTGACTAAGTATAGAACTCAATCCAAAGAGGTAGCCAAGAGCAACGCCCGAGCTGCAATTGACAAATTGCTAAAATTAGCAAACTGACATTTGCCAAGCTAAACCAAGCTGATGATGATGCCTCTGCCATAAATGGACTTACTAAAAATAGTGAATGCCAAAAATAGTAAGCTAACTTCAAATCCATCAGAAAGCCAAATTGATCAGCCACACTGAACTGGAAATGATTGAGCTGCTGCTAGAATGATACTGCTAAAAGATATACTTATCAAAAATAACAAACTGCTATAAATAGTAAGTTTGCAAAACTTCCTCTGAACACCAATTGAGTAGTATCATGACTTACTATAAATAGTAAGTGTTTCCAAATATCAACTGAGCACAAACCGAGCAGCCATTATGACTTACTATAAATAGTAAGTGCCCAAAAAGGTTTTCAGATTCAGATGCATGTTACACCACCCCGAAGGTTCACTGAAAACCTCGAAAAACCTAGAAACCTTTCCTGCATGCAAGGTATCAGTCAAAATTGCATGTCATTATCTTAACATGCATGTTACCTCATCGTGAAGCTCTCCAAAACCCCAGAAAGCCCACCAGACATTCATCAGAAACTCCTTCATGCAAACCTTCAAAATTGCATCTGAAAGCGAAAACCCTAATTTTATCATAGACGAGCCTACGGGCTTCCAGAAATGGGCTATCAATCACAAAAGAGCATATGGCTAAAATGGGGACATTACAGCATCAATATATCCCATAATCTGGGTCATACTTAAATACTCAGGAGATGTAGTATTAGTATGTGTGTCGGTCTCATGGAAAAAACAAAATATGGGATTTTGTGTAGCTTCAAATATTTGTCTTGGTGGAGGTGTTGGTAACCGTGGCCTGTAATTATTGAAAGGCTGAATTTATTTCTCTTTGGCTCGTACAATTGTTGAGGTTGATACTGTTGTTGGGGTTGATATTGTAGTGATGGTGTAGGCTTCCCCTGAGTAGGCAACTGCCTCTTAAGGATAGTCATCTCATTGGCTACCTTCTTTAGCTGTGGATCTACAAAACTCTGAACTAGAGGTCTGATTGAATCCTCCTTCATCTTGCCGAAGGTGACCATATTATCCTCCAACTCAATGGTGTGTTCTTGCGCATCCGTCAATTTTGTATCTTTTTCTGTCTTTAGGAAGAAGTCTATCTTTGATTGAAGAGCATTTATGAAATAGCTCATCAGAATCTCTGGTGATGGATTAAGTGTAGAAGAAAGTCGTGTAACAAGACGATTAAATCTTGCTACCAACTCCCTCATGGGCTCGTTGTGCTCCATTTTTGAATTTGCAGGTTGGGCAAACAACAGATGACTATCATTAGCGGATTTGAATCTTGCCAAAAATTTCTCGCTCATAGTTTCCCAACTTGTAATAATGCTAGGCTCAAGGTGATTGAACCAGTCAACAACATTCCCAACAAGGGTCTCCACAAAGCGACGCACTGCGATGTCTTCATGTGCCACGTGCAACACAATGCAAGCCGTTGAGAATGCAGAGATATGTTCATCCGGGTGTTGAGTCCCGTCGCCATGAAATCGAGGAAAGTGCTTCCTTGGGCCTTTAGGTAACTCATGATTTTCTCGCAAAGTGAGATATCCCAGCCAATTTTTTCATTTTATTACATAGCTAAATTCATCCATTAGCATTAGTGTAAATATAAACCGGCTGAAACTAACCCTCTCCTCTGATCAACCCAGATTCCAATGCGGGCAAGGTTGAGAACATACACGAAAGGGGATTGTTAGCAAACAAGAACTTGCTGAAAGTAACTGAAAGAAAGACAATCACTCAACCACTTACTCAGTGGGAGCACTGGAATTGAGAGTACAGTACTGAAATAAAGTGCAATTCGACCACTTATTTAGCGGGAGCATTTTGACGGCTTAGTCGATCAGCAAATGATGACTGCATTACAATAAAGGTAAATAGGCGGCAAGCCTGCCTCTTCCACTTGTTCAGCGAGAATGCAGTGATTAACTTAAAATATAGACTGAAAGAGTACCAGTACCTTCCACAATCGTGGGAAATAGCCAGAGCCAAGAATACTGGAAGTACTACTGCTCAGCTTACAATTTGATAGAACTTCATGCCATCCAGATAAGTATAAATTGCTGTAATGAAATAGGGAGACTCGCCTATACCTATCTTGACCTCACAAATAGCAAACCCAACACACAAACTCCATTATGCTAATCTGGTTATGTCAAACCTGCACTGGAATTGCAGAATCAACAACATAGAAAATCATTCATTGCATGATAACTCACTCAATTTTCACCCGAATCCCATGAAACCAAGTGCAAACATGTTTAATGTTAAAGGCGCCCAAGAAGGAACCAAGAGACCAACCAAAACACAACACATTCATTTTGCATGCATCCCAATGCACTCCCAAATGGTACGGCCGTCAAGAAGGGGCGATTTTGCCATAATAAAATAAAGACTCAACAATAAAATCTGCAATTTGGTGGAAGGGGTCCCCTCAACTAACCAAGCATAAACCACAAACACCCATAAGCAAATAAAAATTACTCAAATACTTATGATTGAAAAACCAGTTCAGCCACAGCTAGAACAACAACTGTGAAATGAACCGAAAATGCTATACTTTATCTCAAAATGCAAAACAACTCTAAGGAATTGAACTCTCAACTAGTTGCTGTATTTCAAGCAAGAAGCTAATCCAGCTAGGAGGTATGCATCCCTCGAAGCAAGTCTAATACCATTCCGGCAGCATAATTTTGCAATAAACTCAAGATGCTGAATGAAGACCCAAAACCTCCTTCTTATAATTTTGCCAAGCACCTCTAGAACCTTCCAGAAGGTGTGCTCCACTCAAGGATTGCCCTAATTCTTTGTTGACCTTTGACTCAAGAAATGGCGTCCCTTTTCCCAAGGTAAATTCCATGCCATTTTAACTTCTTACCATCTTCCACATGTGGCGTACCTTTTCTCCAAGTCAGCATTAATAAATAAAGGTACAAAATCACTTAAATCTTTGGATGAGGCGCCTACCCATAAAAGTCCCCTTTTAAAAATGACTTTAAGTTGTGAAGCTAGACCAAGGGGGGAATATAATTAAAATAAAATATTATTTTAATTAAAACAACTTATATCTCCAGAACTGCATCCAGGCGCTAAATCAGATACCGCCAGCTGAACCAACTGATGAGGCAAGCCAAGAACACTGAAGCCAACAAGACCACTGTCAGAAATAGAATTTACTAAAAATAGTAAATTTCGGAAGTAACTCGTATCATCATGCCAGATATACTATCGCGAAGCTCTCTGAAAACCTAGAAAAGAGCTGCCAACCAAACACCAAGATTCCAGAAGCACACTCCAACACAAGTTGAACCGTCCTCCTAGAAGATAGGGAACCCTAATTCTGCTTCGAAGTAGTCTACGGGTCACCAGGATAGACTAACGGCCAACTGTCGGATCACTATTGAGAAGGGGATATTACAGTCCGCCCTTCCCAAAATTGCTTGTCCACAAACAACTGTAAACTAGTATGCTGCAAGATCTCCTCATTTTCCCAAATGGCATCCTCTAATGGTAGATTCTTCCATTTCACCAACTATTCTTTGATTGTCCTTCTCCTCAAAGAACGTTCCCTGGAATCGATGATTATTTCGGGAACCAACACCAACAATCCTTCCTCATCCAAAGGAGGAAGATCAGATGAAACAACAATGTTGTGCCCCAATGCCTTTTTGAGGCGAGACACGTGGAAAACATTGTGTACTTTACTGCTAGGCAGTAACTCCAGCTCATAAGCCACTGCACCCACCCTTCTGACAACTCTGAAAGGCCCATAGAAACGGGGTTTTAGCTTCTCAGCTCAACTCTTCTTGAGAGTAGACTATCTGTAAGGTTGAAGGTGAAGGTAAACCATGTCTCCCACTTCGAAGGAGCGCTCAATCCGCCGTTGATCAACATACAACTTTTGCTGATTTTGTGCCATCTGAATGTTATTCTTCAAGGATTTCGGAATATCCTCACTCTGCTGCAACATATCCTTGGCTTGAGGTGCCTTACTATCTCCAAACACCAAATCTGCAAAGTTGGTAGCCTCATAACCATAGAGGGCTTTGAATGGTGACATCCTAATAGACATGTGATAGGAGGAATTGTAGCAGTATTCCCCCAAGTGAAGCCATCTGATCCAAGCCTTCTGCTGTTTTGAAACATAATTTCGGAGATACCCCTCTAACCATTGGTTCATAATTTCCGTTTGACCATCGGTTTGGGGGTGATAACTGGTGTTCGGAGTAAGCACTGTACCACTCATCCGGAAAATTTCTTGTCAAAAGGTGCTTAGGAATTTGTTGTCCCTGTCACTCACAATGTTTTTAGGCAAGCCATGCAAGCGAAACACCTCATGAAAGAACAATTCGGCTACCTGAGCTGGTGATGGCGAATAAATGAGCAAACTTTGTTAATCTGTCTACTACCACAAAGATGCAATCCTTCCCTTGTGTCTTAGGCAACCCCGTGATGAAGTCCATAGAGATGCTCTCCCATTTTTGATTGGGGATCGGTAGGGGCTGCAACAGTCCAGCGAGGTATGTGTGCTCATTTTTGTTCATTTGACAAGTGTGACATTCCTTGATGTAACTCAACACCTCATTCTTCAACCCCTTCCATGTGAATCTTTGACGGATCTGCCAGTAAGTCTTAAAGTAAACTTGGTGACCAGCAAGTGGAATGTCGTGGAAAGTTTGCAAAACCTTCTTTTTGAGCTTAGAATCAGACACCGAAAAGATCCTATCCTTGTAATGTATCAACCCATCAACTACCTTGTACTTTTCATCCTGACAAGTACCTTCAATAATGTTGGTTGCAAATTGATTTTTGGCATAATCAGCAAGCAACAACTCTCTCCAATCAGCTGTAAGCTCGCATAATGAGCTCAAGTGAGGCCTTCGAGACAAAGCATCTGCCACCACATTATTCTTCCCCTTGACATACTCAATGTCGAAATCATAAGCTTGTAGCTTACTCACCCACTTTTGCTGTCTTTCGTTCAAGTCCTTCTGATGCATGAAGTGTTTGAGACTGTTGTGATCGGTCTTGACAACAAACTTACTCCCCACCAAGTATTGTCTAAACTTGGCTAATGCATGCATAATTGCAAGCATTTCCTTGTCATAAATTGAGTAGGTTCTTTCAATGCCTCTTAGTTTTCTGCTTTCAAAAACAATGGGGTGCTTTTCCTGCATCAAAATAACACCAACTCCTTCTCCCGAAGCATTGCATTGCAGCTCAAATGGTTTGGAGAAATCTGGTATAGCCAAAACTGGACAAGAGCTCATGATCCTCTTAAATTTATCAAAGACAACTTGTGCCTTTTCTGACCACATGAATGCCCCCTTTTTGGTTAGATCAGTAAGAGGAGCAACACTTTGTGAATACCCTTTCACAGACCTTCTGTAAAATCCACATAAACCCAAGAACCCTCTTAAATGGGTTAGAGTTTCCGGGGTTGGCCAATCCACGATGGCCCTGATCTTCTCTGGATCAACTCTAACTCCCTCTGCACTGATGATGTGGCCAAGGTAGAGTAACTCCCCCATACCAAATTCACACTTTGATTCCTTTGCAAAGAAACTTTGTGTGTCAAGAATGCTAAGCACTTCCTCCAAGTGTTGGAGGTGTTTCTCCCAAGTCTTGCTGTAAATGAGGATGTCATCAAAAAATATCAACACGAACTTCCTCAACTGCCTCTAGAAAGTTCTGTTCATGCAAGATTGGAAAGTGGCCGGACCATTAGTCAGCCCAAATGGCATAACTAAGAATTCAAAGTGACCATAGTGGCACCTGAATGCTGTCTTCTCAACATCTGATGCCCTCATTCGAATCTGATAGTATCCTGACCTTAAGTCAATCTTTGAGAAAAACTTAGCACTGTGTAGCTCATCAATGAGTTCATTGATTCGGGGGATGGGATACCGATTCTTGATGGTGCTTTGGTTCAAGGCACGATAATCCACACACATGCGGATGGTGCCATCCTTCTTCTTCACAAGAACAACTGCTGAAGCGAAGGGACTTTTACTTGGGCGAATGAAACCCATCTCCAAAAGCTCCTTTATGTTTTTCTCAATTTCATCCTTCTGTTTCTTAGGATATCGGTATGGTGTTGTGATTACCAGTTTAGCTCCTTCCTTCTGCTCAATGACATGCTCAAACCCTCTATCTGGAGGTGGCCTTGGTGGTAAATCAGCAAACACTTTACTTTTCTTTGTGAGCACGGATTGAATATCCGGCGGGTATTCTCTCTTTGATTCGACCAGGCTAGCTGGAAGAACCATGCATTCCGCAACCCACTCAACTGCATCATGTCAGATCAACCTTTCCATCCTTTTGAAAGAGACAATCCGAGGACCCCCATTTGACATCCCTCTTAGCCCTACCTTCTTCCCATCGGAGTGAAATTTGGGTTCCATGGTTTGTAGGTTCAGGGAGATCTCTCCAAGAGATCGCAGCCACTGAATGCCCAAAACGACATCAGTATCTCCAATGTTGACAACATAGAAGTTGTCTTTGACTTCATGGTTACCTAACTGTAAGGACATGTTGGTAAATTTGTGAGTGCAAGCGATGTGGAACCCATCCGCAACCATCACTTTGAAGCCTTCAAATTCTTCTGTCTTGAGGTTCTTCTTTGCAACCAATACTTCATCAATGAAGTTGTGTGTTGCTCCTGTATCAATTAAGGCAATCACACGATGCTTCCCAATCAAGCCACGAAGCTTGAAGGACTCGTTCTTTTGGAAACTTGAGAGTTGGGCAAAGGTGCCTTCACCCCCTTGCTCTTCTTCAATCTCCTCAAGCTCACGTTCTTCATCACTTTCAGCCAACTCTGAGTGCTGCTCCAAGTGATCAGATTTTGATCCATAATCAGAATAGGCCTCCATATGGTTAGAATGGCCTCTTCCATAGCATCTGTGTCCCCTTGTCCAAGGTTCTGTGCACGTGTAACACTTTCCTTCTTTCCTTAACTTCTCTCTAGCATCATCATCCAATCGAGGAGGAAATTTCTTGTGCTGATTTGGAGGATGCCTTTTGTTTTGTCTATGGGGAAAAGGCTTGGATTGAAATTTGGGCCTAGGTGCGGACAGCTCCATGTTTCTAGCCTTTATGATAGACTCTTCAAGACTGGGTGGGTCAAAAGCCTTTACCCATCCTTTCAATGGCTCCATTAGACCTTCTGAAAACAACACCACTAATCTTCTTTCGGTGATGTTGGGCACCATCACGGAAAGCCTTTGGAAATCCCCAATGTATGATTCCAAGGAACCATGTTGTTTCAGCTGAGCAAGCTCCCTGAATTTCACCTCAGGATCCTTAGTGTCAAATCTGTCAATCAACTTGTTAGTGAACTCTCCATATGTTCTGATTAGGTTCTGGCCAAGGGTGACCAAACCATGATACCACCACTCATGGGCAACACCTTCCAAGTGTAGGGTGGCAAATTTGATTGCGTCTTCTTCCGCTATAGGTCTCAAGGATAAGTAATTATCCAGTTTCTGCACCCATGCTCTAGCTGTGCATGCATCACTTCCATCGAAGTGGGCCAAGGACATCTTCCCAAGAGCTTGTTGGTAATCTGTTCTAGGACCCATAGGACCTCTGAATTCATTTCTTCCACCATTTCTGCGGTTCCTCTGATTAATGAATTGGTCAAAAGACCACTGCTCCCTAAGATCAGGAGGGAAAGAGTGATACTCCAAGTAAGCCTGTCTGGCGTCGTTGCGGCTTCAACTTGGGTTTCTTCTCTTTGAGTGAATGTGGGAAAAAGGGGCCTAGAGGTCGATCCTCTAGACGTGGCATCATGCTGTCCAATGGTTCTGTCTCTCCCACTGCCATTGTTCCCATTGACTCCACTGTGTTCACCGTTGGAGTTGTTATGATTAAGGGGCGGGTTGTTTACAGCCTGTTGATCCATTCTTGCAAGTAAGCGGCCTAGCATGTCAATCATCCCGTCAAACCGTTTTACCATTCTCTCTTCTCTCTCATCCGTGGGTGGTTTGTTGTTGCCTGCCATCTCTTCAACTCCTTTACCTCTATCAACTGTTTTCTCTACGTCTCTGAGTGCCTCAGAAAAAGTGTTCGCCTCTGGTGTGCAAGAAAACTGATATGGCGGATTTCCCGCCTGACTTCTGGTGTAGTATCTGTGGGCTCTGTCACTCATCGGTAACTGAACTCAACTAAGTCACAGGTTGACAGAATCATGGCTCTGATACCACTGAGATATCCCAGCCAATTTTTTCATTTTATTACACAGCTAAATTCACCCATTAGCATTAGTGTAAATATAAACCAGCTGAAAGTAACCCTCTCCTCTGATCAATCCAGATCCCAATGTGAGCAAGGTTGAGAGCATACATGATAGGGGATCATTAGCAAACAAGAACTTGCTGAAAGTAACTGAAAGAAAGACAATCACTCAACCACTTGTTCAGCGGGAGGACTGGAATTGAAAGTACAGTACTGAAATAAAGTGCAACTCGACCACTTATTCAGCGGGAGCATTTTGACGGCTTAACCGATTAGCAAATGATGAATGCATTACAATAAAGGTAAATAGGCGGCAAGCCGACCTCTTCCATTTGTTCAGCGGGAATGCAGTGATTAACTTAAAATATAGACTGAAAGAGTACCAGTCCCTTCCACAATCGTGGGAAATAGCCAGAGCCAAGAATACTGGCAGTACTACTACTCAGCTTACAATTTGATAGAACTTCATGTCATCTGGATAAGTATAAATTGCTGTAATGAAATAGGGAGACTCGCCTATACCTATCTTGACCTCACAAACAGCAAACCGAACACACAAACTCCATTATGCTAATCTGGTTATGTCAGACCTGCACTGGAATTGCAGAATCAACAACATAGAAAATCATTCATTTGATGATAACTCACTCAATTTTCACTCGAATCCCATGAAACCAAGTGCAAACATGTTTAATGTTAAAGGCGCCCAAGAAGGAACCAAGAGACCAACCAAAACACAACACATTCATTTTGCATGCATCCCAATGCACTGCCAAATGGTAGGACCCTCAAGAAGGGGCAATTTTGCCATAATAAAATAAAGACTCAACAATAAAATCTGCAATTTGGTGGAAGGGGTCGCCTCAACCAACCAAGGATAAACCACAAACACCCATAAGCAAATAAAAATTACTCATACTTGTGATTGAAAAACCAGTTCAGCCACAGCTAGAACAACAACTGTGAAATGAACCGAAAATGCTATACTCTATCTCAAAATGCAAAACAACTCGAAGGAATCGAACTCTCAGCTAGTTGCTATATTTCAAGCAAGAAGCTAAGCTAGCTAGGAGGTATGCATCCCTCGAAGCAAGTCTAATACCATTCCGACAGCATAACTTTGCAATAAACTCAAGATGCTGAATGAAGACCCAAAACCTCCTTCTTATAATTTTGCCAAGCACCTCTAGAACCTTCCAGAAGGTGTGCTCCACTCAAGGATTGCCCTAATTCTTTGTTGACCTTTGACTCAAGAAATGGCGTCCCTTTTCCCAAGGTAAATTCCACGCCATTTTAACTTATTACCATCTTCCACATGTGGCGTACCTTTTCTCCAAGTCAGCATTAATAAATAAAGGTACAAAATCAGTTAAATCTTTGTATGAGGCGCCTACCCATAAAAGTCCCCTTTTAAAAATGACTTTAAGTTGTGAAGCTAGACCAAGGGGGGAATATAATTAAAAAAATAAATTATTTTAATTAAAACAACTTATATCTCCAGAACTGCATCCAGGCGCTAAATCAGATACTACCAGCTGAACCAACTGATGAGGCAAGCCAAGAACACTGAAGCCAACAAGACCACTGCCATAAATAGAATTTACTAAAAATAGTAAATTCCGGAAGTAACTCGGATCATCATGCCAAATATACCATCGCGAAGCTCTCTGAAAACCCAGAAAAGAGCTGCCAACCAAACACCAAGATTCTAGAAGCACACTCCAACACAAGCTGAAACGTCCTCCTAAAAGATAGGGAACCCTAATTTTGCTTCCGAGTAGTCTACGGGTCACTAGGATAGACTAACGACCAATTGTCGGATCACTGTTGAGAAGGGGACATTACACAAAGCCAAAGGTCCAATGTTGTTACCCCAAGGTAATGGGGCTGGACATGTCTAATTCGTATCAACATGGTTATTGCCAACATTTGCATTATTGTTGTTATCACCCATTGCTTGTTGCTGGATCACGGGTTCCTCTTATTTGACTTCTATTGCTAGATGGTGATTCTCGTGACATAAAGCGTAAGCTTTCTTGAAGTTTTATGCCTCATGCCCCATGGTGGGCGTGAGAAAAATGTTGGCATTTCAATTCTCACCTCTGGAATGCTGATTAGAAATAGAGAGCTATGCATAGTTGGATTGCTCTTCAAATTAGGAGGGGAAGGTCCCTCTTCGTTGATGAGGCTTGAAAATAATACTAAAGTATTGCCAATCGTTTTATTCTCAGCTAAGAGTACTGTTGACGTGTGTTTTATGACAACACCAGCACAGAATAAAATGTCCAACGGTCACTCTATTCTCTCTTGATGAAAGTGTTCCGCATGCTAAGATTGCGTGAAAGTTCATGCGTTCGACTCCAAGGTTCCTTTAATGGGAATAGACTCAGTTGGTTGATCTGAATATGCTGGGTATTCCAAGGGTACTTACGTAATTGTTCAACTTTATATGCTCAAGCAAATGAAGGATTTTGACTATGATGCTCTGGTATTTGAATGGATCGGGAAATGCTGAATTTAAAGGAGGTAAGGATAGGAATTCTACAATCTACTTCTACGGGTGGAATGCAAGGATTAGCTTTGACAGTCTTGAAACCAAACTTCGTTTCATCTCCCCTTCGGACAACTTTGACAAAGCTGGTGCAATCTTCAAAGGATGGATGAGATGTTCAGATTGAAATTCACCATGCGCACCCCTTCACAAAGAAGCAAGTGGGCACACTAAACAAAATCGAAGTTAAGTGCTGATATTCCAGTTGACCACGTAGGAGCAGACTTACCGTCAGCAAGTCAGCTGGTGCTATGGATACGGGAAGATATGCCCAAACTAATGTCACATTCCACAATTAACTCTACTTGCATGAAACAAATCTACTTTACTTTACTCTATTCGAATTGGAAAGACGAAAAGATCTCGTCAACTGCCCACAACACAAAATGAAGTCACCAATCAATGAAATCTTTATATCATGAGAGTCTTACACAACAATCTTTTGCAAAAACTTTCAAAAGGAAAGTCTTTCTTTCCTTTCCAACTAAGCTAACTCCTAGCTCTACTTCTATCAATCTCTATCTCTATCTAGCTCTGATCTATCTCTGATTCTAATTCTAACTGTTTACAAATGAGGGGGGATGCCCCTTTTATAATGAGTCCAGCTAGTGGACGGTTCAGATCTGATTACAATAAAGGGCTTAGATTGAGCCACCTATGCCCTAATTAGGGTTTCTGCCCTAAAAACCGCCACCGAAAGGAGTGGGGCAATGAATGCGCCCTCCACTCCCCATCAATGCACCACACCTGGCCATCAATGCATGTCGTCTCCCTCCAGAAGGTCATCGTCTAGAAGGGCGTTTCCTTTCTCCTTCTCGCTGGCTGCAAATCTGATGAATCTAGCCAAGACTGCCTCAACTTCCTGATCGGAGATAGGAGGAATGTGATCCAACTGAAACTCTAAAACTGCAACTGTTTGCCCATGCCGGGCACATGATTTCTTCCAGGCAGCAAGGGCGTCCTGGGTGTTCTGTATGATACTAGAGAACGTGGCCGTGTTCTCGAAATCGTCCTGTGTGAAGGTCTTCACCTCAGAGAAGAATGGCGCCAATCTGTCTTTCAATCCATCTGCAGTTACCTCTGCAGCAGTCAACCTCTTGGCAAAGATTGCCTCCAATGTGTTGAGAATTCCATCTAGGATGTTCGTCATGGCCTTTCTGACCCTGACAGAATCTGCCTGTGATGCATCATAGAATCCCCGGCCCGTGATTACTGAAGAATACCATCTGGCGAAATCGTATCTATCTACCTGCTGGATAACACCTCCCTCAACCAAAGAGTGTTGAGGTATGTTCATCAAAACCCCTAAACGGAGAACAACTCTCGTCTGATAGATGCGAGCCTCACCCCAAGCATGGTTAACTGCGTCCACTCTAGCCATAGTATCGGAAGCTTGCCCATAGGCATGTGCAAGATCTCCCATGAACTTCCTTGTCTCTGTACGCACACTGGCAACCAACTTGTCTGCATGCTGCGCCATTCTCTTCAAATCTTCTAACCCAATGATTGACTCCTTGGAAATCTCAGCTGGAAGCTCAATTGCCGAATTTTCTCGCACACAAGGACGGGACAAGTGCTGCACATAGCCAGTCAGTGTCTTGTGCTCTACCTTCAACCTTTTGTATTTGCCCTCAACATGGGACAATCTATCCTTGAGTGCTCGATAGGAATTATCACACTCCTCTATCACTTGTGCTCCAGTAGGGCGGCCTAGTTCCATGGTTGTCACAACATAGTTCTCAGGAACGGCCTCCTCTCTATCACATTCTTCCCGAGGAACTGCCACATGCAAGGTTCGGGATCCATCCTCATTTGTGGATATTTTAGAGAACTTCCTAGCCCTTTTCTTTGCTGGAGGTGCGATGATCCTCTGTAATAATTCTTCCATCTCGGCTGCGAGATCGGTCTCATCTACAGGATCATGCCTCATCCTATCCCTTAGCCATTCCGGCACCTCCTGCTGCATGTCAGATATAATAAAAGGTTGTTCTACCTCAGCCTCTACCTCGTGAACTTCTCCTCTGCCATCGTTCTGACGAGGCTCACCGTCATCAGTAGGCTCCATGTCTCCCGAGCTCTGGGCATCCTGATCTGAAGTAGCATCACCCTCGAGAGCCGCCTCAATTTCCAGCTGAAATTGAGTATCAGTAGCTGTCCCCTCATCTGTCTCTTGCTGATTTTCCTGCTGATGTTCTTCTTGGGACATGTTGATGCTCTGACCCACTGATTCTCTACGAGGTGGCCGATTCTCTACTTGCACTGTCTGCTCTACGTCCAATCTCTCCCTCTGATCAACAAATAACAACACCTCCTGTAAGCTTGGAGAGTGTGTCCGAGATGGCGTATGCATGGACTCCTCAACTACCACTGGCTCAGGTCGAACTGGCTCCTTTCCTCTAGGCTCTGGAGTTGGATTACTCTGTCCCCTCCGATTAGTTGTCTGCAATTGGCTGTCTCTCATCAAATTGTAGGTAAGGGGAATTGACCTTCCCTTGAGTCGGCTGACATGCCTCTCTACCCAACTTCGTGTAAACGTCAAGACTGGGATACAAAGTGTATCCAAGTCAGTGACCTCTGTCTCAGACCAATCTGGGAGTGTTAGAGGTGTATCTCTTATTGTCTCGTAGTCAGCTTGTACTACGTTTATATCCTCCTTAATCTGATTTGGCACTGGGATGATCTCACACTCTCTGACCATCCCCAACGGTATCCGAGAAAACATTCTCTTTCTGACCTCGATCTCATCCACTGCACTAGCCCAAAAGTCTTCGATCTGTACCTTGTGCCTGAACTCCTCTGTCAATATCCACCTGATGTTTCTGTGGGGATCGTAGTAATGCCTGCTGGTGTGATAGGAAAGGTGGAAGAATTGGAGCTCCGCTTCTGCCTCTCTTGCTGCTTGCAGCGATGGGCGGATTTCATCTGAATTTCCCATAGTAATCGGGAATCCGAGTCCACCTTTCTTCTTCTTCTTCTGAATCTTATCATAGGCAATCAGTTGCCTAGATACTTCCAGCATCACTATCCTGTTTGTGGGATATTGAGGCAGTCTGTATGGATAGGAGGAAAATCCTTGCAGCCTTATGTAGGTGAATTTTGGAAATTGGATAAACCAACATCCGAATTTCTCAATCATTTCTTGTGCCTCCCTTGATATTCTGTGGTGGGTTCTCTGCTGCAAGGTCCTCGTGATATGCATTGTAAAGGCGTCATTGACCCTATTGTAATTAGTTGTGCTTGTCAGAAGCAACTATGGACAAGCTTCATATATTTTAAACTGATGGGATCCGCAACTGATTGGTTCCTTGTAAGAGATCCCTCTATATCTCGTCATGCGAGCCAGCATATAGACAAGGTAGGAGCCCATGTAAAATATCTTCGTTCTCCTCATGCCACGAAGTTGCTCATGTATGTTATCACTGGTCATCAGTGCCCAATCCATGTAATCCTTTCCCTCTAACACCAAGTTGACAAAATAGAACATCCAAGGTTCCAAGATGAACGCTTGGGGGCATCCTCCAACTCTGCTTAGCATCATAATGAGATCACTAAACTCCTGTCTCAAGTCCTCCAAGACTATCTGCTTAGGCAATTTGGTGCGAGTTGGCTTGGGTTTAATCATCCACCTAGTGTTTATCAAATCAGCACACCGGTCTGTGGTGGATGAGTACATCTTTCCAGCTCTCTCTTTTGTCTTGTAGATCATCTTCTCATGAACTGGAATCCCGAATGCCTCTTCGATCGCTTCAGGTGTTAGGTTAGCCAGCACCTTGCCATCCGGTGAAGTGACTATTCTTTGTTCTGCATTGTAGTGGTAGGCGCACTCCATGATGAGCTCTGGACATCGGATAGCTGGCGGAAAGTTGGCAGCTGCATACAATCCACTTCTGACAATACTGTGCGAAGTCACTGACGGGTGATGGCCTCCAGTCCCCAATATCCTTCTTCTGAATGCTTCCATGTTGAATGAGCCTAATTTTGTGTCAGCTAGCCTGCCGAGCTTGGATGAAAATTTGGATTCTGGCAAGAATGACTTGCCCAATTTCTTGATCACACCTTGTCTGGACTCGGTGTGGTTGTTTCTGCCTGCAGCTCTTCTGCTTGATTCGGCCATTCTGCAAAAAAAAAGGCAAGAGAGTTATTAGAAAACAAGATTTTATAAAACAATATATCGCTTTTGAGGGTGCTAGCAGATTTTTTAAATAAAAAGGCTGCAACACTTTGTCCCTTTCAGCTGCAAACCTCAACTGCGCCTGTTTACTTCAACGTTCTTAGAAGTTTCTTCTTTGGTTGCAGCAACACAATGCCAAACACTTGGAAATGTTTGCTTGCAGCAATTTACTTTCAACAAATTTGAAACCTCCTCTTTGAAGTTCGTACTTTTCCTTCTAACTTAGCAACTTTCAGCAACTTCAAACTGTTTTTCTCAAGTCGTACTTCAGCATTCAACAACTTCACTTTTGGCAAATTCTTACCTTCTCAGCAAATGCAGCAACTGGCAACTTGGGAATCCGTGCTTCTCAACAACTATAGCCTCAGCAAGTTAAGTCGCACTTCCTCCAGCAACTTCAACTTTTACAAACTTGCACTTCTCCTTCAGCTCTCTCACAATTTCGAACTTCTCAGCAATTGCAATCTCTTCAAAAAAATCGTACTTTTACTTAGCCAATATCTTGCATTCAGCAACTAGTGAGAGGAATGAAGAGGATTTGAAAATCTTATAGCCTGGTCGAATTCCTGCAGAGGCTATACTTGGCAAATTTTTTTGAATTCATTTTCCCTCTCTTTTCTCCGTTGTAACACTTGTCATCTGAGGCATCTTCTAGAATTATGAATTCATCATCTTTGCATAGGCCTCCCTCGCCGCGTTTGATTTTTTTAAAATATTAAATTGCTCACTCCACTGAACAATTTCGAAATGTTTGGCTAAGTCATTTGATCTTGTCTTCGCTTTGGCTAAATTGTCTAGCCCAAAACTTCTGGCGAAGTGCCTCTCATTTATTTTGCTTGTTTGCCTTAGAGAAATCTCTCAATTTTGCCTTGGGAATTTTATTTAAAATAGGCACTGGGCAAAATACCCATCGAAACGATGTGGACATGGCGTGGAGTAAGCTTGAATCACCTCGGAATTGTGAATGTTTAATACCCAGAAGAAAAATTCTTCCCGAATCCATCGTTTTCATGTGTATCCGGACGAAGGGGTTCTTTTAATTTTTATTATTTAAAAATAATAAAAATGGCTAATGTTTTTGATCCTATCCTCTGAATGTCTTCCACTCCTGTAATTTCCCATTTCTTGGCCTTGGCAAATTCCCTTGATTTTCTTGAAAAAATTCCCTTCTGAAGATTTTTCTAACTCCGGAAATTCCTAGCATCATCCTCGTTCATACTCTTCATTTCTCCTCTAGAAAATACCTTAGGAATTATTTAAAAATATAAATTTCATCTCCAAAGGGCGCATATAGCATTTTATTTTCCATTTCCTTCCTTGGGCAATTCCACGCCTAGACATTCTCTTTCTTACTTAGCCATTTTCACTCTTCAAGTCCCCACATCTAGGCACATTTCATAGTGTGAAGAGGAAAAATGTAAATGAATAACCCTTGGTCCCTTTTCACGCCCCCTTGGCATTATTTCCCTCTAGGCGCGTATGGTGACTTCTCACCTTCCTTGAGCGCATATGCCATGGGTAGCTTCCACGTTCAACGTTTTACCTTTCATCCTTACCTTGGGCGTATATGCCATGGAGAAGAGAAATTCCCACGCCTAAGACATGACTCTTCACCTCCCTCTGGTGCATATGGGCTAGGCTATTTCCATTCTACACTTGAGCGCATTTCACCTAATAGACATTCACTTTATCCTTGAGCGCATTTCACCCTCAACAAAGAAAAACAACGCCATCATCTTGTGACCCTTCAGCTTCCTATGGCGCATATGGGCTTGGATACTTCCATGTTGGGCGCATTCACTAGTGTTAGGGGGAAAACATTACGTCCATGGTGACTCTTCACC
Organism: Sequoiadendron giganteum; assembly: GCA_007115665.2. Lineage (NCBI taxonomy): Eukaryota > Viridiplantae > Streptophyta > Pinopsida > Cupressales > Cupressaceae > Sequoiadendron > Sequoiadendron giganteum. Next base: position 201,789,339 of record CM021105.1, read on the forward strand.
TTCCCTAGGTGCATATGAAGGTGTTGACTTCCTTTTCCAAGCGCATTCATCACATGTGAAAAACCTTCCACGCCTAGGTGTCTCTTCACCTTCCTCAAGCGCATTTGCTAGTGTATGAGGAGGAAAATCCCTTGCCTTAGAGTAATTTTCATGCCTCTTGAAGGTGCATTTCACTTTTCACCTAAGGAAATTTCATACTTAGAACTTTTGAATCTTCCCTTTCTCCTGGGCGTGTATGAAGGTGTTTAATGCCAGTTATTATTTACGAATTTCCAACGCCCTAACCCTGTTCTGGCTTTCTATTTTTAGTAAAATTAGGGTTTCATCGCGTTTCACCTTGCTTTGCACTGGAACTGGCGTGGTTGTGCCTCCATCTGGTGTCGTCATCCTGTTCATGTCTTATCCGGCACAATACATGCTATTTTTAGCCATTTGCTATTTTTAGCAAACCCTAGAATTGATCAATTTCCGTATCTCTGTTTGCTTTGAAATTTGCTCCAGTTGCCTCTGATGCTGTGAGAGACCTGTTCATGCTTGCTTCTGGTGACAATGTGCCATTTTTAGCCACCTGCTATTTATAGTAAGTTTCAAAGTTGCCTGCTTCAATAGCTCCGTTCGACCTGAAACTTGCTATGTTTGATCCTGATGACTTGAGTGCTTTGTTCATACCGACTTCTGACGCAAACCTGCTATTTATAGCCGTGTCTTGACTTACTAAAAATAGTAAGTCCTTCGATTTTGCTCAAAATTTGCCAGTAGGTGGCTCGAAGGATGCTGATCATGGTGGTGTGCTTCGTTCTGACATCTCTGCGCTTCGCTTCATCTATTTTTAGACATGGCAGGGAAACCCTAATCTGACTTGCACGTGGTCCCGACCGCTCTTGATTTATACTGCCTGGCGTTTTGTTCGCTGGAATGAAGTGCTAGGTAGCTGCTGGATTGAAGCTGCTATTTATAGTAAGTGTCCAGAAAGTGGCCAATCCGATGTCGGACGAGTTTGCATGTCACAGTGCCTGTGGGATCTCAAAAAAACCAGAAAAACCCAGAAAACTGGTCAAAGTTCCGGCACCGGCTAAAAATAGTAAGTCCTTGAAAACTGATCCGATCCACTTGCATGTGATATCACTGCGAAGCTCTCGTGAAACCCAGATGGAATATCCGGACGTGCATTGAAAATTCTTGCATGCAAACCCTAAAAATAGCCTCAGAAGGCTGACCTCTGAAAGTCTCCGACTTGATTTGCATGTTACACCATCGCGAAGGTCGTGGAAAACCCAGATCAATTCTCTTGTCATTCATCGAGGAATTGCTTTTCTAAACCCTGAAAATAGCCTCCGAAGGCTGAACTGCTAAAAATAGCCAGTTGTCTGAATCCGTTCAAATTTCGCGTGTAGGCACTCTGAAGCTGCCTGATTGTGCTGAAGTCATTAGAATCCCAAAATCCTGAGGAACAAGCCTCGAATTAGGCACTTACTAAAAATAGTAAGTGGTCGGATTTCAGTGAGATTTCAGGGGGATTCTGCCTTGAGCTTTTTGAATGTTTTGCTGCACTTAGATTTCACTTGAGTAACCCAATCTTGACCTTAGACGGGTCTAAAGGATAGAAACCCTAAATCTGTCAATTACTTCAACTGAGGTCAAACGGGACATCCCCGGAAGGACAAAAGACCAGAGACAGAGAGAACCAAAGCCAAAAGACCAGAATGGAGCAAAAATTAGGGGGGGTCCCTATTGATGCGTGTTTTGTGACACACCAAACACTAGAATAAAAGAATGCCCAAAGGCAGCTCTATCCTCTCTTGAAAAATTACCTCTTATGCTAAGATTGCTAGAAAGGTCATATGGTAATTCCAATGTTCCGTTTTGGGGGATGGACAAGCTCAATGGATGATGTGATATGCTGATTTCACAAAGGGACCTTGAATAATGAACTTACTCGAAGTAGCGATTTGAATTGATGTAACGTTGAATGCTCTTATATTTTTTTGGGGTTTTCAGTTTGGAATAAAACAAAAGGAAAAAGGATGAGGGGCAAGAAACTAGACTTATGCAAAACTACTCCTACGAACTTAAGAGACAAATGCTGGATAGTGAAATTTAAACCAATCTTTGCTTCGCCAAGCACAGTGCTACAACTAGACAAAGACAGTGCAATCTTCAATGGGTCTACAAAAGATATCCTATTACACAATACGACCATCAATTCGATCAATGCATATAGGTAATAGAATTCAAGTCAAGCAATTTCAATGTTCAGACTAACCTTACACATCAAATTGAAAATCATTCAATTGAAAAAGGTATGAACTAATTCCACTATTTCCAACACTATCAATCTTTCATTCATCCAAAATACTTGAAAATAAATTTACTCTATTGAAGAAGTCAATGAAACCATGCGGGCCCATAAAAATAACAAATGCTCAACTCTGAATCCACTTATTATTTAAACAGCAATAGTTGCAACAATTTCATCAGTCTCTCCCTGAATAAATGAAATGAGTGGGGTTTATATAGGCACCCCAATTACAAAGCAACGGCCAAGATTAAATTTGAAATCAAAGGCCAAGATTTAAACTTGAAAAACCCTAACCCTAAAAAGCATAACCAACTGAAAGGACACATGGCGCAAGCAGAACAAGCCACTTGGAGTATGATGACACCTTGCAGATCACTCGAGCAAGTGGGAATCCAGAATGCAATTCCCTTTGAATCGCTCCCTAGCTGCAAATGCAAGAAATTTAGCTAGTACAAAATCAAGTTCGTCCATTGAGATACTTGGCACAAAATCCAGTTGCACTCCGATCATGTCCAAAGCTTCCAGGCATTGAGTGAAAGTACTTTCCCATCTATCCTTCTGCTTCCGAAAGTTCTCCATGAAGGTCAAAAGGGAAGACATATCATCAAGCTGATTCTTTGTAATAACCTGCACTCCCTTGAAGTAAATGTTCATCACGCTTTTCTTTAGTCCTTCTAAATCTAGGCCATCTGCATCATGATGCTCCTATCCTGTCAATCCTTGAAGAGAAGTGAGGATTTTGAACTGAATTTTCTCAACTGCACTCCGTATAGCAGCACATTCTTCCTTCATTCTGTCATATGCCTTCCTTTTAGCCAATAAGGAATGGTACCACCTGCTGAAATCATACGAGGCTCCTTCCTCGATAACACCTTCCTGGACCAATATTTGTGAGGAAACTTCCTTTAGAACCCTCAAACGAGGTATCACTTTGTCCTGTGCATACTGGAAATCTTCCCAATTGTCTTCAACTTGACCAACTTCAGTTATAAGCAAGGCAGATCTGTCATAAGTTTGGGCTCACTTCTCTAAGAATTGCTCCATCTGTTTTGAAATATTGGTCACCCAACTCTTGGTTGCTTGACTCGTGATCCTCATAGCTTCAAGGACATCAACGGATTCCGGAGTAAGAGATGAAGGTGGAATAAAGACTGCATTTTCTTGGCGCAAAGGGGCTGTTAGCTGCTGAATGAACTCCATTAGCCTTAGATTTTCCAACTCTAACCTTTCCTTTTTCTCCTCTGCTTTGTCGAACTTTTCCTTGATGGCCTTGGAAGTGTCTGCCAACTCATGGAAATCCTGATCTATCGTGGTTGGCCCAATGTCCAACGTTGTAACCTCGTAATCCATAGGAGTAATCAGATCTTTTGGCTTATCAATTTTCGGGATTGCCACCTGTAAGATCCTGGATTCTGCATCATTCCTGGTAATCTGAGAATACTTCTTAGGCTTTTTTGGCGTTTTAGCTTTGCCAATTCTCTCTAGAAAGTCCTGCATGCTTTCAACTGGTTGAACTTCATCCAGTGGTCTGGACTTTTTCATCAAACTCTCGGTTAACCAAGCTGGGATAGTGGATAATTCCATCCCATCTTCTAACTGATCATCATCATTAATTCCTTTTAGAGCAGAAATTACCTCGTCTCCTAGCTCTTCATTGTTCTCAAGGATCTCAGTATCTCCTACGCCTTCAATCATCAGCGTATCATCTCCTTCCAAACACTCAGTAAGGGTTTGCTCTTGGAGAGAATCCAACTGTTCTAACTCTTGAAACGCGATTTCTTGCTCATGGCTTGGCTCGATATCAACAATGGGTACCTTTTCAATTACTCTAGCTGACACAGTACTTGAAGATGACGGATTTTCAGTCACTTTTTGTTTCTTATTTTCCAATTCTCCGTCAGCTGATTCCTTTTCCTCTATGTGAAGGTTTCCACTTACTACCTTCCTCTTGCTAGGATACGAAAGTTCATCAAGACTTTCGCCAATTGCTTCCTCTTGGCTTTCCTTATTGCTCATCGTGGCATAAGTAAGAGAAGTTCCTTCTTTCCTCAACTTGCTGATCTGACTGTCTACCCATTCCCTTGAGTAAGCAATAATGTCCTTCATCAATGTGTTCAAATCGGTCAACTCAGGTTGCGTCCAATTAGGCAATAAGATAGGCTTATCTTTTTCTTGTTCAAATTGCGGATGTATGTAGTCTCCGTTGTCTTTTACTTGGTCAGGTATAGGGAACAAGTCACACCTTTTTACAAGTTCAACTGGAACTCTTGACCAAGTCTTCTTCCTGACTCCATACTCGTCCACCAAGTTAGACCAATAATCTTCGATCTGCATAACATGAAGGGACTTCTTCCCATGAACTCTTAGGTACGGATCATAATCAGACCTTGGATTATAAGTGCTGAATTTATAAAATTGCAACTCTACCCTTGCTGTTTTGGCTGATTGTAATGAGGGGCAGACTTCTAGCATTTTCCCAATTGCAACCGGAAAATCCACTCCTTGTTTGTTCTTTTTCGCCTGAATAGAGTCTACACATGCCAGTTGCCTTGCAACTTCAAGCATAACAATTTTGTCTTTTGGATACCGAGGAAGTCTATACGGAGCATCCGAGAATCCATGAATTCTTATATAAGTAAATGTCCAAAACTGGATAAACCAAGATCCGAACTTGTCAAGCATCACCATAGCTTCTTTAGATAGCCTCCTTTGAACTGTTCCTTGAAGAACTCGCGTGATATACATAAGGAAGGCGTTATTTGTTATCTTGAAATTGTCCTTGTAATGCAGTTGGAGCTGCGGGTAACAATCATATGCCTTGAGCTGATCCCTTCAAATTCCAACTTCCCCTTTACAAATCAGTCCTCTGCACTTAGTGAACCGTGCCAGAATATAAACCACATAAGAACCCATGCAGAAGGTTTTAGTCTTCTCTAGACTTCTCAACTGGGAATCGATATTATCACTTATTAACTTAGCCCAATTTATTGCCTCCATTCCCAATACGATTTCCTCCACGTATGAAAACATCCATACCTCGAAGAAGGCTCCTTGAGAAGTTCCCATAATCCTGTTCAGCATATGAATCATATCGCTGTATTCTATCTTAAAATCTGTGCAAATTAATCTCTTTGGCAACTTGGAGCGGTGTCTCTTGGGTTCCTTGATCCAGTTAGAATTGATTATGTCCATACAGGATTCCTTAGCTTGATCGAACATGGCCTGTGATTCCTGTTGAGTCCTATTCAACATTTTTCTACGATGGGGAATACCAAATACTTCCCTGACTGAATCCTCTGTAAAGTACGCTAAGGTGATCCCATTGGGTGTTTTAATTGATCTTGTTTGAGGATTGTACCTTCTAGCACACTCAACCATTAACTCACTGCACTGAACGGTAGGTGGAAATCCTGCTGCTTGATGAAGTCCGGACTTAACAATATTTGTGGCAATAGGCGTAGGCATTTCGTTCTAAGTGCCAAACATCCTTCTCTTGTGTTGAATTGCATTAAACTGTTCAAAGTTTGTATCTGCCACTTTCTTCCACTTTGAGGATAACTGGGATTCCGGGTAAAATTCTTTGAGGACTTCCTTTACTTGAGCTTTCCTGACTCCACCTCCCACGTTCTTTGGAGAAGACATTGCGCCTGTAAGAAGCTTGAAGTTAGAAAATTTTAACAAATTTATAAAAAGGCGATTTCTTGGCTGGAGAAATTTAAAAAAATAATTTAAAATCCAGAACTTGATTAAAGGCTGTGCAAAGAATAAATTCTTGATGAAAATTGATTCGCCTTTATTGTTTTCAAAGAGCATTCATGGAAATTTAAATAATTTTCTGGATTTTTTAAGACTTTTACTGAAGTTTTCTCCAATCTTCAATGAAACAATCCTATTCCCTTTCAAAATCGCCAATGATAACCTTGCAGTTGCTTGAAAAAATATGGAAATGAAGAGAAAAAATCCAATTCAATGTTGTGGAATTTAAAAAAAAATCCGTTTGCAGCTGAAAAAGACGTCTTTCTCTTGAGAGAGCTTTGCTTGTGAAAAAATTCGACTTTGTAAACAATGAAAATAAGCTCACAAGATTATCTTTTATAATAAAACCTTTCCAAATTGATTTAGGTCGACTTCTTCTTCTCATTGGATGTTTTTTGCTTTAAAGACGGAAAAGCAATCTTATCGTGATCTTTGAATTTTCAAACAAGGCGTCCCTTTTGGCTTGATAACTAAGTTTTAAAATAAAACTTAAGTTATTTCTTTTATTTTTGCCTTTAATAAAATTCGACCTTCAAGTGGAATTTTTGACTTTTCAACTGGAATTCTCACTTACCAAAGTGATTTTGCCTTAGAAAATTTTTGATTCTTGAACAATTCGACTTTCAACTGGATTTTTCGAAGTTTCAACTGGATTTTCACTTCAACTTAAAATTCCTAAAGTCCAGTTCCATATTTTATTTGCCTTAGTCGATTTTCACTTTGTCCAACTGGAATTTCGAACTCTCCAATTGGATTTTTCGAAGTTTCAACTGGATTTTTAAATGGCGCACCTCTTCCAGACTAAGGCGAATTTTATCATGATTTGCTTGCTTTTTATTTGATTTTTTCGATTTTTCAAGACCTCTGCCTGATTTTTGCTTGCTTTTTAGTTTCCAAAAATGGAAAGCTTTTGACTCTACTGCCAGTGACACCTAGCACTTTCTAAAAATAGAAACTTACTAAAAATAGAAAAAAGCAAAAAGCAACTTTCTAAAAATAGTAAATTCCAGATTGGTCTAGAAATGCCAAAAATGAAAAAAGCAAAAAGCAAAAAAGCAGAATCCCTAAAAAATAGGAAGTGTCAGAATTGAGGGAAAACACAGGCGATCTTCGTCTGGAAGGTCTTCTAAGCACTTCTATGACGTTTACGTTCAGTTTTAGGCCCAAATTCCCAACTTGGCTCGGATGATGATCCCAGATTTTGACATGAAATTCCCAGACATCAGAGACTATGAATTTGCTACTCAAAGCTAAACCCTAAGAGCAAACCAGTGAGGGCCCCCATTTGCAATGGGGCGATGTGTGAAAAAAGGTCACAACAGTCCCCATCTTGGATGGGGTGATGTGTGAAAAGGTCACAACAAGTACAAGGTTATAAAACTCTTTGCATCATAGTTGAGGTTTTCTCTTTTCCAAAACTTCAAATTACAATTAGGCCTAAACTATAGACGCTTCTAACAACTCAAGTAAACTCAGAGCTTGAGAGTCAAAAGTAAACGAGGAATGATTTGGTTAACACAAAAGCTTAAAAAAGACTTACTTATAGATCACACTTGAAGACTCATTGTACTTATAAGATGTAAGGTGAAATAAAGATTAAACAAGCAAAACACATAAAACAAGAAACTAAAAGAGATTGAGAGAGTAAATCAAAGCAAAGAAGGCATAAGTTTTCACTTTTCTCAATTTCTAACTATAGTTACACTTCTGTGTTAACAGATTGCAGCAAAGACAGGATTACAATATGCAATCAAACACCAGATTACACTTAACACAAGTTGAACGGTAACTGAACAACAATTTGCAGCAATACAGGCTTACAAATTAGCTCTTACAATAACAATTAGAAAATAATGGGCAAGGCTGCCCTTATTTATACACAAACAAGGAGTAGGTAACCCTAAAATCTCTTTGCTTTAAGCTGACTAGACTTGCCAACTCGCAAGATTTATTTCTAAAACTAATACAAGACAACTAACTAACCACCTGCTAAAATCAGTTAATTGATTTAAAAGCAGGGAAAGTTCCAACTATACATTTGATTTTCTATTTTACAAAGAATAGATAAGCATGAAACAAGGATAACAAGTTAAACTCGGAAAAGGCATTCAGTTAATTGCTTTTAGGTCTATTCTTGGAAATTTGCATTGCCCCAAAAAGGTGACTCATTTCTCTCCAAAAAGCGGATTCTTAGAAGAAAAGCTGAGGCCTGGGTTTTCTAGAAAATCACGTTTTGAAGAGACCCGGTTCATTAGATTTGGAAAAAGATGAGGGCTCGCCGAAAAAACAATTTTTTGGAATAGAAAATTTTGCAATCTTCAAGAGGAGCAAAAAGCAGATGGACCCGGATCGATGAAAACTGAAAAAGCTGACCACCTGTTTCTGAAATGCGATGCCCTAGAAGATTGGACCATGAAAAAGTGTGCCTCTGTGCTTCTTAATCCCGAATCCATGAAGAATACTGAAAAACACTCCGTTTGAGCTTCCAAATCTTGATGAGAAGAAAACGATATTTTTCTTCCTTTGGATTCCTACTTGCAAAATATGAAGAATGAATGCCAAAATCCTTCTTGAATATAGTTTTAAGACGAAAAAGCGCTTTCTTCGCAAAAGCCCTAAAAATTTGAAGTCTATCCATGAAGATAGAAACTCTGTATGCAAAAATTTGACTTTGTTTGCACTTGCAATGGTGAATTCCTTCTTTGTAGCTGCAAAAAGGGCACGCGCAAAGACACGTTTTTGGCAAAAACAGACGCATTCAATGACATCATCAAAGACATAAAACCTCTCCAGTGTTAACCATTTTCTTCGTTTTTTCAACTTTTGCTTGCTTCTACTTTCGGCGAGGCTTGCCTCCGACTTGGACGGGTAGACAATCTGGAATTACCAACTGATAAAATCTGTTTGACCATGGCAATCTCATGTTTGACCCATACTGAAGTGATCCGCAACTTCATAGCAATGTTCAACATTGTTTGATCATGATTGCATACCCTAGAAGTGACGAACGGAGGCTGAACTGGAAAGGTGTGCCGGGGTGAAAAATATTCAAGTGTTGAAAACCCAGGCGCCCCTGGCTGATAGGGGCGTGTAGCATCCCATGCCTTAGCCAAATTTCAATGATTTTCATCTTTCTTTCATCCTTGATCTCTGCCTTTGCTAGCTACGTCTTTTGATCATTGATGTTTGCGAGACGACGAACACCTGCATTTGGATGCTGAGCATACTAACCTGTTTGAACCTCAGTGATATGTTCGCTAGCTTTTCTCAACCTTTAATGTTGCTTTTATCCTATTTTTCAAGCGACTGAAGTGTTGACGTGTTTTTTATGACAACACCAGCACAGAATAAAATGTCCAACGATCACTCTATTCCCTCTTGATCAAAGTATTCCGCATGCTAAGATTGCATGAAAGTTCATGCATTCAGCTCCAAGGTTCCTTTTATCGCGAATAGACTCAGTTGGTTGATGTGAATATGCTGGGTATTCGGAGGGGACTTACGTGATTTGCTCATTCAGAAGAAAATGATTCTCAAATTTCGGGAGATTTGTCAATGACGCTCAAGTTCTTAAACTAACCGGATAATATTGAATGTAAAAGGATGTAAGGATTAGAGATGCTACCATCTACTGCTAAAGGGTGGAGGGCGAGGATCGACTTAAATAATCTTCAAACCAGACTTTGCTTTGTCTCCCTTCGGACAACTCTGACAAAGTTGGTGCAATCTTCAAAGGATGGATAAGATGTTCAAATTGTAATTCGATATGCGCACTCCGTCACAACGAAGCAAGTGGACACACAAATCACAACCGAAGTTAGGTATTGATATTCCAGTTGACCACGCAGGGCGGACTTACCATCAGCAAGCCCGCTAGTGGTATGGATAAAGGAAGATTTGCCCAAACCAAACGCCACACTCCACCATTAACAGCTAGTTGCATAAAAAAAAATCTACCTTTACTTTACTCTACTTGAATTGGAAAGACGAAAAGATCTCATCAACTACCCACAATGCAAGATAGAATCACCAATCAATGAAAATCCTTATATCATGAGAGTCTTACATAACAATCTTTTACAAAAACTTTCAAAGGGAAAGTTTTCTTTCCTTTCCAAACTAAGCTATCTTCTAAGCTATCTCTCTATCTATTCTAACTTCTATCTTCTCTACTCTCCGATCTAACATCTACTAAGATACAAATGAGGGGGGATGCCCCTTTTATAGTTGGCCCAGTCCAGCAGACGGCTTAGATCGAGCCACATATGCCCTAATTAGGGTTTTTGCCCTAAAAACCGCCATAGAGAAGAGTGGGGCAATAAATGCAAAGAAGATCCTCCACTCCTTTGCAGGAACCACCTACGAGCAATTAATGCCCATTATCCTCTTCTAGAAGATTCTCGTCCAGAAACGCGTTCCCACTTCTGCCCACAAATTCTGTTGCGCCAGGAGGAGGCAAGCACACAACAACACTTGGTTCAAATTTTCCTTGCAAAAGTTCTTCTTTGTTAAGTCCTCTCGTTGCTTTCATTCCTGGATGCATTTCTCTCTTGTAACTTTCATAGTTCTCTAGCCCACTGCCTTGGGCGCACTTAGCCTCTTTTGCATCACGTTCTTAGTGCCTTAGCCAAATCTTCACTGTCGTTTCCTTTTTTCCAAAGTTGTAACGTGGTCCATCATCATCAAGTCCTCATGCCTTGGCCTCGGCGTTCATCCTGCAAAATAGAAAGAAGAGCATTAGAACGCTTATAATATAAATTCACTTTACTTACCCAGTTTCCATGTTCTGACTGATTGATCTCCGGATCTTGATGGAGTTCATCATTTCCAGCAAACTTTTATAACTTTTCAACATATGGATGCATGGTGTTCATTTCATGAAGTCTTCTTCAAGGGCTCATCCACCACCTTGTACCTGGAGTTTGTGCCTTGGGAAATATTTCACCTTGAGGACGCATTTGAATGCTTGATGCTTGAGCTTCGTTTCATCTTCAAATTCATCGTGCCTTAGACAAATTTCATCCCCTTCCTGTGAGTGTAGTTGACCTCTTGTTGTTTCATTTTCTCTTTCCCTAGACAACCTTACCTGTTTTATGAATTTCACCCACTGTAATCCAGACACCCATTTTACATTGTTAGCCGAGGCATTTTTTGTAAATCATTTCTCTGCCTTGCCTTAGGAAATTTATTTTCGCCTGGGAAATTCATTAAACGGGCGCCAGGCAAAAATTTCTGTCAAAACAACACGAGGAAGGCGTGGAACAATTTTAAAGCATCTCCTAGTGGGAAATGTCCAATACCCAGAAGAAATTTCCCCTCAAAAATCATCATTTTCATGTGTATCCAAACGAAGGGGTACATTTAATTTTATTATTTTTAGAAAAATAATAAAAATTGCTAAGATTGATTCCATTTTTTGTTCTGGACATCTTCCACATCTGCAATCTTCAATTTCCTGCTTTGTCGTTGTCCTTGATTTTCCTGAGAAACTTCCTTGTTGTCCTCGGCGCATTTCATGTGTCATGAGGGAATTTCCAACTTCATCTCTGCCTTAGGTGTATTTTTATTTTGCCTTGCAAAATGCCTTAGACAAATTTTAATTTCAAATCACCCATGAAGGGCATTTCACCCCATGCATTTATTTTCACTTTATCTTTCCACGCCTAGACTTCCTTGTCTTATATCCCCCTTGGGCGCATATTCATGTGCCTACTTCAACTCTTCATGCCTTAGCATTTTTCTCTTCTTGGCATCATCTCGTCTAGGCTTGGGTGTATTTCCTAGGTGGAGGAGGAATCTCACACTTAGAATATTTTCAACATTTTTCTTATGCCTTAGGTGCATTTTGCCTATACCACTTCCATGTGAAGGCGCATTTGTGCCCATGAGGGGGAACTCCTTGCCTTAGGCGCATTTTTCTTCTTGCCTTCTCCACCTTGGTGCGTTTTATCTATGCTTCTTCCACATGTGGGCTTGAGGGCGCATTTCACCATGTAGACTTCCATTCTTGGGCGCATTTAGCCTGGTTGACTAAGAACTCATGGGCGCATTTTGCATAGGGAGAAGGAATTTCCCCAAGCCTTGGGCGCATTTAGCCTAGGCAACTTCCATTCTCACTTAGAAACTTTTCTTATAAATATCTCCCATGAGGGCGCATTTAGGGGTGTGAGGAGGAATTTCTCCACACTTAGAATATTATTAAACACTTTACCTTTTGAGGGCGCATTTGAAGGGTGTTACTTCCATTTTCTCATGCCTTAGAAAAAATTTTAGCTTCCTTTCTATGATGGGCGCATATGCTAGGCCAAGCTTCCACCTTGTTGACTTAAACTTTTTCTCACCTCATACCCCCTTGCTTGAGGGCGCATTTGAAGGGTGGTGGTGCCATGTTGATGCCTTAGAAATTTCATTTTGAGGCCTTCCACAAGCTGGGCGCATTTTCATGTATGTGAGGGAACTTTCCACGCCATCCACCTTTTAAACCTTGTGGGGCGCATTTGATGTGTGCTAGAGGAACATCCACTAGTGAGGGCGCATTCTAGGGGGTGGGAAGGAATTCCCATGCCTTAGAAACTTTTCTTCAAACCTTGCCCACACCTTTGGGCGCATTTGAGGGTGGGAGGAGGAATTTCTACAAGTGAGGGCGCATTTCAGGTGTGCAACTTCCATTTCCAACCCTTGAGGGCGCAAATAGCATGGGAGAGGGAATTTCTTCAAACCTTGGGGCTCATTTAGCCTATGCTACCTCCAACTTCAACCTTTGAGGGCACATTTCACCTGGGGAGGAGGAAATTTCATTGCCTTAGAAATTTTCTTGCTATGTCTTCTCAGCTTGGGCGCATTTCATACTTCTTCCTACCAGTTTCCATTCGTGGACTTAGAAATTTCAATGCCCTCAGCTACCTCTTGCCATTCTATTTTTAGTAATTTTTTGGAGAAGTGAGACTTTTTGTGGCCTTTTATCTTCTGACTCTGGAGCTGGCGTGGTATGTTTCTCGTGACCTTGCTACCCTGTTTATACCTGTTGCCCAAACTCATTTTCTATTTTTAGCCTGCCTGCTATTTTTAGCAAACCCTTAAATTGCTCGACTTCTACAGCTTTGTTGGACTTGATATTTTCACCAAGTGGTCCTCATCGCTTGGTGAACCTGTTCACACCTGCCCCTCGCTCTTACCTGCTATTTATAGCCATGTTCTGGAGGCGACTTACTATAAATAGTAAGTGCCCGGATTATGCCCAAATTTCACCAGTAGATTGCCTGAAGGATGCTGATCGGGATGGGATATCTTTGTTTTTCGAAATTCTGGCCTTTTACCCTACTTTTTAGGCACCGAAGTAGGAAACCCTAATTTGACTTGCATGTGCCTTGGATGATTTCCGTTTGACTTGATTTCTGTCGCATGCCGCTTTGTTCGTGAATTTGAAGTGTCGAGTGGCTGTCATAGTGAAACTACTATTTATAGTAAGTGTCCGGAAAGTGGTCAATCTGATGTCGGATGAGTTTGCATGTCACAGAGCCTGTGGGATCTCAAAAAACCCAGAAAACTGGTCAACATGCGGGTACTGGCTAAAAATAGTAAGTCCTTGAAAATTGATCCATTCTGTTTGCATGTCACATCATTGCGAACGTCTTGCAAAACCCACATGGAATATCCGGACATGCGTTGGAAAACTCTGCATGGAAACCCTAAAAATAGCCTCTGAAGGCTGAACTCTGAAATTCATTGCCTCGGTTTGCATGTTACATCACTACGAAGGTCTTGAAAAACCCAGATCGATTCTCCAATCATGTATTGGAGAATCATATGTTTAAACCTTGAAAATGGCCTCTGAAGGCTGAACTGCTAAAAATAGCCAGTTGTCTGAATCTGTTCAAATTTCTCGTGTAGGCACTTTGAAGCTGCCTGGATGTGCTGAAGTAGTCAGAATCCCGAAATCCTGAGGAAAAGACCTCGTATTGAGCACTTACTAAAAATAGTAAGTTGTCTGATTTCAATGAAAACTCAATGGGAACCTGCTGGAAGCCTTCTGAAAGCAATGTTAAGCTCAACTGTCAATTTACCAACTTGATTTAATCTCAATCCAGCCTGAAGAACAAAACCCTAATTTCACATATTCACTTCAGACAGCCAAAATTTCAAATTAGGTTAAATACAGAAACATCTCCAGAAGAACAGAGAAATCAGAGAGAGGGAGAGAGACGCAAAACAAAAGCCAAAAGGCCCAAAAAGGAGCAAAAAATGGGGGTCCCCATTTGAATGGGGCGATGTGTGAAAAGGTCACAACATGAAGGTTATTGACGAACAAGATTCACCATTTTCGAACAATGAACGATGAAAGCCGAAAAATGACTAAGGCACCAAATGCTAAGCGCCCTGACTCGATAGGGGCGCCTAGACATCCTAGAGGTAGAATTTTTAAAAAATTTCACCATTTTCAGATTCGCCTCCGTTTCACATGAACTTCACCTTTTCTCGATTGTTGACATTTTGGTGTTGCCTGCACAACATTTGAGACTTTGAATCTGATACTTGGTAGCAATTGATTTTTTTGCTTATGTGCTCATTTTTCTTTAACGTTTCAGATCACACTCAGTGATCCATCATTAGGATAGAGAGCTGAAGAGAATAAGAGATGAAAAGTTGCAGACCTAACTAGTTTAAAAAGATGGACAAGAGGAAAGAGGGAGGGGTGAGGCACTTCTTACGAGGGAAAGCAATAAAAAACCTAAGATTAAAGAAACAGGAAAAGAAAAATAACACCTATAAACCAATCAAGAAGGAAATCACAAAAGGACAAACACAATACAAAACTAAAGAGGGAAGAATCAATGGACCAACATATAAAAACCAATAAGAATAAATGACTAAAGAAATTTAATAGGCGACTAAATTATGCAAACCAGAATTTTTAGTATACAATATTTTGAAAAGATAAGAAAATAAAGAAGAAAATACAAAAGAAAAAGAGGAAGATAATAAGCAAGTGATAAAAATACAAAGAAATAAGAGTAAAGAATAGAAATACAGAAAGTTACATTAGAATTGTGGTTGTTCGAATGTAACTTTCTGTATTTCTATTCTTTACTCTTATTTCTTTGCATTTTTATCACTTGCTTATTCTCTTCCTCTTTTTCTTTTGCATTTACTTCTTTATTTTCTTATCTTTTCAAACTATTGTATACTAAAAATTCTGGTTTGCATAATTTAGTCGCCTATTAAATTTCTTCAGTCATTTATTCTTGTTGTACCCCAAATTAAAATTTTCGTTACACTTAGGCATTTTGAAGAAATGAGTCAAAATACTGTTAAATCTGTCAAAAAGGTCGAAATTGGGGTTTGCATGTCTTGCATGGGGGTCAAAAACTTGAAATTTTCAAAATCCGACAATATGGGTCAGTTCAGAATGATCAAACCAACAATACCTAGATTTCAATTTTTCATCCCTAAATTTTAGGAAAATTTCTATTTTTAGCACTTTTCTAAAAAAAGATTTTTTTTTTGGGTTTCTCAAGAAAAGATACTTGTAAAATTTTCTAAAAATAGAAAGTTTGGCTTTTAGGGTTAAGACTGATTTTGATTGGCTTAAAATACTTCCTCATCAGGTTAGTGCAGTTAGAATTAAAAAAAAGGTCAGTTTTACCCTATTCGGTCTATTCTGCTTTTTTAGAAGCTGTTTCGGGAGATCCAAGGTCATCAATGGAGGTTAGTTAGTGGCCAAGTGTCAGAATCAAACGTTCAAGCGTCAAACAAAAGTTGTCAACGAGGAATGTGCATGAAAAACGAAGAACGAAGAAAGGAAGATTGAAAAATTGAAAAAATTGTCTAAGGCTAGTGAATCTAGGTGCCCCTCCTCAGTTTGGGCGCCCAAACCTTCATGCCTTAGAAACTTTTTCTGTTCTGGCAGTCAACGACAAGGAAGGCACGTCAAACAAGGCAAAGGTTGAAAATTGCATAAAAATGGCTATCTGCCAGCCATGGGCACCCTTGAAGGAGAATGGCACCCAACTTTTCAAGGGATCAAATGTTAGAGTTAGGGTTTCTGCCTCCAGGCCATTGTTGCTCAGAATCCTCCCGGCTCCACAGCGAATCAATCAGCACAATCATCCGACCATCCAGTCGACCAGAATCTCAGAAGAAACAGAGGTTACGGAGGGAGGTGCTTAGAACTCTGAAGGTGAAAAACGGTAAAATGGCTAAGTCTGGTGAATCTGGGCGCCCCTGAAGGAGAATGGCGCCCAAGCTTTTGAGGTGTCAAATGAGTGAATTTGCTGAAGGTGCCTCCAAGATAACTTCGTCGGACTGGATTAAGCTTTGCAACACAATCATCAACACGTCTATTGGAGTTGGTAGCCATTAGATGTCGCAAGCTGAACAAAGGCGAAAAAATGAATGGAACGACAAATGTTAGAAGCAACAGTGCAAAACTTAGAATAAAAACTCTCTGGAATTTGCAAGAGATGGGTGCGCCTAAAGGAGAAGGGCGCCTAGGGTTTAGAGCCATCAAAAGTCAATTTTCGAAGACGAAGTGTCCAGAAGACCCCTTCTAGAATCTTCTTAGCTATCCAGTGAATCCGTCAGTCAGTCAATATGATCAGTACAACGCCCAAAATCATGAATTCATCTGAAGGTGAGAAGACAAGCAAAGTTTGAAAATCAGTAAAAATAGCTAACACTTGAGAAAATGGGTGCCCCTGGTAGAGATAGGCACCTGACAATTTGAAGCGTCAAATGAAGTTTTTGTCAGAAGACGTCTCCAAAACAATGTCGTCAGATTTGATCATTCTCCGTGATGAAACGTTCAACTCACTCGTCGGATCAATCTGGAGGTTGGGAGATAGGATCGAACTAGGGCGGAAAATTGAAGAGAAGTTGGAAAAGATGGAAAATTGGTTGTCTGGAGAGACTGGGTGCCTCACATCAAGAAGGGTGCCCAACGTCTCATGCCTTAGTGAAATTTTTGGAAATTTCAAAAAATTTGAGAGAAGAAAAAAACACCTAAGTTCATTGCATGAACTAAATTTAGGGTTTCAAAGAATTAGGGTTTGAGAGCTATTTCTCAAGGCAAAACTTATTTAAAGGCATCTCTATGTTTCATTTTTCATATTTTCTTGCAGGTGGCTTCAAGGAGAAACAAAGCAACAACTTCAAACCCTTATTTTCAAGATTCAAGAACATAAACTTGCTGGTTTTTCATCAATTTTCAGATCAGCACTCAAAGAAGGCTTGCTTTTTCATATTTCCTCATCCAGAACATCAAATTTGTGAAGGAGGCTATTGTTTTCAATTTTCAACAAGCTGGTTCATATTTGTTCTATCTTTTGGTCAAATTTTTGAAGGATTTTCTCAAGGTTGCAGCAGTTGCTTTTTATTTTGCATGTCAGAGAAAACTTCAAAATCTTCCATTTCTAATCTTTTGGG
Organism: Sequoiadendron giganteum; assembly: GCA_007115665.2. Classification (NCBI taxonomy): domain Eukaryota; kingdom Viridiplantae; phylum Streptophyta; class Pinopsida; order Cupressales; family Cupressaceae; genus Sequoiadendron; species Sequoiadendron giganteum. Next base: position 201,806,815 of record CM021105.1, read on the forward strand.
TCTATACCAAACATTCTTTTGGACAAAACCCATATCACAGCTTTTTCAGAGAAACTTAAAGTGGTTGCTTTTTCAGTTAGAAGCCAAGGTTTTCAACTTTTGATCAATTGGGTTCATCCAAAATATGCTCATGAACAATACCCAGATGCCAGCTTTTTCTGCGTTTTTCGGAGAAAATTTGGGTTTGCTGCTTTGTCAGTCTTCACTCCAAATTTTCAAAAACGGACGATTTGGGTTGGCTTGTAACGAAATTCTAATCAAAAGCCATATCTCAGAAAAATTTCCAAAAATTCATTCGTTTGAAGAAGAAAAATCAGCAAGCTAAAATTAGAAAGTTTGCCAAAACTTGTCAGAACCTAGGCGTGTTCACAGTCAGTCTTCGAGTTTTGCATGATTTTTAAGACGAAATCAACACTGTACCATGATTTCATAGAAACAACCAAGACTGACTTACACCATATCAAGCCAGTATTCAACCTACGTCCTTTGGAAGATGTAGGCAACACCACCATCAGGCATCTTGGCCGTTCAGGTCTTCTCGCAGAAGCATCCATACCTTTCTTAGTACAGAGCTTAGAATTCATAATTGCTTGTATCAAGCATTATAATCCTGCCACAAGGGAAATCCAGTCAGCAGATGGAAGAATCATATGCAGCCTAAAGCCAGGCATGATCGAGAAATGCTTCTCAATTCCACCATGGCCTAGAAGTGTTACCATCAACATAGAAGAATGTGAAAGGATATGGGAAGAGCACCAAGAAAAGTATAGCAAGAAGATTGCACACAGGTGGCTAAAAGAAAAACACAGTACATTGCCAAAAAACATCGGGAGAGGAGAGTTCAAGGATGAATTTGCTATAATAATCACCTTACTCAACTGAATTACTAATCAAGCGGATGTGATCGAGATTTAAATCAGGTTTCTTCTACAAGCTTCTTCCATGCTTTCTTTCTATTCTTGTCTCAATTCTTATCCATTCTTTGAGGATAGAAATAAAACAGTTGTAACTAGTTGTAATGAGTTGGCACCTTCCATTTTTAGATGCTTTCTAGGTTTTAGATGTTTTATCTTTTCTAGGATTAGAAATAAAGCTTGCATGCTGGCTAGCAGTAGTTGTAAAAGCAAGGAGATTTTAGGGTTCCCTACTCCTCAGCTTAGTTATAAATAAGAGCAGTGTTTGCTCATTTTTCTTTAACCGTGCTTGTGATAACAGAATCGCTGAGCTTATGCCTTCATGTTTGTTATCGATTAGTGTCAATTCACTTTGTGTAAAGAGCAATTTTGCATGCCTCTTTAGCTGCAAATCCTTGTTTAGTGCATGTGTTATGTGTCAATTGTAATATGGTTTTGATCGCATGTTGCAAGTATTTTGCTACAACTTGTTGTCCCGGAATTGTAATCTTTGTGCTCGAAGTGTGGGAAAATAAAGTCTTGTATCTTGCTTTGCTGGCCTTGATATAAAGTCTCATATTTCTGTTATTGTGTAATACTTTTATGATCTCCTTTTTCATCTTGCATTGAAGTTCAGTAGATGTCTGTTGAGGAAAGTTTATTTAAGTATCTTTGTCAAAAAATCAATCTCGTCCATTTCTAAACTCTCTTGCTCTGCGTTTACTTGAGAGGATAGAAACGTTTTAGCGTAAGTTAAGTTGTAGTTGTCAAGTTTCATTAAATGGAAAACCTCAGCTGCAACATCTAGAGTTCTATAACCTTGTGTTCTCGCAGCTGAACCAAAAAGATAGGCAAAATAAGTTTTAGTTTACTTTCTTTATGCAACTCAGCAAAAGAGGGAGCTTCCCCTCCTAATTGAAAGAGTAGTTTACTGCACATAACTGTCCATTTCCAAAACGCATTCCAAAGGTGCGATTTGAAACACCAACAGTTCTCTGGTGCCCACCGTGGGGCACGAGGCATAGAACTTCAGGAAAGCTTACGCTTTGCAACACGTGAATGACTCTCTGGTGTCCTACTGCTCTAGTTCAACAACTTGATCTTACGCCTCCAGTTATTCATACGAATCTTGAGATAATTGAAGGAGAGCAAGCGGACATTATCAGCAGCCTAAGGAGTTTCATCTTTGAAAAGAAGGAGACCCCTGCTCAGTGGACAAAAGATGCTAACATCCTTGACAAAGAAGAAAGGAAAACCGACATTGCAGCTAGATGACCCGTATTGCCTTATCTTGCGTGGGATTAGTCAATCCTGGTTTACATAGTCTATACAAGAAGGAGGAATCCTCTCTTTCAAGAAGACATCAACGCTGATCCTTTCGTACCACATCCCATTCAAGTTGGAGAGCCATCCAACGAAGCTCCTGAAGTCATCATCATACCTGAGATCAAAGAAGAGGAACCTGAAATCAAGTTAGAGGAACCTGCAGTTCAACCAGGAGCAATGGGTGACAACAACAACAACAACAACAACAACAACAATAATCTCAATCGGAGGCGCACGATTCCGCTGCCTTGGGGCAATCAAATTGGACCTTTAACATTGGTAGCAAATCATGAACTTCCTAAGGGATCGAGAAAGCACTTCTCGCGGTTCCATGGAGACGGAACACAACATCCTGATGATCACGTTTCAGCCTTCTCAACAGCTTGGGGCATCTTGCACGTGGCAAATGAAGATATTGCAGTACGTCTCTTCATCGAGACTCTCAACGGTGCTGCAGCTGAATGGTTCCATCACTTAGAACTAGTTTGCATTACAGGCTGGGCCACTATGAGTGACAAATTCTTTGCAAGATTTAAGCCTTCAAAAGATAGTCATCGACTGTTCGCCCAACTTTCCAATTCAAAGATGGAGGCTCACGAACCAATGAGAGAGTTGGTGGCAAGGTTTAACCGCCTGGTCACATGACTTTCACATACAGTCAATCCATCACCTGAAATTCTGTTGAGCAGTTTCATTAATGCTCTCCCATCCGAGATAGCCTTCTTCCTCAAGTTGGCTAATGAAACAGAATTAGAAAATGCACAACAAGCTGCAATAAAGATTGAGGACAACATGATCACTAGTGGAAAAATGAAGGGTGATTCTATCAGGCCTTTAGTTCAAAGTTCTGCCGATCCATTATTACAGAAGGTGACAAATGAAATGACTATTCTCAAGAGGTAGTTGCCCACTCAGCCTGCTCCACTTGCACCACTTGCATTACCAGCTCCACAACAATACTAGGAACAACAATAGCCGTTCCAACCAAGGAGGAACAACTTCCAACCTTTCAACAACTTCAGGCCACGAGGGCCACCTCCACCAAGGCAGGCGGATGACAACACACAAAATGCCATGTTTTGCTCCTTCCATGATACTAACGAACACATTGGCTCTTCATGTCTTGAGAATTTGAGGATGACTCAGATCATGGGATTGCCAAAACTACACCAGAATCAAACTTTGTACCTGCTCCTAGTTCGAACATTGTCTTACCACAAACGGACAATTTCGATGGCGACTCCGCAACGGGATACTTAGAAAGTGAACCCAATGAAGAAGAAGAAGAAGAGGATCCCCATCATTACTCTCTTGCCGTGAATCCTGAGAATCATATATCTCGTGTTCACACGAAATCAACATCAGAAAGCACATGATGAAGAGAGACTAAAGGTACAAAGAGAAAAAGAAAAAGTAAAGGAAGTAGCTTCTGCTTCCAAGTCTTCTCAGGAGAACGTAAGTGCTCAAGATTCATCTTCAAGAAACTTTGATATTGTAGATTCCTTGATGAAGAATAAAGTGCAGATTTCTCAATTAGAATATCTCCAAGATCACCTAGAGCAAGTTGACCTACTTCTCAAGTTCGTAAAGAAAGGACCATCCAAGCAACCAACATTGCTCGAGTCATCCATTCCATTGGGAGACAAACCCAAGCCCTTCTATATTTGTCTATACATGGGAGGTTACAAACTGAGCAACTGTATCATTGATTCAGGAGCCTCAGATAATATCATGCCGCTTCAAGTGATGAACGCCTTAGGACTATCATGCACCAGCACAAAAGACAAATGTTACTCACTAGAGTCTAAGTCGGTGCCATTAGTCGGACAGTTGAAAGATGCTCAAGTAAGGTTGGTGGCTTGTCCAGAAAAGAAGATTATGATGACCATCATGATAGCTGACATTCCAGCTAGCTACAGGATGCTATTAAGCCGAAGATTCTGCAAGGACCTCGGTGGAGAAATACAAATGGATTGGTCTTCTGTGACCATTCCAGTAAAGGAAGGAACTTTCAAGCTGGAGGTAGAGCTCAAGTCTAGATTTGCAGTGGTGAAGTCTCAAGATCCGCAAGCACAAGTTTTATTCCAAGAAACCGGTCCTGGGGCTTATGTGCTGGTGGAAGAAATAAATGATGAAGCAGATTAGAACAGTGAACTCATGAAAGGGAAGTTCACAAAAGAAGAAAAAGGAAAGAACAAGATGTACCCCAAAGGAAAATTCATAGAAAATCCAGAAATGTGGACAATGCAATTCGATGGGAGTTGCTCAATTGCTGGTTCAGGGGCGGGAGTTGTCATAATTTCTCCCAAAGGAAAGCTGTATCCACTTGCATATCGCTTGCAATTCGAATGCACAAACAATATAGCTGAATACGAGGCGCTTTTGTTAGGTCTCAAGAATGCCTGAGATATGGGTATTAAGCAACTCAAAGTCGAAGGTGATGCCGAGTTGATCGTCAAACAAGTCAGAAATCAGTATCAAGTAAGAAAAGATCGCCTTTGAAGTTATAAAGATAGGGTCTGGAATGCAATTGATTGGTTCAAAGCATTTGATATTAAGTATCTTCCGCACGCGAAAAATAGCAAAGTAGATGCTCTCGCAGTTTCTGCTTCTTTCTTCATACCAAATGCTGATTTTCGTCAGAGTGCATTTCCTATCGAACTCATACATAGGCCCGCTGTTCCTAACAACAATCAGAACTGGCAAGTTTTCAATGATGATGATCACATCAAGGAATTTCTCACTATTTCTGACAACTTTGAAAGCCTATTCTTTGAAGGGAAGTCATTTCCTTTTAGAGAATCAGTAATTGAGGATTTTGAGGTAATCGAGTCAGGCGTTATCCAGCTGCAAGGAAATCAGATTTCCAAAGAAGAAGTTTCCTTGGAAGATGTCTTTGATAGACAAGACAGAGAGAAAGAAGATGATGGATCCTCCAAGGAAAAGGATTTTATACAGTTTAAAGGAAACACAATTCCTAAGGGTTTAGTTTGCTTGGAGAATCTTTTTGATAGAACGACAGACACATTAAAGACCAAAGAGATTCAGGTGATAAGACTTCTACCGATTATCACCCAGTTAATATTGGCACAGAAGACGAGCCCCGACTCGTAAACTTAGGTAACTATTGTCCACCGGAAGAGAGTGAGAAGCTGATCGCTCTGTTCAAACAATATCGGGATGTTTTTGCTTGATCCTACAAAGACTTGAAAGTCTTCACTCGTACAGAATTATCTCACACAATCCCTTTGAAACTTGATGCTAAGGCTTTCAGACAAAAGCAGAGGCATTGCAATCTGCTTGTTCAAGGTACAATCTATCCAGAGATTCAAAAAATGGTTGACGCCAAGATCATCTTTCCGATTCATCATTCTACTTGGGTGTCAAACATAGTTCCTGTGCGAAAGAAGAACGGAGAAATCAGAATGTGTTGATTTCAGGAACCTAAATCAGTCTTCTCTGAAGGATAATTATCCAATCCATTGCCAATCATGGATCACAACCTACAAATTGTCACTGGATCAGAGATGCTATCTCTACTTGACGGTTTTTTTGGATACAATCAAATCGCAGTTGCTGAAAATGATCAATTCAAGACTGCATTCACCAACCCATGGGGAACATTTGCATATAAAAGAATGCCTTTCGGTCTAATTAATGCAAGTGCAACTTTCCAGAGAGCCATGGATTTGGCGTTCGGAGATTTGAAGAACAAAGTCATTGTGGTCTATCTAGACGATCTTACTGTTTTCTCTAAGAAGTGGCAAGATCATTTCTCCCATTTGTGTGATGTTTTTGAAAGGTTGAGGTATCATCATATCTCTCTAAATCCTAAGAAGTCTATCTTTGCAGTGACTGAAGGCAAGTTACTTGGTTACATTGTTTCAAAAGAAGGAACCCGAATTGATCCAAGTTGGGTTGAATCTATCAGAGATTTGTCTCTTCCGACCAGTAAGACTGGCGTAGACTCTTTCTTCGGTAAAATTAATTTCATACGAAGGTTTGTACCAGATTTCTCTGAATTGAAAAAGAAAATATCCGCCATGATGAAGAAGAAGTCCGCTTTCAAGTGGACGAAAGAAGGAAAGAAAGCTTTCATTGCAATCAAAGAAGCTATTAGCCGGGCACCAGTGTTGGTTCGCCCTGATTTTGAAAAGACTTTTATTCTTTACTGTTATGCATCAGAGCACACTATGTCGGCGATATTAACACAAAAGCTGAATGAAGAGACAAAATCTCCTATCGCATTCATGAGTAGCAGTTTCAAGGCCAGTGAAACGCGGTATTCTCAAATTGAGAAGAACGTGTATGCGATGGTCCGAGCTGTCAAATTTTTTAGGCTCTAAATCTTGAACTCCCATACAATAGTATATGTAACTAATCCAGCAGTGAAAAGTGTGTTAACACAGCAAGAAATGGGCTCTAAGAGAGGCAACTGGGTTGGAAAGGTTCAAGAGTACGACTTGGAGATTCAACCAACCAAACTCGTCTGTGGGAGAGGTCTATGTCAACTGATAGCAGAAGATGGTGATAAGAAGTTTCAAGAAGAAGTTATACCAGAACTCGAGCTTGAAGAGAAAGAGGATTTGCCTATGGTCTTACTTGTTGAATGTGCAGGAGAATGATTCACGAAGATATGGTATTACCTGACATATGGTGATTGCCCACATCACTTGGATAAGCAACAAAGGAGGACATTGAAGCTGAAAGCCCAGAATTATGTGATAATGAATAACGTTTTGTACAAACGTGGGGTTGATGGAATATTTCTGTTGTGTGTCACCAAAGACCAACAACAACGTTTGTTGGAAGATTTTCACAACCAAGCATGTGGTGGCCACTTTTCTTCCAAGGTGATAGCTTTTAAAATTTTGCGAGCGCAGTTCTTTTGGCCAACTATGTTTCGTGATGCGTACAAATGGGTGCATAAATGCCAGTTGTGTCAGCAATTTGTTGGCAAGATGAATTTGGCAACCATGCTTCTCAGGCCAGTTATTATAGATGCTCCATTTCAGCAATGGGTCCTAGATTTTGTTGGTCCTATCAACCCGCGGTCTACTAAGGGTCATATTTATGTCGTTACAGCTAGAAACTACTTTACTAAATGGGTTGAGGCCATTCCAACTAAGCGAGCTACTTTCGAAGTGGTGTGTGACTTCTTAAAGGAAAATATTGTTTCACGCTTTGGAGTGCCTCACAAAATTGTGACAGATAATGCATCATGTTTCTCATGAGAGGAACTACTAGAGTTCTATTTTGATCATGACATCACATTAGCTCATTCATCAGATTATTACCCGCAAGGTAATGGATAGGCCGAGTCGTCAAACAAGAACATAGTCACAATAGTGCGCAAGTTAGTTGACGCTAATCAACGAACTTGGCATAAGAAACTTTAGGACGCTCTCTAGGCTGATCGAATTACTCCCGAGAGAGCCATTGGTACTTCACCTTTCATCATCATGTATGATGTAGAAGTTATGTTACCCATCATGCTAGAGTTGTCTGCTTTGCAGCTGGCGACCGCTGTAGAGGATGGAGAGTTTGTAGATTCGATTGAAAAGCGCATTATGCTCCTGACAAAGCTTCAAGAGGAAAGAGTGGAGGTGGTAGATAGAATCAGCCAACATCAAGAACGGGTGAAGAAAATTTTCGATAAGAAAGCTCACTAGCGAGATTTCGAGGTTGGTGATCAAGTCCTGCTGTGGGATACGAGACATGAGCCCAAGGGAATGCATGGAAAATTCGGTTCCTTGTGGTTGGGGCCGTTCAAGATCCACGAGTTCATTGGGGAGAATACTTATGTTCTCTCGCACTTGGATGGAAGATTCCTACCGCTGCCTCACAGTGGATAGTACCTGAAGCATTTTATCCCCTTGGGGGTGGAGTGAAATTTCTGTAAATATCTTTTTATGTTTTAGTAATGTTTTTCCCATTTTTGTAATTTTTCCCTTTGTAATGTTGTGTTTCCTTTTCTCGTAATAGTTTCATCGTGTTTTAGGTGATTAAGAGTCTTGTTTTAGGTGATTCTTAGGGAAAGTCCAACTCTTAGGTGATGTTAAGAAGTCTAGTCATAGGCAATCCCAAATTTGGCCAAAGGCCATTAAATTTGGCAAATCGAACCAACAAGAAGAACTATTCCAATAACGATTGCAGTAATACAATAGCTACTGCTAATCTCCAAACCAATGGCAAGAATAAACCAACTCCTGCAATGAAGGAGCTGTGATAATAATCCAGCTATCACAACTATCTAGTTAGGGCAGCAATACAACAACTACTGCGCTTGTAAATTCTCCAATTAAGCGCAATGTAGAAACCCTGGATGGATTTCTCAACTCTAGCTAGGGTTGATCTTTCACAACTGAACCTGGCACTCTAGAGTCTTCAAACCCTCGAGCGATTGCTAAGCATTCAAGCTTCAGCTTCTTACCATGCAGGTAATAAGAAATGTAATCCGAATCAAGTGTGTTGAAATGTTTAGCCATGAGATTTTTAAATAGATTTCTCATTCACTTTTCCAGAAGCTTCTAGAATATAATATTATTTTGTTCTTTTAAGTGACTTTATGATATAATATTTATTTTGAGTCACTTAAGTCACTTTATCATTAAATTAATTAAATAATAATTCGTTCTTTTTGATGTTGAGGCTACAATGGGTGTCCTAGTAGCCAACTCTTCCAGACCCAAGGGCAGCACCCGTTGAGGCAACGACAAGTACCCCTTGGCCCATGTGAGCTCATCTTGTCCCCTCTTGGGTGGCGTATCTAGAAGATGCCCTTTTGCTTTACTCCCTCGGCAAGCTTCGTAGGGTAAGTGAAGTTGCAGCGGGTGTCCTGGTGGCCAACCCTTCTAGACCTAAGGGCAACACCCGTTGAGGCAATGACAAGTACCCCCTTGGCCCATGTGGGCTTATCTTATCCACTCCTGGGTGGCGTATCTAGAATGTGCCCTCTCGCTGTACTCCCTCGGTAATCCTCGTAGGGTAAGTGAAGTTGTAGTGGGTGTCCATGTAGCCAACTCTTCTAGAGCCAAGGGTAGCACCCGTTGAGGCAACGACAAGTACCCCCTTGGCCCATGTGGGCTCATCTTATCCCCTCTTGGGTGGCGTATCTAGAAGGTGCCCTCTTGCTGTACTCCCTTGGCAAGCTTCCTTCCTTTATCCCTAGTGTGGATATGTATTCAAACATCATTACACCATGAGGGGTGACTTGGAGTTGCAAGAAAGTGTCTTGGTGGGTCAACTCCCCTAGACCCAAAGGCAATACCCGTTGAGGCAATGACAGTACCCCTTAGGTCCATGTGACTCATCTTGTCCCCTCATTTGGGTGGCATATCTAGAAGAGGACCCCTTGATCTACCCTCTTGGCAATTCCCCTTTTTCCTGCCATGGTTAAGGCATATGCAAAATGATGTCATTCTTTGATAGATATATGAGCAATCTAATAAAGACTAATAATACCACATATGATTCATTCTCACAAAATAACGTAAATGAGTACTTGACACCAATAAGAACATAAGAATATCATCCCTAAACATCAATAAATAATCTCAATAAAATATTATAGGTTACTATTCATGAGTGAAGTAGATAAGTATACTAGCAATAATAATAACAAATAATAATGATACCATATATGATATAATACATCAGATAACACTATCAACATAATTATAATAAATGATAATAATAATAATAATAATATCATAAATAACATGATGCATCAGATGTTAATATGACCAGCAGTAATAATAGTAATACTATACTAAATAATATGATGCCTCATATGTTCGTATTAACTACAACAATATTATGAGAATAGCAATATCCTAGACAATACAATGCATCAGATATCAACATTATCTACATCAATAACAGCCATATCCTAATATAGTGCATCAAATATCATTCCTATTCTATGTATCACCTGATGGTCTTTACCGCGAGTAATCAATACCCAGCTGTGATGTATCGATCTGCAGGTTATTATTATCTTGCTCAATCTGTAGACTTCCCCTTTCTTTCAGCCAGCGATGATCTATATAATACTTGTTCTTTATTTTTAATCATCCCTATTTCTGTTCCTCCTCCCTCTTTACTATTCTCTTTTATATGTCTCATCCAATGCCCAATGGAGGCATCTATTCCAAAAGCCACAATTCCTCATAAGTCAGCTTTAATTATGTTAATAAATTAATGTCCTCCTTAACATACTATCGCTGCATATGGTTTGGTTAGGAATCACCGCCTTAAGGGTATTTTTCTAATGCTTTGTTATTCATTTATTTACCATATAGTAATAATCAGATAATAATTACATATTTTATTCTGTTTTGATAATTGCATTTACTTATATATATTTATTTATATTAGTTTATATATTTAATATTTGTAATATTATATTATAATGATTATGAATATAATATTGATAATAATAATGTTAAATTATTAATATATGTATTTACATTTTTAATATGTATTTTTGTCATTTATTTATTTTATCTATTTATTGGTATTTCAATGTTGAGTTATTTTAATATTTGGGTGTTCTATTTCGGGGAATCAACCACTCAGTGAACTCCCTGTAAGAATGAATAAGTTTGTGGTTCTGGGTAACCAAACCATGATGCCACCAATCATAAGCCACACCCTCCAAGTGTAATACTGCAAACTGAATGGCCTCGTCCTCAGGCATCGGCTTAAGTGAAAGGTAAATGTCAAGCTTGTGCATCCAAGCTCGGGCCGTGATCTTGTTGCTACCATCAAAGGAAGATAAAGTGAGCTTGCTAGTAGCTCGATGGAGGTCACCATTATGCTATTGTCTAGGCCCTCTATCACCATGGTTCCTCATGCTCTCTCTACGTTGTGAACAATATTGATGTAGAGGGAAAGCCTCTCTAACATGGTTTGGGAGACGTGCCCACTCATCATTCGCTGCCATAACAACATCCTGAAACTCCACACCCTCAAGCGGGCCAACTGGTGGTGGCTCATCTCGAGGAGAAAAATGGGGTTGCATGGGCCTATCTGTTGTACGTGAATGTGTCATGTCACATCTAGGAGAACCAATAATACTGTCCATCAACGAGGGAGCCCTACTACTCCCATGGCTGCTTGTAACTATAACAGACCTATTTTCCCTCTCACGTCTGTCATGTCTGCCACGCCTATCCCTAGCCGACCCAAATCCATCTTGTCAAGGGTATTCTGAAGTCTGTCTAAAGGTTGTACAATCAGTGGTTGTGTATTGTAATGTCCCTTACCCAACCATGTCCTAGGACTCGCTTGTTTGCCCTAGAATTTGTTTGTTGATTAGGATTAGGGTTTCTTCCTTCCAAATGAGTATTCTCCTAATTCCATAACTCTAGATTGGGATCCTGTATTCATCCATATTGACAACATATCTATTAGCATTAATATCTAGATATCAAAAATAAGACATACTCATAATGTAATTATGCAGACATAATCATACTTGCAGATTGAAAACATAAGTAGAGTCACTCAACCCATCAGGAGAAGAGAATCCCTAAGGGCCAACGGTCTACCACCTCCTATTGCCCAACCCTTGTCTAGGGCCAACGAGGCAGAATGTTTAGGTGGAACCCCCATCCCTCCATGACCCAACCTTTGCATCGAGCCAATGGGGCAGATTGCCCAACCCTTGCTTTAGATCAATGGGGCGGAACCTGGATGGGGTTTTTAGACAAACCTTATAGGTCATGACTCGCCTCTCCTGGCAGGATTACAATCAGACTGCAGACAGTTCTATACAATTTCCCAGTATTCAGTCATTAGCAATTCACTTGCATCTTCATTTATGATGCTATAAAAAGAGTCCAACATAAGTATATAATTCAGCATGATGATTCATCAGAGTGCAAGAGTAAATATAACAAGATCCAAGTCTATAGATCATTCATCATATTCTATAGATCAATGCAGTCCAACAGATTCAAATTAGTAAAGTTCAATATATGTATATTAGCATGAAGGTATAACATAATGCATAACTCAATTAAGCAATACCCATAGTTATATGTTCAAACTTCAATCAAACATAAATGTAGATCAAGCATCATTAGAACCAACTCTAAACAAGGTAAACAATAATGGTCTATATCCGTTCAACGACTACACAGTCTGCTAGATCTAATGCCCAAAATTAATGCCAATAATTCTATTTCCAGATTCTGATCTATCAAGAAGGAATGGTCTTCAAAACACGTCAGAAGCACATATATATATTTCAATGAATAAAGACTGGATAGTATATTCAATAGAACACAGATCGTCTGGGGCCTGGGTCAAGGGTCTATGCAACATCATTATGTCAGATTGAGAAAATCAGATATTAAAGCCAGTGAGTGATCTCACCTGATCGGCTATGTCTTCCCATGCTTCTTTATTCCTTAATTATCTTCCTTCAACCTTATATTGGATTGATCATAAGATGAGGACAATTCATAAATATACATAATCTACTTATGTTTATATTAAAGAGTCATCATTACTTATAAGTATCATTATTGCATAATCATGTATGTATATATACATACTTCATATATATATATATATATAATTATTCTTTTACTTATATCCATTAGTATTCATATATATATATTTATATAATTATTCTTTCCTTATTCATATATATTTTTTATTCATTGCATATTATTCATTATAAAATTTATCTGTATCTATGCATATATACTTGTATGCCTATTAAATAATATATATATATATATTAAATGACTCTATATTCCAATGCATAACAATCATTGTTGTTGCTATTTTGAATTGCAAATCATATTTCTCAATGTTTCCCCCTCTTCCTGATTTTCCTTCCTTCTATTTATACCATTCAAGGTAGGTGACTCATGGGGGGAATGTATTGTTTGGTGAAAAATGTGACTTTTCATAAAATATATCCCTTTGTTAGATTAAATTGCTGCCTTTGAAGGCTTATTATCACAATAATATCTATTTTTGAAAATAATATATTATTACTGATAATTATGATATTTCAGATTGTATATTTATTTTATTATTTTATTTTGATGTTTTATTGAACATATTTTAACATTAAAGTATAATAATAAAACCAATTTGCTAATATCTTATTATTATTTTATTTTAATGTATTACAATCTTTGATGTGTAATGATTATAATATTTATTTATTATTATTATTTTTGATATTAAGTTATTTAATACTAGAACATAATAACAATAATTTGCCTATATATTATTATTATATTTGTTATTTCATATTTATATATTTTTATATTGATATGGTACACATTTATTTTATATTTAATATTAATATTGCTATTTATTTTATTTATTAATTTATTTGTATTTTAACATTTGGTCTTTATGGTATTGCTATTTCGGGGACATGACATGTATTATTGAGAGTTTTGAATAACTCACAATCAGGATCTTTTTGCGGATTCTATCTCTCCCCTTGATGGGGATTTCTACTACCCTCATGGCTATCTCCCATAGCTGCACCCGAAATGCCAGTGTCAACCCCAAATTGTCTGTGTGCTCTCTGGCAGGTGTAATATTTGTGTGGCCCAACCTCTCTAGGATGCATAGAACTGAACGGAGTGCCCTCAGGCTAGCAAGATCATGACTCTGATACCATTGAAAGATTCCCAACCCAAATCTGATCTGATTTTCTGAGTTTTGTCTTTTCAAAGTCTTTGACCAACGAATAGGAAGGTTTTTGTTTTTGTTTTATTTTGCGTTTTTCTGTTTTTTTTGTGTGTTTTTGCTGAATGTTGAATTATGCAACAATATTGCAAACTAGAAGGAAGAAAATTGCTGCTAAAACTTAAATAAATCATACAATTTAAATAGAGAGCAATAATGATGAATTTATTGGCTCAAATGTTATTGTACATACCACAAATCTACATATAATAATCTGATATAAACTTGAACAGCAAAGACAAACCCTTTTCAGCTCCTTTCCAGCTTCACAAATCTGCCCCAAGGCTTCATATGAATTTCCAGCTAATTGAATATGCAAATCAGATCCAATAATTGCTATGAAACCCTTCGTAGCACCTAGGGTTTGAAGCCTGTGATCTTGAAATGATGCAACAAGTTGAGGTATGGTATAAAATGAGTTACCAAGGCCTTGAGAAGGCCTATACTGCTTATAGCTGCTCTTGATCTGTTGTAATATGCTAATATAATACTGCTGCAAACTCAGATTTGAAAAATATATACCTGAAACTCATCCAATAAAGCCCAAATGAAGACCTAAGGTAGGCCCTCCCCCAAGGTGAACTAGGTTCTCGTCCAATTCACAATAGCCTTTGAGAGTTTTCATTCCCAAAAGACAAAAACAATGCTGAAACCCTTCTCCAAAGCTCAACCTGCAAATTGCCTTTGTCAAAATGAGAATAGAATCCTCAAAAAGGAGCCCAACACATAGCTTTATAACCTCCCATGGACTTTTTAGTAAAAATCAATAAAATATTCCCTCTCAAAATGCTACGCCCAACTTGAGGGTTTTTCCTCATCCAAATAAAAGGCCACCTTTTAAAAACAAATTGAGTTTGCTAGGATGGGGGCACTTTTCACTATTCACTTTATGATTTTCAGTCACTTTTCACTTTTTACTTTTCCCTTAAAGAAAACCTTAATATTTTCACTTTATCCTTTGACTCATCAACTGAACTCCAAACTGAAGGACTCGTAAGGCTCCCATCTAAACTCCACAGCCCTCTGTTGGGTTCTGTTATGACCTTTTCACACATCACCCCATTCAAAATGGGTACCCCCCTAATTTTTGTCCCATTCGGGTCTTTTGGCTTTGGTTTTGCGGTTGTCTCTCTATGTTCCTTCTCCTTCCGAGGGTGCACCTATCTTTGGGCCCAAGTTGAAAATTTTGGCTAAGTCTGTGAAATTAGGGTTTTCATTTTTCAAGCTGGTTTGAAGATAAACTGATTGAGCAAATTGAAATTTGAGCTTGGCTTTGCAATCTAGAGGCTTCAGGCAAGTTCCCAATAAAATCACTGAATTCTAACAACTTACTATTTTTAGTAAGTACTTAATTTGGGATCTTTTCCTCAGGATTTTGGAATTCTTGCTGCTTCACCACATTTATAACACTTCAAAGTGCTTGCACGCAAAATTTGAGAAAATTCTAACAAATTTCTATTTTTAGCAGTTCTGGCTTCGGGAGCAATTTTTAGGGTTTGCATGTATGATTTTTGAATGCATGTCAGAATAGTCTTTTTGGGTTTTTCAAGAGCTTCGCGATGATATAATTGCAAGTCAAAATGATGACTTACTATTAGTAGTAGGTGCTCGCATGTAGACAAGTTTTCTAGGTTTTTCTGGGTTTTTTGAGATCTCTCAAACAATATGACATGCAACCACATTCGATAGTTGGTTGATCACTTTTTCAGGCACTTACTATTTTTAGCAGGTTCACTCCAGCTGTCCTAGGTCTTCTGTTTTGGGAGCAGAGCAGTGCAGAACAAAAATGGAGTTGAACGGAGGTCAATTGAGGAACATGCAAGTGAAATTAGGGTTTCCAACTTTGGTGCCTAAAATGGGGGGTAAAACTCGAGAAAAATGAAAAGCTGATGTATCCCACTGCGATTAGCATTTTTCAGGGAGTCCACTGGTAAAATTTGAGCATAATCTGCATACTTACTATTTATAGTAAATCACTTCCAGAACAGGGCTAGAAAGAGCAGGCATACGCAAAAGGCAAGTGCGAACAAGTCAGTTAACTCATGAGGATCACGTTGGGTTAGTTTCAAGTCAAGAGGAGTTGCAAAAGTTCGAGAATCAAGGATTTAGTAAAACTAGAAAGCGAGGGCAAGCTAGTCAAAATTGGCTAAGTCACCCTCACAGGTTTCCTTAACACTCCAGATGCAAAAAAAGGCCTAAGGCATGCAAGAAAAATGGAAGTGGAAGACCTCTAGAATGCGCCCTCAAAATGAACCTCAAGGGGTAAAATTTCTCTAAGTCATGAAATGGAAGAACACCCTACCTAATGTGCCCTAGAAGCACAAGAGTGGAAATGCGCTCAAGGTGGGAGAAATATTTCTAAGTCACGAAAATGAAATGATTCCCCCTAAATGCGCCCATAAGGAATGAGGTGAAGAAAACGCCTAAGGCATGTAAAGTGAAAGCTCAAGGGGTAAAATGGGCCCAAGATAAGGAGGTGTTTGGAAATTTTTTAAGGCAAAGATGACATATGAAGCAAATCCCTCTAAATGCGCCCATCTTGTGAAGGAGGCATAAGAATTTTCCAAGGATGCGCCCGAGGCATGGAAAAGCTTAAAAGTTTCCAAGTCACAAAAAGTTGCTTGAGACCCTCTTAAATGCGCCCATCATGAGCAAGGATGAATGTAAATTTTCTAAGGCAAAAATTGAAGTACCACCTAGTAAATGTGCCCTCAAGTAGACGTTGTTTGAAATAATTTTCTAAGTCATAAAAAATGGCATGACCTCACCTCAAATGCGCCTAAGGAGGATAAAAGGGGAAAACGCCTACAAGGAGTTAGTTAAATTTTTGCTAAGTTTAGGAAAATGGCATGAGCCCCACCTAAATTCACCAAAGGAGTCAAGAAGGAGGAATATTCTTCATGATGTGTGAAATACATCATCAGTCCAAGAATGCCTAGCACAAGAGGAGACAAAATAGATGATGCAAGCACGAGGTAAGCACACAAGGAGGTATGCCCAAGAGAGAGAAGATGAAATATGCACTCAAGGCAAACATTAATGATAAATATTTTGAGGTGTTAAAAGATTAAATGAACCCCTTCATGTGCGCCCATGATTAAATAAAGTTGAGAAATATTTTCTAAGGGCAAATATATTTTTATTTTTTGTAAAGTCAGGGGGGGGTCTTGAATATTTTCTAGGGGGGAAATAAATTCTGAAAGTATTGCGCCTTGGCTTGTGATTTTAAAATGGACGCCTGGATTACAATTGATGAAATTTCTAAAGTAGAGAAAATTGTCTAAGGCTCAGATGAGAAAAAAATTCTTAAGGCAGAGGAATAAAATGAAGCGCGCCTAAGTCATTGAGATCAATTTTTCTAGGGCGCATGATTTATTTCAAGGCATGGATTTTAAAATTCACTAGGGTGAAGTACACGTATGCCTAAAGGATGAATCTGTTGAAATGTTAATGGGGTGAAATTTTCATATTAAAAAAAGTAACAATTGTTGCAAATTGCTAGAGGAGGGAAAAATTCGAACTTCTGCAGAGTAGTTGAGAAGAAATTAAATGAGTTCGCTAAAATAAGCCTCCTTGTAGAAGTCAAAATATTCTCAGACTCAGTTACAAGAGCTATGTAGATGTTCATTTCTCCTCACCAGGTGCAAGTGCGAATCTGAGACTCTGTAGGTGAAGAAAATCGAAATTGGAAGAGATATTGATATTGCTGAGAAGTGTTGAGGTCTGAAGTCAGAATTTCAGTGCTGGGGTTCTTCATTTTTCAAAGTTCGCTCCATATTTTGGTGATCAGAAGGTTAATAAATTTTCTAAGTTAAGTTTCTAATGAACATCTTTTATTTTTGCAGGATGGCTGAAGTAAATAGAGGAGCGATTGCAAGAGCAAACAAGGCTGCAAATGCTGAGTCCAACAAAGCCAGTGTATCTAGACAGGTAGTAATCAAGAAGTTGAGCAAGACATTTCTTCTGGAGTCAAAATTTACTTCGAAGTTGGGAGAGTTGAGTGACACAAATCTTGGCGCGTTCAATTTGGGAGCACTCAAAAGTCGAATGCATGGGATAGGTGACTATCCTCTGTCGGTCACTGTGCACAACATTGTGAAGAGTGGTCTTTATGCAGTTGTTGGTTTTCAGCCAGCCATTGGATGTCCAGAGTTGATTATGGAGTGCGTGAACTGCTACAGACCAAAGCGAAGAACAATTGTTTCACCTGATGGCAAGTTGTTTGCCAATCTCACACCTGAAGCCATTGGGGAGGCGTTTGGAATTCTTGCTTTTGAAGGGATGATTTAAAGAACGAGAGAAAGGTCTGAAAAGATGTATGCTTCTTCTTTTGAGAGATGTGCAGGATTGATAAATTCAGTTTGGATGTAGAAAGCCAAGCCTACTCGCACCAAGTTGCCCAAGCAGATAATTTCGGATGATGTAAAGCAAGAATATTGTGACCTGATTATGATGCTCAGTAGGGTGAATGGAAGTCCCCAATTGTGTATCTTTGAGCCTTGGATGGTCTATTTCATCAGAATCGAGCTAGAAGGAAAAGATCGTGTAGACTGGGCGAGGATGATGGTGGACATTAATTGCTCATCATGATCTCGGCAGAGAGTGGAAAAACATTTGCTCATTTCTTATGCCATATGTGGCTCAATTTGAGCCCTTCATTGTAATTCAGCCTGAGCCGTCCATTGGATTTGACCATCTATAAAATGGGCGTTCCCCCTCATTTGTACATTATTAGAAGATAGGAATAGAGAGAGACAGATAGCATAGCTTAGATTGAAGAGGAAGGAAAGTTTTCAAATTGAATGCTTTGTAAGAGATTGTTGTGAACACTCCTATAATAAAAAGAGTTATCATTGCTTGTGGTTTCATCTCTTATTGCCGGTAGCTAGCAAGATTTCTTCGTCCTTCCAATTCGCATAGAATCTTAAAGTAGAGCTTAGAGTAAAGTAGATATTAATTCATGCATATAGATAGTTGTGGAATGTGGTGGTCGAATTGAGCGAGCTTCATTAGTCCATACCACTAACAAATTCACTGATGGTGGGTTCGCCTTGTGTGGTCAACTGGAATATTATGTACTTAACTTCGATTATGATTTATATGTTGGTATGCGTCGTTGTGATGGTATCTTCATCTTAAATTGTGGTCTGAATACCTCAAGTTACTTCTTTGAAGATTGCACCGGTTCTTTGGAAGTTGTCCAAGGTGAGGAAAAACAGAGCTTGGTTTAAGTTTGCAAGAGTTGATCTCCACTTCCCGCGCTTAGAGTAGATCGTAGCATTTCTAATCCCTGCATCCATTTAAATTCAACATTTTCTAGTTAGTTTAGGCAATTCGAGCTTCACTGGTATATCTTCCGAGTCTTGAAAGTCCCTTCCGAGTAAGCAATCACGTAAGTCCCCTTGAAATACCAGCAAATCACATCAAGCCAATTGATTCTACGCCCACTGCATAAAGGAACCTTGGAGTTGAATGCAGGATCTTTCGCAATCTTAGCATGCAGGATATTTTGATCAAGAGAGGATAGAGTGACCGTTGCAAACTTTATTCTGTGTTGGTGTGGTCATAAAACACCTGTCAACAGAATTGGCGCTAGGAGGGCTGAACGGGAAATCTATGCTCCACCACTTTTGTATCATCCATATGCTTGCCTCCTCCTAACGCAACAAAATTGGCGCTAGAAGGAGGGCATGCAACAAGGAATTACCTACAAGTTAAGGCAGTTGACATGATGCAGTATGGTATTGCCGCATGAGTTCCCTTTTGACCTACCCCTTGAACAACTAGAACAAGGACAGATAGATATTATTGATCAGTTGTACTCACTAGCTTTGAATTCGCAGACAGATCACGCTCAATTCTGACAAACAAGCCGTGTTCTTGCCAGAGAGGAAGAAAAGGGAAGGAGAATTGAGGAAGCTATTCAAAGGGATTTGATAAGACAAAAGATTGAGCGTCTTAAACAAGTTTCTTAAGAGATAGAGCAATCAGTCGCCACCCGTTCATCGTCAAATTCAAGCTTTGCCAACAAGATGAAGAATAGTACTCCCGGGCAACGTTCCTAATCCAGGCCAAGAACCTAATCCAGTACTACAACCAAACTTGGCTTTCCATGACGAGCAAGAGGACAACATCACTGAATTATTCAGCTTAGCGTGGAAATTGAAGCAAAACGATCCTGACTGGACAAAATTGTTGCAAGGCATGACACTATAAGATTATTATTATCGTTAGTAGCAACACAAAAAGGATGGAAACTATACCAGCTACATGTGAAGAGTGCATTTGAATGGGTACATTGAAGAGAAGGTATATGTGGATCACTCACAAGGATTTGAAAAAGAAGGAAAAAAAGAATATGTTTACAGCTTGAGGAAACTACCTTGTTTTGAAACAAGTACTAAGTGCATGGTATTCAAGAATTGATACATGGTTCTTGTCAAATGGATATGTGTGAAGCAAGAATGAGGGTTCAGTATATTTCAAGAAGGAATGTAATGAAACAATATGTGTGCATGTATGTTAATGACTTAATCTATATATGAAGCTTGTTGGTGTTTGAATTCGCACCTCTGGAATGCGAATTAGGAATGGATAGCTATGCACTGTTAGATTGCTCTTCAAATTAGGAGGGGAAGCTCCTTCTTTTCTGATTATGCTTAAAAAGAAATACTAAACTATTGCCAATCTTTTTATTTTCAGCTTAGGAGCACAAGTTTATAAAACTCTTTGCGTTGTAGCTGAGGTTTCCTTTGGTTTTGTAACTTCAACTACAACTAGGCCTAAACTAATGACACTTCTGAAAACTCAAGTAAATTCAGAGCCTGAGAATCAGAAATAAATAGGGAATGATTTGATTTAACACAGATACTTAAATAAACTCGCTTCCAGAACACACTTGAAGACTCATTGTACTTTCAAGATGTATGCTGAAATAAAGATTATGCAAGCCAAACATATAAACAAAGTATTGAAAGTATTGAGACCGTAGATCAAAGCAAAGTAGGCATGACAATATTGACAAGGGATCTGTGACACAAACGAACTTATGAATTTGAGAGTATTAGCAACCTTCTATCTATATCCAACCAATTCTACATATATTCCTTCATATGTTTTTACTTTGAAGAGGTGTTGTTCTCTCTAAGAAAAAAAACTTATTTTTGTGTTCTTTTGTAATGACTGAATCATAAGCCGTCCTCAAGTTGGAAATGACGATCTCATCTCTTGGTTTCCTTTCCGCTATATTCTGCTCAAACTCTTGAATCCCTGAGCGAAGATCATGGGCGTTATACATTAATTTGTACATCTCTGCAAGTATTAATCTGCCTTTGGTGATGAATTCTTCTACCCAATATCTCATATGTTTTCTGTATATGACCAACTAACTTAGTCGATGTTGATATGCAAGTGACTCTAGAACCTGTGGAAGCAACAAAGTAGCTTGTGAAGTACCATGAAGGAGGTTGGAAACATATTGCCGTAGCTGCCGAATCTTAGCCTTGAGGGCTGCCTTATCTTCTCCGTCTTTGAGGACTCGTTCCTTCAGATTATCTGCTGCAACCTCAAAGAGATTTACATAAGTATGTTGGGTGCTTCTTCCAAGATTGGCCTTGACAACTTTGAAGTCATCAATTTCAACCTCATCAATATTCTTGTCCTCTAGAGGTGTGGCAAACTCAAGGATAGTCTCGCCTTCATAATTCTTTTCCATATGAACTTGTTTTTTAAGTTTCTTCTCTGTTGTGTCTTGGTAGACGTTATCAAGTTCTGCAAAGTTCAACTGATAAGAAGGCTTTCTCCTCTTCCTACCCAGCAAATTCTGAAGCCAAGATGAGGAGTCTCTACTAACTTCTCTGGAAGGATTAGTCCCAGCTCCAGCAACTCTTGATGGACCATTAGGTGTTGAAACATTACGAACTGGCGAATCGCCTTTTGAATATATATGAATAGGAGAAGGCTTCAGTGACGGCAGAAGAATAGGAGATGAAGGCATGGCTTCAGCTTGTGGTGTTGACTCAACTAGAGCTTTTGGTGCATCTGTTGAGTGATCCAGACCATTAGGTGTTGAAACATTGCGAACTGGCGAATCACCTTTTGAATATATATGAATAGGAGAAGGCTTCGGTGACGACAGAAGAATAGGAGATGAAGGCATGGATTTAGCTTGTGGTGCTGACTCAACTAGAACTTTTGGTGCTGACTCAACTAGAACTTTTGGTGCATCTGTTGAGTGATCCTACTGATTCACCTTTTCCTTTAAGCTCTTCGTCATTCTGCTGAGCTTTGTGTCTTCTAGAGGATTGCGCATAGCTTTCGCTCTCAATTTTGATTTAGTAGAAGGTAGAGATGACTGAACTATCGACAACTTTGCAACTGGAATAGCTACCTTTCGTGTCTTCTTACTATTTAGGAAGATCCTACTATTCTTGATAACTCGGCTTGTCCTTGCCTCAATTGAGGTGCTCTCTTTGGTGAACCAATCAACCTGTGAAAGTGGCCTTTGCTTGACCTAATCTCAGGCATACATGGGAAGTAGAACTTCCCCATCATCATTTGACAAACCCTCCACATCCTCTAATAAGAAATCTGCCCTCTGCCAAAGAGTAAGTCTAGAGTAGTTATGCTTGTGCACTTCAAACCCATCTCCACAATTAACCCAAAAATCTTCAACTATAGGTACATGTGCATGATTTTGACCAAGACGAGCTGCAAAGACACCACGAGGATCGTATGAACGTGTCTCCTTGAAGAGATTGAGACCAAATCTTGACATTTCATCACTCATCAACTTAGCATCAGCTGGTAATCTGCATCTATATATGCTCATCTCAAACGGGAAAATCAATGCAGGCTTGCATTTGTTACGCAAAAATGTGTGCACTTCGTGTACTTGCTTTAGAAACTCCATGAACATGACCTCAATCCATTGGATGTCTAGGTAGCATGATTGGATCACGCGAGAAGTTGTATACTCTTATGTAGGAGAATGTGGGGAATTGGATAAACCAATTAGTCCACTCCACCATTACCAATCTGGCATCTGCTGAAATCCATAGATGCAACTCATTATCAAGATCCCACATCGTATGCATCAGGAATAGATCATTCACCCGTTTATAACACTGCTTAAATTCTGAGAACTCTAGCTGTGGGTAATGACCATATGCATGCTGAACACCCAGAGTTCCAACGATATTCAAACCTCTAAACTTGCCTTGAAA
This sequence comes from Sequoiadendron giganteum, assembly GCA_007115665.2. Lineage (NCBI taxonomy): Eukaryota > Viridiplantae > Streptophyta > Pinopsida > Cupressales > Cupressaceae > Sequoiadendron > Sequoiadendron giganteum. The sequence goes on from CM021105.1 coordinate 201,829,985, forward strand.
GGCCATTAGATATACGAGGTAGGATATCGTGTGGAATTCATGGGCTTTGAAGAACTTTGTCATTTGATGGTGGAGACTATCACTGATCAATGTGGGTCAGTCATAGTGTTCTATTCTGTCAACAATCTGGGAAATGATGTAAAACATCCAAGGCTGAAATTTATTTGGTTTTGCTTGACCTGTGACTCGGTTGAGAAAAGTAATCATGACTGGAAATTCATCCTTGAATTCACTGTGCCCGACATTCCTTGGCAAAGTATTCTACTTCTCCTTTAGCCAATTTTGAGCCATTCTTTTCCGACACTTGTCCTTTTGCGCATACCACACCTTTTTGCATTCTTCAATAGATATGATGAAATTTTCTATCCATGGTGATATTGTAAAATACTTCTCAATATCTTCCGGCCTGAGGCTGCAAATAATACGCCCATCTGCTGCTATGATTTCTCGTGAAGTTGAATTGTAATGCTTGATGCAAGCAATTATGAAATCAAGGCTCTCTACTGAGATGGGGATAGAAGCTGCTGCAAGCAACCCAAAATGATCAAGATTCTTGACTACAATGTTTCCTACGCCTTCCAAAGCATGCAAATCAAACATTGGATGCACATGATGCAAGTTGGTTTCCAATGTTCTTAGGATATCGTGGAGGAATACATATTTGGTCCCAATTTCTATTGGAGAGTATTGTATGTCGAAAACTTGATTTTTGATTGTAAACACGCCTATGTTCTAAAAAGTTTTGCATAAGAGCTAAAAATAGATCACTGATTTTTCTTCAGAAAAGGTAGATTTTCAAAACAAATGTAATGACCCCATCCTTGGGTAATTAAATTTTTTTCCGCATTTCACTTCAAATATATAAATGTAACAAGTAACAAAGACATTACAATAAAATTCTTCCTTTCTTTATTGATAATTAAATGCCAGTTACAATATATTTTTCCACATGGATTCCATTTCCATTGCAAATATAATTTAGAGTACAAAAGTAAAACAATTACATACATAGCTCGTAAGCTTTTTGCACAAATAGTAGTAAGATGGTCCAAGATTCCTTCCTTACAAATCTTGGTGTATCTGTCGCCTGCTATGGAGGAGAAACATCACTCAGGCGCTTTTCCGCCAACCACGGACTGTTAATGCAGTCCCCTGCACATCTATCGTTCAATAGATGGCCCTCCCTTCGAACGAAGAGATTGGTAAAGTAACCGGCTACGACAACCCAACTGAGCATAGTGCTGTGTCCTATACATCTAGAACTTGCTATTTCACAATTCCGAACTAGCATGATGGATCACAATGAACTGACAGTGTAGTCTCAACTATCTCACATCTAAGTGGATGTCATACTTTCCACTACTTTGGCCAAAGTATTCTCATTCAGTACTTCGAATGAAGGTCATCTATCATATACACTATCTAGGGCCGATTTGATTTAAGACTATCTTACACTACGCATAGGTATCGTCCTTTACTTTTGGATAATCTTTAATCCCAGACTAACCTACAACATTTTCCTAAGAGATTTACACAAGATAGGTATATCTTGTTTTAGATTACCTACCTAGACATTCTACTTCAGCAGCTACATAAGGGAGGTATATCCTGTTTCAGACAACCTACCTTCAAACAAACTACTTAATTAAGAAATGAAATGCAGTCAACAAGGGTCTTTATACCATTCCTCCTAATCAGGAAATCTTTATCCTAAGAGTACTTTTAGCTTATCCCAGTTATCCCTATAACTTAAGCTGAAAAAGACCTTTCTTGACCACTATCCTCATTTCATTTAAATCATAGTATCTAGTATTTACTTCTACATATTCTCCTCATATGGAGTTAATACACACCATGTAGATACATAAATATGTCCTTTTATTCTTTCACTAGAATTCAATGCAATCATTAACACATTTACAATGTGGTTTACGAAAATATGCCCTTTTACTCTTTCTTTAGAAGTAAATGCGTTCATTAATATATCATCTACATGATTCTATTCAAGCACTTGCCTCTTGCCATTCAATTTCAAATAAAAGCCAAACAATCCTTTATCTAGATTAATTCCTCGATTCAGCACAAGTATTAAGAGAAAGAAAAACAATAAGAGATTCCCATGCCTGTTTCCCTTGCTATGAATGAGTTCAGTCAGTAGCTTCTGCTCTTCCTTCACAGTGCTTCTTAGTCTTCTGCAGATACTTTTCACAAAATGAGTAAAGTATGACTCTTAGGTAAATGCAATACAGCAATGATGGAATATGGCTCTCAACAATGCAACACAGCAAAGATAGAATATGGCTCTCAATAATACAACACAGCAAAGATAGAATATGGCTCTCAGCAATACAACACAGCAAAGATGGATTACTACTTTCTAAATAGAAATTTGTAATTTGCAGGAGTAGATAGAAATTGGCGTAAATGACAAAATGCAGCTAAGGTAAAATGCAGCTCTTTCTAAGCAAATTTGGAATTCCCAAGGTGTGTCTTGCTAAATGAACTGGGTGGCTATTTATAGAGCCCTCAGCCAAACAATTTCCACTTATGTTGGCATGTAAATTGATAGAACTTACCATTTGAATAATTCAATTGAAATGTGGCAAATTTTCCTTACTTACTCAACCTTTGAGAAGTGATTCGACTCCCAGCAGTTCAAAGAATTGTTCAAACTTCCATTGATAAGAAATGCGGATTTGACACCTACAGGCGGAATTCCAAAAGTGGCGCAACTCATGCACAATGGTGGGTAAAATTACAGTCGAAAATGTCAATGTTAAAACGCAGCCAATTGGCCCTATTTCTCCCACGCGTTTCCAGCATGGTGGCGACCAGGTCCAAAGCGTGAGAGTTTGGCACGAGATTCTTCTTTGTCTCCATTTCCATGGTTTTTGCCAGTATACAGTTTGCGTATTTTCCCGTGTGAAGGAATTCGCGATTTTCAGTTTTTCCAAAGTTTAAAATGCTATAAGTTTTAAATCTTTTAATAAGACTATAGTCTTTATTATTTAAATCTTCCATAATACTTTCCAACGTATTTCTCCAATAGTCTATGGAATTCGAAATACTATTATAACCCATGGTAAATGCATTATATTACCAAATGACTATATAAGTCAATTTTAATTATTTCCAAGGCAAAGTCATTTTAAAATATGAATTAAAAATGTTATTAAATATATTTTTCATTATATTAAATACAACTTATTATAGTTTTATTTTACCTTATTTAAATATATGTATATATCTATATAATAATTAAATATTACTATAGATATATCTATATATAGATAAAACTATAATAATGTTTATATCAAATATAATATTAAATATATTTATAACCACATTCAATATTTACACTTAAATATATCTATACATATTTGTATTTGATTATCCAATTACGTGTATTACAGGCCAGTCAGCGCACCCTTAATACATGTATTTGTACAAACATGTATATATACGTTTAACTGTAAATTCCAGGCATCAATATAACTTATCAGTTCATATTTCACATTCAAGGTTCACAGAACAGTAAGTCAGTCAACAAGTAACACCACTCATAAAGCATAAAGAAGTAATCCAAAACTCCTAAGCCTAAGGATGACTTATCATGACAACTCAATTTGACTTAGTTCCCAAAACCCTCAGTGAAGTGTGTGTATGCTCAACTTGATCAACTTTACCGGTTACTCGACCAAGTCCCTCTCCCGAGTGATGTCTCCCCTCCGCTTGGAGGAATGGTTCCTGTTCCTGCATCCATTGCCACAAAACCACGATAGTTACTTGTTCATAACATTTGCAATACTTATACAAACATGTCAAGTTTAAAGCAAGATTCATTATCTTGATATTCACATATATGTAGTATTTTACCATGAATTACATCAATTGAAATAACATCAAATGCAACAACGTCAAATGAGCTGACATACATATTGATAACAAGGTGCAAGCATCTCCAGATTTCACATTACATTCATTTCTACCTTTTATATCACTAGAAAATAGTAACCTCATAATACGGGATGTAACAACAAAGCTGAGGTTTGGGTTTTTTAGATAATCTTATTATGAAGACACCCAGATTGTCAAATTCTAAAAAATCCGAGTTTTTCCCAAACATGCGAGATCATGCAAGATTTCCTAAAAAGTAGGGCCGAAAAACTGAGGTCTGGGTTTTGTAGACAATTTCGTTGTGAAGAGACACAAATCGTCATATTTTCAAAAATTTGAGTTTTTCCCCAAAAAGCACGAACTCCTAAAAAGTAGGAGTCAATATGCAAATTTTCCAAAAAAAATTGAGGTTTGAGTTTTGTAAACAATCTCGTTCTGAAGAGACCCAGATTTGAGGATTTCTTGAACATGCGTAAAAAAGTAGATTCTATTGAAAATTATAAAATTGTTGGTATGATTTTTCCAATCGTCAAGAGGAGTGAAGAATGTTGAAGATTCTATATGTAACATGCCAACGACAGGGTGGGTGGTCGAATAGGCCAAGGCCCCCCTACCCCGAATAGCCCTAGAAAAATAGACCATGAGAAAGTGTGTTTCTTTGCTTCCCAATCTTGAATCCATGAAGAACGTTGAAAAATCACTTCGTTTTGAAAGCCAACTTGCAAATTATGAAAAATGAATGCTCAAAGCTTTCTTAAATAGAGTTTGGAGGTAAAAGGCGTTTTTATGCAAAACCCTAAAATTTTGGAGTTTATCATGCAAAAATATCTGACTTCGTTTGCATCACACGGAGAACTCCTAAAAAATAGGGCGGAAAAAAGCATGCATATGAGGATATTTTTCAAAAAAAATCTAAGTAAAGATGACGTGGGCACCTTCCTTGAAATAAGGTGCCCAACTTCACTAGAGATAGTTTATGTTTTGAAATTTTCAAATTTTGCTCGCCTCTGCCTTCGTTGAAGCTTGCTTCTAACTTTGACGATCCGTCAAATTGGCATTGCCGATTGATAATCTATGTTTGACCATGGCAATATCATCTTTGATCACTGTTGAAGTGATCCCCAGCTTCGTTCCAGCATCTGATGATGTTTGATCGTGTTTGTAAACCCTGAAAGCTGCTGATAGAGGCCGAAATGGAAGAATGCATGGTGGGAATCAAAATATTTCTAAGGCACAAATACTTGGGCACCCTCCTTGAAATAAGGTGCCCAACATCCCTAGACTTGACCATTTTTTTGAGATCTTCAAATTTTGCTTTCTCCATTTCGTGTGAAGCCGGCAACCCCAGTTTAGACGTCCTTTCTCGCCAGCTAGTGAATGGAAAAGACTGAAAGTCAGTCATTCTAGCAAGCCTGATCATATCTGAGTTGGATGGTACCTTTTGCCAGCCTCCGTTGATGCATCTGACTGATTCTGCAAAAGCCGGAATCGGGCTGACGAAGGAGTTTTGGACGTTTTCTAAAAAACATGAAAAATATTCTCTAAGTGTTGAGGACTTGGGTGCCCTCCTTGAAAGAAGGTGCCCAAGATTACCAGACTTAGTTTATTTTTTAAAATTTTCAACTTTTCTTTGATTTTACTTGTTTTGCGTGAAATGCCTCCATTTGATCTGCAATTCCCGATGTCTGAAAAATCCTCTGAATTGGATGATGGATTCGTTGAAGAGCCTAAACATATTTGAGATGATTTCCAACTTTTCCCAACCCTGAAACTGCTTTTGACTGCATTGATTGGGTCTGAATTGGGCTAAAGAGTCAATTTGCACATTTTCTAAAAAAAAAAAAAAACTCTAAGACATGAAACCCTAGGCGTCTTCCTTGAAATATGGCGCCTTTTTTTCTCCATACTTAGTCATTTTTTCATGATTTTCAACTTTTCTTGTCTCCCGTTCACCACCTTTACCGAATGTGTTGACCATCTTTGCTGATGCGTTGACTGTGTTCATTGTTGTGCGTGCACGATGTGTAAAAACTGAATATTGGCTCGCATTGACTACCAGGCAACCCGCTTGAAATAAGGCGCCTTTCTTTTCCGGACTTAGAATATTTTTTGCAAATTTTGCTTTTTTTAGATTCCCCTCCTTCGTTCATTGTTTTTCAAGTATCTTTTGCCGTTGATTGATCTGTGCAACGTTTGGGACTTTGAATGACACATGGCAGCTGGCCATCCTACATTGATGACCTCGGAGGTCCTAATTTATCTTCTGAAAAAGCGAAATAGACCCACCAAAGAAAAACCGACTTTTTGACGATTCTGATTGGACCAACCTAATCGGGACATATTTTCAACCAATCAAAATCAGTTTGAGCCTTCCATGCAAGTATTCTATTTTTAGACATTGTCTAAATTTAGAAATTTCTATTTTCCTAAATTTTTGCCAACATCCGTTTGATAAAAAACCCAAAAAAACCCTAATAGTCTATTTTTAGAAATTTCTAAAAATAGAAATTTTTCTTTTTTGAATTTTTTTAACTTGATGACAATTTTTACAAGACTTTGACCATTTTTACCAAAATGCCTTAATGAAGCAAAAATTTTAATTTTTGACATTACAAAGGTCAAACTAGATGAAGAAAGAATTCAAAGAAGCAATGATGAAAGAATTTGAAATGGCTAATTTAGGATTGAATTTTCTTGGTATGGAGGTATTCATATCTCATGGTAAGATATTTATTTGTCGAGTGAAGTATATGTTGAACATATTTAATATACTAGATTGTAAAGGTGTTGATGCACCAATTGGAAATGAAGAAAAATTGATGAAAGAAGACAGATCACTAACATTGGATGAAAGGAAATACAAACATATTATTGGAAGTTCAATGTATTTGATAGCTACAAGGCTGGATATTATGCTTGTAGTATCATTGAATTCAAGGTATATGAGTGAACCTACAAAAAGACATTTACAATTAGTAAAAAGAAAATACTAAGGTATGTAAAAGGATCAAAGGATCATGGAATCTATTATTATTTTGTAATGGATTGGCTATTTTTTTTTTGTAATTTTGACAAACGTTTGACAAAATGCCAAGTAATGATAAATACTAGGAAGCTGACTATTCACCTGCTTCAAAAATAGCGCAATAACTGTAGTATTTTCTCAATACGGTTTCCTCAAAAAATATATTCATTGATGCTGGTATAGTACAAATAAACCCAAGTTCAAGTTATGATATATGAAGATGATTGAAGCAATATAAATTTTGACTCTATGTAAAAATGAAGCTTATTCTGTTACTGCTGTTACAATTATATATAATTTAGATCTCTACCTTTAAATTTGTGCACCTTAGCTGATACAAACTGTTGGAAGGATGATGCATAGCTGATGAAGACAAAGTATGCAGTTCAGATACTTAGAATGGTCCAGAATTTGGGTGGCAGCTGATGTGGAGGGTGTAAAATTCCTTTAAAGAGAAGTGCTTCCTTCTAGAAGCCTCATGTCCCCCTTCCAATCCTCACACCTACTTTCACTGTGCAATAGTTAGCAAGTATGATGCTGCGGCTAGGAATTTGGGATTCCAAAACCCTCAAAATATGAGTCAATTCTCCTCCTACTCCACATGCCTCACTCCCAATGTGATTCAACCTCCTCACCTCAAATGTGGCGCCCAATCAGCATACAAGGAATTAATATGAGTAGTAGCTCCTCTTTATCTCATTCACCCTTTCCACTTGTAGTTAGTCTTGTCATAAATGGTAGGAATAGATTGTGTAAAGTGTGGTAGCCGCCAAAAAATTCATTCAAGATAATAAATTTACATTTGCTTGCAAATAAAATAAATCTTCAATCTTCACTCACCAACAATGACCAGGAATCTGGAAATGACACTTCGACACTTCAACATAAATCTTCATAATCCTCATAACCTTTTTTCACATCTTTGAATCCCATATGAATCCACCATGAATTGGCTAGGAGGGTTTTTGTTCTCGAAACCAATCTTTGCCTTAGGGTTTTCATCTTATGGCAGAAAATTAAACAATAGCTCAATCTCCACAGCTGGGGTTTCACAAATGAAAATGCCAAGGATGAGCTTTCTCTTCTCTACCCACCTTTTTATACATTTTTTCGTAAATAAATAAATATTATTTAACATTTTATTTTCTCTCCAAAAGTGACTATAATTTAATTTTATATTTTGGGCCTTATAAAAGAACCTTTTTAATTTAAATTGTTTAATTTAATAAAAATAATTAATTAAATGTAACTCATCCGAAAAATGACTTTATTTAGACAACTTATTTAATTTAAATAATTATTCCCTTTTTACATCCTAAATAACCTATAGGAATTAAAATAGGCTAAGGGTCTCCGCTAGTCGCTTATGCTTGTGAAAGGGACATTATCTATTTATTTGAAAATTCAAAGTTAGATGGTTATTTTAATTTAAATGTAGATTAGGTAGGATAAATAGATGGTAGAAAGAGCATATCATGACATTGTTTCACATAGGGAAGTAGATTGATTGCATGCAGTTCAAAGAAGCAGAATATAATTGCATTATCTAGTACAAAATGGGAGTATGTTGTATTAACAATAGCATATACACAATTGGTTTTGTTAAGAGAGTTTTGGAAGATCGAGGACAAAACACATAGACTTAAAACATCATCATGTAAGAGAGTTAGTACAAGACAAAAATGTCAAACTTCAGTTTTGTAGGTCAGAAAAACAATTGGTAGGCATCATGACTGAAGGACTAGGGAAGATAATAGACTTAGAATTGAAGACAAAGTTGCAGATATAGAGATTTGACATCAAGTGGGAGAATGTAAGAAAAATTGTTGTTAAACAAGGTAAAAATTAGGAGCAATAGTTAAATATAAAGTCCACAAGATAAAAATAAGAGCAGCAGACAAAAGTTGAAAATTTTAAAAAAAGGAATTAAGGGAGTTAAAAGATAGGATTGTTGTTGTACTTTTCAAAAAGCAAGATTATGTTTAGAGTGTTCTCTTTTATTTTTATAATTAGGATATTTAGATCACTGCTAAGGCAAGAAAAAAAAGTAGATAGAAGAAAAGAGATATTAGAGAGAAGATTTTGTGAGAGTAAGCTCAGTATGATAATTTTTTTTGGTCGGTAACTCGAAATATTTTATTGCTTGGAAATGAAAATTACATCAAGTTATCAATTCAACCTATAACGAAACCATAGAACCCCTAACCAACCCCCAAAACTCCTTACAAAACAACCTTCACCCTTCCAGATATCAAATTGTAATAAATATGAGTTATAATCAATGAAATTTAACGTTATAGACCAAAGCTCCCCAAGCATCACAAAATAGCATACCAATAGAACCTCCAAAGGACCTATTAACAAATCATTTCTTTGGTTCTCTGAATGGCCTTCCCTTCATCTGAGATCTGAGAACCATTGCAAAGGTTTCTTTCCTTTCTTTCTTCGCTTTCTTCCCCTTTACCGTTTGCCATCCCTCCTCTACCCTGGCAGCCTCCTTTTGCCATTCCAATGATTTAATAAGGGGACTCTTCAAAGGTCCAGCCAAGTTTTCATTGTTTTGTTGGCTTTGCTCACCCACTTTCGTTTCCCTGAACCTTTTTCTTGTGATCTCCCCAAACCCATTTTCTCTCGGCATTCGGGTGTCGTCGTCCAGTTTTTGGGAATCAAGTCCGTTTTACCTCCATTGAGGGTAGCACTGTCGCAGGTCACATTTGGATCCCTTTCTTGTGCTAGGACATCTTCAGCCTGTTGCTGTTCCTCACCTCTACCTTTGGCCACCAGGGAAGGCAGGCCCTCATCTTCCCTACTTTTCTCCTGTGAGGGCGCTTGCTCTACTTCATTTTTTTCCACTGTATAATGCTGGGGGCCAACATCTTTCCACCATGAGGCTGGTTTGGATGCTCTTGGTTTCGCACATTTAGCAGCCAAATGACCAGTTTTGAAGCAGATTTTGCTCCTAAAGGGTAGCCCTTCATAGTCTAGTGGCTGCACCTAGCAACCTTTCGAAGTTTTTATTTGTATTTCCTCCGGAGGCGCCTTTGACACATTCATTTCCACTAATATCCGGGCAAAGGTCGAATGCAGAAGGTTTGAAGAGCCTCCATCCACTAGCAAGAAGCTACCTAAAGAGTTTCCTACAACCTCTAAGCAGGACTCAAACCAAAACTGCAAGGGAAATTCGGGAAGTCTTACCCAAATAGGAACCTTTTCAAAAACTTCAGTGGCTGGATTAAAAACTGGATGCCATGGCTTTAGCATTAGCGGGTATTTTTCTTCCCAATCCCAGAAATAGTCACAAAGAATCTTCTTCCTATCCTGCTCCTTTTCGAACACTACAATGAAGAAGCCATTTGCCATGGGATATATTTGGACATACCCTTCCAAGACATGTTTCCACTGGTGAAGGTCCTTCAAGGCTGGCTTGAATCCCTTGAATCTTCCAATCAGACCCAACCCAGAAAAAAACTTCTCATTGAACAAAACTTCTTGCTCAAGTTCATCATCAAGCTCCAAAATGATTGTTTTTGATGGTGGAGAGCCGTAAGAGTTTCCACCTCTCTGTCCTGTGACAGTTTTATTGGAATGCTTGAAAAACTGAGAAGGACCCTCGTAGCCATTCTGGGTCGCTTTAAAGCTCTTATTGGACCCATCGACTCTGGTATCGCGTGTAGTGAAGAGACCTCTTTTCTACATTTGCTGCGCCAAAACCCCATTTCTATTCACCGCATGTTTGATTGTGCTTGAAACTCGTTTCAGGGCTTCCTTCCCTTTCGGTGATTTTAGCGAACCGTTTTCGCTCAGGCTCCCTTGCTTTCCTGTATTGCTACTTCCGACTTCAGTGGGCCAAGCGTCCCTTTCCACTTCCTCCACAACCACTCCTGCATGAACCAGACCAGGGAAAACCCTAGCCGTCGCTGCTTCCCTGACTGGACCATTACCTTCCATCTTTTTCCCTGCACAAGCTCAGTATGATATTGAAGCAAAGTAGAAGATTGAAATTCATAGTTGTTTTTTTATTTGATTTAATGAAAAGAGAAAATTATTCCAAAAGTTTTGAAAGGCTTTAAGATCTTGTGGACAAATATTTTTTTATGTTTATGATTTATTAAGATTGCTGTCCTACCCTTGTTCGATATGAAATTTTCCAACACTATTATTGATAAATAATATGGGCACTTCTACTACATCCAAGAGATACTAAAGACAAAAGAAAATGCATATATGAATAATACACTTTGACATACCTATAGACAATTTTTTCTAAAGGATGTTAATAGTCGTCATCATCATGACAAGAATAGATATTCTAGTATGACTAGTTATGCTAAATGAGGGTTTAATCATCCCTAATGGTAATATGTGCTACAAGCTCTTATAAAATCTCTTTTGTATCAGTCATCATCTTATTTGAGAAATATTACTAGCATTTTTGAGTGCTTCTACACTCTGCATTCCAGCTTATGGGTGTCCATGTGCCCCCAACCCATTTCTAGTTTATCTTTTAGTTTTTTGATTTTATGTTACTTTTTTTTATTGCTATTTGCATATCACAAATGCTACATGCACTAATTCTATTAATATTGATTAGGCTAAATAAATTCTCGTCTAGTCAAGATGTTTCCTTTTTGGAGGGTTGTATATGTCCCTCATATTCATTTCAATCATTTTTTGAACATTTGGTTTTTATTGCATACTAACTTGACTTAGCATATATGCAGGTAGATTCTCCTAGTGCTACTCATCCAAAGAGGCAAATTTATGGATTGGATTGCCCTAGAAGAGAGGTAGAGTTGTTTTACCAGTTGTCTTTCTAATAATTAATCAAATTTAAAACTGATGAATCCTTTTGTTATATGTTTGACTTTAAATAAGTGAATTAAAACATCAAACTTAACAAGGAATTATTTTCAATTGTTTCTGATTTTTTATTTTATTTTATGAAGATTTTGAGGAATAATTTTTATGCAATACACATCGAAATATACCTAATAATTCTTGTTGTATTTGCACATGAAAGATCAATCTATGTTCTCATTCTAAGCTGTTGAAATTCTTATTTGGTACTTGAATGGGATAAGCATAATGTTAATTATAGATTAAATCAATTAGATTATAAACAAAATATTGAACTTGAAGTTAGGAAGTTGATGTCAGATTTAAATCTTGGGAGTATTGATCATGAATCTCCAAGTCTGAATTTATCTTTGTGGTATTCGATCCTCAAGAGCAGAACATTAATTATTTTGATGTCTTCAATTGAGGATCGGATCTATATTAAATATCTAATGGGAGACACGTCCCATGATTTGTGCCAATTCGTCTAACTAACCACTTGATTACCAATCGGGGTTAGTTACTTAATAAACGTACTTTCTTACTAAGTTCGATCTGAACTTAACTTGCACAAATAAATAATAATATCCAATCTGAAAGTGATCACCGATAATGATGCTTGATCGAGATTCAATGAAGAACATGTAAAGTCAATAATCTGCAAGTAATAACCTCTAATTGCAGATCGATAATATATTTGGGATGTAGATTTCAATATATATAAATGATGATGTTGAATATATTCAATCATCATTTATATCTAACGGATGCTACCTTATTTCAACACTCCCTCTTAGCTAGGGAAGATAACTCTGACCAAGTATATAGTGATATCACCTTACTCGTGATATCAGGAGATATGGTATTCTTCTAAGAGTGTTAAGTCACATACCATTCTTCATAACACATCTTCATTATGGTATGTGCACTAACATCAAGTCACATGATGTCTACCATAATAAATCATGGCATATCCACGGATACAATTTATCCACCATGATTATCCCATAAGGATCATAATGATCTTCAACTGATATCAAGTCTCATGATATCTATCAAAATGTCCACAAGATACTATTATGATATATCCACAGATATCAAGTCACATAATATCTATCATGATAGTGAAACTAATCATTGTAGAGTCGTCACCTTACAATGTCAATATACAAGTGTTCATTATCAGAAAGATCGTCACCTTTCAATAATGTACACAGGGGGAGAGGGCGCATAAAGTCATGGAGTCACACACATGACAAAAGAGTTTACACATTAAACATCTTTTAAATACATTAGTACAAAAATAAAAAATTTGAATCTCAATCTCAATAATAATTTACATTTCAACCATACCAAGTTTCTTCCTGAAGTGTTCAACTTTAACTCTGGAGAGAGGCTTGGTGAGAATGTCTGTTGTTTGATCATTTGTACTAATATACTCCAACTGGATCACATTCCTTTCTACCATGTCTCTTACATAGTGGTAAGGGATCTCTATATGCTTTGATCTATCATGGAATACTGGATTCACTGAAAGCTTAATGCAACTCTAATTGTCACAGTGGATAATAGTAGGATTCAGGGACTCACCAAATAATCCCACAAGCAATTTCCGGAGCCATACTGCTTCTCTTGCTCCCATAGAGGCTGCAATATATTCAGCTTCTGTTGAGCTTTGTGCCACTTAAGACTGTTTCCCGCTGATCCAAGAGATCATAGCCGATCCTAAACTGAAGCAACATCTTGATGTGCTTTTCCGATCGGTTACACTTCCAATCCAATTTGAATCAGAGTATCCATGTAAATCTAGTTTGACATTCCTGTATTTAAGACCATATCCAATAGTATACTTTCCTTGATTTAGGATGATACCATCTGATTTCTACCAGACTTCTAACCCCAGGAAGTAATGTAAAATTCCCAAGTCTTTCATGTCAAATTCTGAAGCCAGGTCCTTTTTACATTGAGTAATAAGGTGAGCTTCTCTTGTTATTAGCAGGTCATCAACATATAAAATTAGTATTAGCAGATCACCTTTAATTACCTTAAAATAGAGATTTGGATCTGCATCATTCTTGGAAAATCCTAGTCCCAAAAGATAGCTATCAATTCTTTCATACCAGGCTCTGGGAGCCTATTTAAGTCCATATAGAGCTTTCTTCAATCTGCATACATGTGAGTCTGCTTTATGTATCACAAAACCTTCAGGTTGCTCTAAATAGATTTCTTCTTCAGTGGTCCCATTCAAGAAGGCAGTTTTCACATCCATTTGATGAATCTTCCAGCCTTTAGCTGCTGCAATAGCTATTACTGCTCTCATAGAGGTGTACCGGGCAACAGGTGCAAATGTCTCTTCATAATCAATACCTTCCTTTTGTGAGAAACCTCTGGCCACAAAACGTGCCTTGTGTTTCTCTATACTGCCATCAACAACATGTTGATTTTGAAGAGCCATTTGGAAGAGACAACAAATTTCTCTTTTGGTCTAGGTACTATATCCCATACATCATTTTTCAAAATGGACTGATACTCTTCCGTAATAGCATCTTTCCACACTTGATGCTTGAGAGCTTCCGTAACACTAGTTGGTTCTGAACTAATGATCTCATTCATTAAGGCAACATAGCTTGGGAATCTTTTGTGTCTCTTACTTTCTCTAAAAGTTCCTTTGGGTGTTGTATAATTCTCAGCTTCCTTAATCATCTTTCTAGCCCAAAGTGGTCTCCTCTTGCTGTTGTTATTAGGATTCTCTTCTGGAGCAGTTTGGTTTTCATTTATGATTTCTTTAGGATACTTCCTCTGAATCTCAGGAGCAGGATCCTCCTCCACCACTTTAGGAGTATCTTGAATTTCTATCTCATTAGAACTCTTTGCCCTTTTGAAAGCAATGTCTTCCTCAAAGATGACATCTCTACTTCAATTTGTTTTTGTCCGGATATGTATATTCTGTAAGCTTTTGATGTTTCACTATAGCCCACAAATACCCCTTTCTTTCCAGAAGGTTCTAATTTAGATCTCTTTTCTTTAGGTACATGAATGTAGACAGGGCAACCAAAGATCCTTAATTGACTTATGTTAGGTTTTACACCAGTAAATGCTTCTTCAAGAGTCTTGTTATCTAGATGTGAGTGGGGACATCTATTTTGAATGTAGACAACTGTCCTAGAGGCTTCTGCCCAAAATGAAGTTTCTATGTTTTGGTCGAACAACATTGCTCTAGCAACTTCTACAATAGTTCTATTTTTTCTCTCAGCAACACCATTTTGTTGAGGATTGTAGGCTACAGTAAACTCCCTCTTAATCCCAACATTTACACAAAATTCCTTAAAGATTTCTAAGGTGTATTCCTTCCCATTATCTGTTCTTAGTGTTTTGATTTTCTTCCCGGAGAAGTTTTCTGTAAGAGCTTTGAACTCCTTAAATCTTTTAAGGATTTCTATCGACTCTTTACATTTAAGAAAATATATCCAGGTCTTCCTAGAGAAGTCATCTACAAATATTACATAATATAAGAATCCTACCATGGAGGGTACAAACATGGGTCCACATAAGTCAGAGTGTACAAGTTCTAATATATTTCTGGTTTTACTCAAACTATTTTGGAAGGTCCCCTTTGTATTCTTCCCTAGGGCACACCCTTTGCATGCTCCTTCATGAATTTTTTTAAGTTTGGGCAATCCTGTTACTATTTTTTCTATAGAAGGTAGGGCACGAAAATGAATATGTCCTAATCTTTGATGCCAAATTTCATTTGAATCAGAGGTCTCATGAATAAGAGCTTGTTTAGTGTCTGTGCACAGTTTGTAGAGATATCCTTGTCTTATACCTATAGTTTGTGCTTTCTTTATAGTGGAGTTCTTTGGCCATGCTAGAAATTTTCCATCCATAAAGGTAACCCTATATCCGTTGTCTTCAAGAGAAAAAATAGATATTAGATTCCTCTTTATTCCTGGTACAAACAATACTCCAGTGAGTTGTAGAGAGAGGCCCGACTTCAAATTTATGGTGCAAGTTCCAACCCCCTTTACTGGATGTGCAGAATCATCCCCAATAGTTCTTCGTCAATTTCTTCTATCATAGTATCTAGTGTTGACGGGTGTTTTATGACCACACCAACACAGAATAAAATGTCCAACGGTCACCCTATTCTCTCTTGATCAAAGTGTTTCGCATGCTAAGATTGCGTGAAAGATCATGCGTTCAACTCCAAGGTTCCTTATGTAGCGAATAGGCTCAGTTGGTCGATGTGAATATGCTGGGTATTCCAAGGGGACTTACGTGAGTTGCTCATTCAAAGGAAAAGGATTCTCAAATTTCGGGAGATTTGCTAGTGAAGCTCGAGTTCTTAAACTAACCGGATAATGCTGAATGTAAAAGGATGTAAGGATTAAAGATGCTACCATCTACTCCTGAAGGTGGAATACAAGGGTCAACTTCAACAAGCTTCAAAGCAGACTTTGCTTCGCCTCCCTTCGGACAACTTCCACAAAATCGGTGCAATCTTCAAAGGATGAGAAAGGTGTTCAAATTGTGACACAACATATACCATCACGACGATGCATATGGACATATGAACCACAATCGAAGTTAAGTGCCAATACTCCAGTCGATCACGCAAGGCGAACTCACCGTCAGCAAGCCCGCTAGTGTTATGGATGAAAGAAACTTGCTTAAATCAAACCATACATTCCACGGCTAACAACTACTTGCATGAAATAAAAGTCTACTTTACTCTATCTACTTGAATCGGAAAGACGAAAAAGCCTTGCCAACTACTCACAATGAAAGAGAGAATCACCAATCAATGAAATTCTTTGTATTATGAGAGTCTTCCACAACAACTTCTTACAAAACTTTGAAAGGGAAAGCTTTCTTTCCTTTACAAACTAAGCTAACTTCTAAGCTATCTCTCTACCTATTCTAACTTCTATCTTCTCTACTCTCTAACTTCTTGATCTAATCTCATTTTATATAATGAGGGGGGGATGCCCCTTTTATAGTTGGCCCAGTCCAGCGGACGACTTAGATTGAATTACAATAAAGGGTTCAAATCGAGCCACATATGCCCTAATTAGGGTTTTTGCCCTCAAAACCGCCACAAAGAGGAGTGGGGCAATGAATGCACAGAAGATTCTCCACTCCTCTGTAGGAACCACTATGAGCAATTAATGCCCACTATCCTCTTCTAGAAGATTCTCGTCCAAAAACGTGTACCCACTGTTCTTCTCTGCCAATTTTGTTGCGTTAGGAGGAGGTAAGCACACAACAACACTCGGTTCGAATCTTCCTTGCAAAAAGTTCTTCTTCGTTGAGTCCTACTGTTCCTTTAATTCCTGGACGCACTTCCTCCTCGTAACCTTCGTATTTCTCCAACCCACTACCTTGGACGCATATGCCTCTTTCGCATCACATTCTTAGCCTTAGACAAATCTTCACCGCCGTTTCATTTTTCCAAAGTTGTAACATTGTCCAGCTTCATCAACTCAAGTCTTCACGCTCTGGCTCCGGTGTTCATCCTGCAAAACAGAAAGAAGAGCATTAGAACACTTATAATATAAATTCACTTTACTTACCCAATTTCCATGTTCTGATTTCCAAGGTCTGCTTGACCTCTAGATCTGATAAAATTCATCATTTTCTAGCAAACTTTCATCATGGGCGCATTGTGTTCACTTCATGATGTCTTCTTCAAGGGCACGTCCACCACCTTGTGCCTTAGAAATTATTTCACCTTGAGGACGCACTTGAATGCTTGATGTTCTAGCTTCATTTCATCTTCAAATTCTTCCTTGCCTTAGACAAATTTCATCTCTACCCTGTGAGTATATTTGACCCCTTGAACTTTATTTTACCTGTTTATGCCTTAGGCAATTTTATCTATTTTATAAATTTCATCCACTGTAGTCTAGGCACTCATTTTGACATCCCAAGCCAAGGCATTTTTTGTAAAGACATTTCTTTTATTTGCCTTAGAAAATTTATTTTCGCCTAAGAAATTCATCAACGGGTGCCAGGAAAAATCCCTGTCGAAACAACACGAGCAAGGTGTGGAAAAGAATTAAATCATCTCCCAGTGGGAAATGTCCAATACCCAGAAGAAATTTTCCCTCAGAAATCATCATTTTCATGTGTATCCGGACGAAGGGGTAAGTTTAATTTTTTATTATTTTTGAAAAATAATAAAATTTGCTAAGGTTGATTGCACTTTCATTCTGGACGTATTCCACACCTGTAGTCTTCACCTGCCATGCTTTGGCATTTTCCTTATTTTCCTGAAGAAATTCCCTCCTGCTCATGGGCGCATTTCATCTTGTCTTTGGAAATTTTATCATATTACCTCTCCTAGGCGTATTTCTCATCTTCACCTTAGGAAATGCCTTAGAAATTATTTAAATTTAATCAACTTACCTTGGGCGCACCTCACAACACATGACTTTACCTTCACTTCCTTAGGCATTTCCACACCTTAGATATTTTTTTTCCATGTCCCAACCTCCTTAGAGCGCATTTGAGGTGATGGAACTTTCATTTTGATACTTAGAAATTATTTCCTGAGCATTCTTTCCTCTTGCTGGGTGCATTTCACCTAGGCTGGAGGAAATTTCATTACAATTTGGGCGCATTTGAAATGTTTTACTTCCAAGTGATGGCGCATTTAGGGGGGTGGGAAGGAATTCCCACACCTTAGTATTTTCTTGAAACCACGCCCTCGTCTTGCCTTGTTCCTTCTTGGCGCATTTAGCATGTGAAGGGGGAACTCATGGGCGCATTTCACATAGGGTAATGAAACTTTTCACCTAGAGGGCGCATTTGGCCTATGGTGAAGGAACTTGCTTGCCTTAACGTATTTTTGCCATGCCTAGCCCTTGCTTTGGGCGCTTTCACATGTGCTAGAGGAACTTTTGGGCACATCTAGCATGTGGTGAGGAAATCCACGCCTTAGAGTATTTTATCATGCCCTCTCTTCTTGTGGGCGCAAATAGCATGTGGAGGGGAATTTGTTTGTGCCTTGGGCGCATTTCCTATGTGATGGAGGAAGTCTTCCATGCCTTAGGAATTTTTTATACTTCCTCACCTAGAAGGCGCATTCTAGAGGTGCTACTTCTATTTTTCCCTTAGAAAATATTATTTCCATCATCTCCCCAACATGGGCGCATTTTAGGGGTCATGCTCCTACTTTCAAACACTTAGAAATAGTTTCTCCTCCACTCCTTGCTTGGGCGCATCTGGAGGGTGCTGCTTTCATCTTCACCACTTAGAATCTTTTATGCCTCTTTCATCCCCTTCATGGGCGCATTTGAGAGGGGCCTCTTTTATTTTCTTTACTTAGAAAATTTTCATGCCTCACTCCTTGCTTGATGGCGCATTCCACATCTGCAACTTTTATTTTCAACACCTTAGACTTTTTACAAGTCCTCTACTCATAGCTGAGGGCGCATTTGAGGCAGACTACTTTTATTTTTCATATCTTGGAATTTTTTTTTTATACCTCCTCCATGATGGGGCGCATATGAGAGGGTATACTTCCATTTTTGACTTAGGCAAATTTTATGTCACCCTTCTTGGCGTATCTGAACACTTGGCTTATTTTCAACCTGCCTGCCCTAGCTCTTAACTTGGAAATTTTCAATGCCCCAGCTACCCCTTTATACCTGTTGCCCAAGCTCATCTGCTATTTTTAGCCTGCCTACTATTTTTAGCAAACCCTAAAATTGCTTGACTTCTACAACTCTGTTTGACTTGAGATTTTCACCACGTGGTCCTTATCGCTTGGTGAACCTGTTCACACCTGCCTCTCGTGCTGACCTGCTATTTATAGCCGTGTTCTGGAGGCGACTTACTATAAATAGTAAGTGCTCAGATCGCGCCCAAATTTCACCAGTAGATTGCCTGAAGGATGCTGATCGCAGTGGGATATCTTCGTTTTTCAAAATTCTGGCCTTTTACCCCTCTTTTTAGGCATCGAAGCTGGAAACCCTAATCTGACTTGCATGTGGTTCAAATGACCTCTGTTTGACTGGATTTCTATTGCATGTCGTTCTGCTTGCTGAACTAAAGTGTCAGGTGGTTGTCGGAGTGAACCTGCTATTTATAGTAAATGCCTGAAAAGTGACCAACTGACTGTTGGATGAATTTGCATGTTCAACTACCCGTGGGATCTCAACAAACCCAGAAAAACCCAAAAAACTGGTCTGCATGCGGGTACTGGCTAAAAATAGTAAGTCCCTGAAAAATGATCCATCTTGCTTGCATGTCGTATCACTGCGAAGCTCTCGAAAAACCCATAAAGATTATCTTGACATGCACTGAAAAACTCTGCATGCAAACCCTAAAAATAGCCTTTCAAGGCTGAACCGTTGAAAGTCCTTGTCTCAGTTTGCATGTTATACCATCGCGAAGGTTTTGAGAAACCCAGAAACATTCTCCAGTCATGCATTGGAAAATCATATGTTTAAACCTTGAAAATGGCTCCTGAAGCCTGAACTGCTAAAAATAGCCAGTTGTCCGATTTTGCTCAAATTTCTCGTGCAAGCCCCTTGAAGTTACCTGGAAGTGCTGAAGCAGTCAGAATCCCAAATTCTGAGGAAAAGACCTCAATTTAAGTACTTACTAAAAATAGTAAGTTGTCAGATTCCAGTGAAAATTCGATGGGATTCTGCTTGAAACGTTGTGACAACAATGTTAAGCTCAGATGTTAATTAGCCAACTCAATTTAACTTCAAACTGGCCTGAAGAATGAAAACCCTAATTTCGCAGACTTAGCCAAAATTTCCATCAGATCAAACGATTGGACATCCCCGAAAGGACAAAAAGATCAGAGAGAGAGAGAGACAAAACAACCCAAAAACTAAAGCCAAAAGACCAGAATGGAGCAAAATTTAGGGGGTCCCCATTTGGCATGGGGTGATGTGTGAAAAGGTCACAACATTAGCGCCACCTTGAATAAATGTTCCTGAACATTTCAAAGACAAAATCCATTCCATACTCAAGACCTTTGGATAGTTCTTTCTAACCCATCAACTAGCTAGGGGATGCACTTAAAAGGGAAGAGGAATCCTAAATTGGATCAAGGCACCTCATCTTCTGATTACAAGTGTGTGCATAATAAACGTACATGCTTACTAAGTTCGATCTGAACTTAACTTGCACAAATTAATAATAATATCCAATCTGGAAGTGATCACCGATAATGATGCTTGATCGGGATTCAATGAAGAACATGTAAAGCCAATAATTTGCAAGTAATAACCTCTAATTGCAAATCGATAATATACTTGGGATGTGATATATATAAATGATGATGTTGAATATATTCAATCATCATTTATATCTGACCAATGCTACCTTATTTCAACACATAAGATACACTTGAGTGCATTTTTATCATGTTCAAGATTGCAATCCTACCCAATTTTTGGTGTATTTTCTGACAAAGCAACATCATATAATAGTCCCCCAAAACTTGCATTGGTAGGGAAGGTGCTATGATCATCAGCAATGTTCTTATAGAGCCATAGTCCCCATTCGTTTTAGTTTACAACCATCTAGGCCTTAAAAGAAGTAGCTCACTTTACAACTCAGTGCACTTCATTTAATCATGTGTTGGAGGATTTTTAACCTCACCGAGGTTCAACTACATGCTTAAGAGCATAGTTGAAAAACTCACACATGGCAAGTATGGACAGGCAAGTGTAAAACATAAAGAAATGACTTAAACTATGAAATTCAAATCTTTATTCTACAACTAATTGCCACATCTAGATTGAGCTAAAAGACTGCATAAAAGATGAAAGATGATATAAACCTCTCACCAACAACTCTCTTGTTGCACCCGAAGGTTGATGTGCTCAAGATGAATTGATGTGTGAAATACTGGATGTAAGGTGCTCAAAATGACAACATAATATTGCATTCCAAGAGTTATCTAAAAATAATTCATACGATGAGCTATTTATATCCTTTAAGGATGGAGGATCAAAGGCTAAGATTGATTTGAGAGATTGATCAAGGAGGTTGATTGAGAGGATTGGATGCGTGGAAATATTTCAAGTGGCACTTGTAATTGGTGTGCATGTGAAGGTCCATGATCTAAAGGATTTGAAAGACTGAGATCATCTTGGAGAAAATGGAGGGTGAGGATCAAAACCCTTTGTTGGGGTCTTGTGAAATGCTAGGATTTTTTAGACTGAATGGATGGACAAGATTTGATGAGAGGACTTTATAGACACTTGTGAAGCATTTTACATGCTCGCGGCTGTGTGCAAGGTTGACTTGGCTAATGATGCTTAGGATTGTGCAAGTGGCTAATAAGTTAACTAATTGATTTACTTAGCTAATGGTTTGAGGGAGAATTCAGGAATTAAATAAATAAATTGTATTTATCTAATTTTTGGAAGATGGGGGTATGGAGGGTGAACTTAATTAAATAAATGTCTAATTTATTTATTTAAGGTTGGATTATAGAGATAAATGTTGAGATGGTTAATTAACTAAGTTACCGGGTTCGGCCTTGGGATGCCCGGGTTCAATTCGGGTTCGATCCGGGTTCGAAAATCTGCCTGTGGGTTCGAACCGGGTTCGGAACCGGGTTCAGAACCTGGACTGTGGGTTCGACCCGATTCGAACCCGGGTAGAATTGCGCGCCCAGGCGGACGTAAAAGCAGAAATTTGCTTTTTTTTATTAATATTTTTAGTCTTTGTTGACTTTATAGTATTTTTTAATTCTTTCTAACCCTAATATGTGCCTCTAAAACATGAAATAGGTAAAGTGATAGTCATTTACCAATTTGTGAATGAAAAAAAAAGATCTTTTACCTCCATTGCTGAACTTTCTCTTTTGCTTGCACAAGCTTGAATAGACTTGAAGGTTGATTGTAGATTGTTCGAAGTTGGTTGTTGTGCTATTCCTAAGCACTTGCAAGTGCTTCTTCGTTGCCAAGAAGATCATAGAGAAAGATTTCTTCAAAAGAGGTAGGTTTTTTTATTTTTTTTTAACATTTTTTTAAATTTTTTTAACAAATGGACTTCAACTCTTTTAGTTTTGTTTTGTTTTTTAGTTTTAGTTTTGTTTTACTTTTCATTCCTCTAAATGTCTACAAGACTATAACACATGTTCAATTTTTTCATTTTTTGAAATTAATTAAGTCTGTTAGTTTCAAATTCAATCAATCAATACTAAAATTTCAATATGTTGTGCCTTAGGTATTCCATATTACAATGGCAACCGGTACCTCCTTAGGCTCAACCCAATCTCGTTTCAAAACAAACCCAAACTCTCCCCTTTGGAAATATGTAGAAATGGTTCAACAACTTCCAGGTGGTGGAGGATATGTTTGGCTTTGTAGTCATTGCCATGTTCAGTATTCGAGCTCATACAGTCGAGTGAAAGGGCATTTGTGTGGGATCTCTGAAATAGGCATAAAAAATTGTCCAGCTGAAGATGAGAAAGGCATTCCAGATGATATAGTGTTGAAATATATTGCTGAGCAAGAAAAGGCAGACCAAAGAGCAGCCAGTGGTAAAACAAGCCATCCTTTGAAGAAAGGATCTCGTTTCATGAAACCCCCTACACCGCCTTCTTATTTTCCACCTACAGGAAGCCATCCATTTATGGACATCCCTCAAGAGCAAACCACACCCTCTTCAAATAAAAGATCTAAGGGACCGTTGGAAGCTTCATTTCAGAATGAGGCAAGAGAGATTGCTGATCAAGACATAGCAAGATGTGTCTATGCCAATGGATTGGCATTCAATGTTGATGAGGCTCCAAAGGGGTATAAGGGCCCAGGTTTTGAGAAGGTTCATTGCAACTTATTGGAGAAAGAGGTGAAACATGTAGCAGACTCTTTGAAGCCCATAAGGGATTCGTGGATCGAAACAGGGGTGACCATCGTTTCTGATGGATGGAAAGATGCAAAAAATTGCCCATTGATCAATGTTATTGTTGTGTCCCCTAAAGGGGCAATGTTTTTGAGAGCAGTGGATTGTGAAGGACAGGTGAAGGATGGTCCATTTATTGCTAACATCATTTGCCAAGCTATTGAAGAAGTGGGCCATAAAAATGTTGTGCAAGTTGTAACTGATAATGCCAAAAATTGTAGGGCTGCTGGGTTATTGGTTGAGGAGAAGTATCCACACATTTTTTGGACACCTTGTGCTGTCCACTCCCTTAATCTAATGCTACAAAAAATTGGATCCAAAATTGAATGGGTCAAACAAGTGTATGCTGAGGGCGAAGACATTCAAATGTTTGTCACCAACCACCATATGACACAAGGAATATTTAGACAATTCTCAAAATTGGAGTTGTTGAAGGTAAGTTAATTCTCAATATTTTTTTAATTTTTTAATTTTTTGTTAATTTTAAATTTTGATTTTGTAAATTTAAATTATATTTTAGTTTTAATTTTGATTTTCAAACAGGTTGCCGAGACTCGTTTTGCCTCCAACACAATTGTGTTGAGACGACTTATAAAGGTTCGTGAGGCACTCTCTGCAATGGTAATCAGCCCTAATTGGGCCATATGGAGGCAATCTACCAGTGAAAGGGCAAATAGGATCAAGCAAAGGATCCTAGATGATAGTTGGTGGGACCTTGTTGAGTATCTCGTCAGTTTCACTGAGCCCATATTGAGCATGATCCGTTACACTGACATGGATAGACCTTGTTTGGGTGAAGTATATGATGGTATCGACTCAATGATTGAGAAGATGAAAATCATCATCAATGCAAAAGAGGAAGATCCCGAAGAAAAGTTCTTCAAAGAGCTACAAGAAATCATTGTTGATAGATGGAACAAAATGACCACTCCGTTGCATCTTCTTGCTTTTGCATTGAGTCCCAAATATTATAGTCCAGAGATACTTTCTGCTTCAGCAAGAGTTGCTCCATATAGGGATGTTGAAGTGGGTCAAGGGTACAAGGCAGCGATTCGTAGACTCTTCACTGATCGTGACCAACGTGATCGAGTGAGGGCTGAGTTCATGGCTTTTGCATGCTCTGGTACTGTTGATCATAATCTTGATGCTATTCGAGACAAGGCTAGGGTGGATGCTCATAGTTGGTGGTACTTCCATGGGCAAGAATATAGGCACCTCCAACCTATTGCAATAAAATTTTTATCCCAAGTAAGTTTTATATTTTGTAATTTTAATTTTAATTTTAAATTTATATTTATATTAAATTATTAATTAATATTTTTGTTTAGTTAAATCAACTTAAATTTTCTAACTCCTAACTATTTAATTTGGTCTTAATAGGTTGCTAGTTCATCTTCTTCTGAGAGGAATTGGAGCACATACTCCTTCATCCACTCAATAAAATGCAATAGGCTACATTCGAAAAAGGCAGAGGACTTGGTGTATGTGCATTCAAACTTGCGCCTCCTTACACACAAGCAAGTTTCCTACAAAGAAGGAGACACAAGGAGGTGGGATATTGAGCCAGAGCAGCTTGACTTGGATGCTTCCACAAGTCACTTAGCTGCACTTGATATTGATGATGACTATGAGCCTGAAGCAACCGCTGAGCATGAGAGTGGTAGTGTCAGTGCTAGTGGCAGTGCTTGTGCGAGTGCCACTAATGCTATTTGTGGTTCTACACATAATGTAGCATCTAATGATGATGATGATGCTGCTTTTTTTGATGACCCATATGACTCAGATTGATCAATGATCAATAATTATTAATTATTAATGGCTGATTGTAAACACTTTACATTTTTATGTTTGAACTTTGATGATTTGAGTATAAAATGGTGGTGTATTTTTCATTTTTGCTATGTTATTTAACTATTAATATGGTGGTGTATTCTGAACTTAATTACTGCTGCAAATCTGTATATATTTCTGATTTTTATATGTTTTTGTATTACCGAACCCAAAACGAACCCAAATCGAACAAAAAAAAAAAAAAAAAAAATCCCGAACCGGCGAACCGGGTTCTCGAACCCAAACCCGAACCCGAACCCAAAACCGAACCGGTAACTTAGTTAATTAATTAAATAAATGATTGGAAATAATTTAGTTAATGCTAGGAAGATGATAATATTGGTTAATTAAATATTTGGTTTTGTCTAATCAAATGTTGGAAGGGGATATATACAGGATGAATCAAGTGATGTTAGGAAAGCTCCAATTTAGGTGTGTACAAGAATACAACAATTGCTTGGCTGGCCCAAAAAAATTAAAAAACTCGCAGTCGACAATTACTTGGTTGACCCGAAGTTTTTAAAGCTTGAACTTAGCAATTACTTTTTTGGCCCATAATTTTTAATAACATGGGGCTCGAAAAAAGCCTGGGGAAAAACTTAGCAATAACTTGGATAGTTTATCAAACATTAAAAATACATAAATTTTTAAAATATTCTTAAAAAACATGCATGCTACTAAATTTATGAAACATATTACTGATTTCCTTCATATATAGATCAAACTTAGCGTTCAATACACTTTATAGACCAAAAAACTAGTTCAAAATTTCAATATATAAGAACTTCAAGTTTCAATATTAATGTAAATTGCAAATCATAAATTTCTATTATGACTAAAGCTCAACAAAGTTTGTTGCTGCTGTATGGGTGTTGTAGAAGTGGATGGTATAGCTTTAGTATCTTCAACAAGAGCCTCAAGCATAGGATCAAGCCATGCATGTGGTGAACGGTGAACCTACCTTTGTGGCTCTCCAATCTCACATTTTGCCTCTTCATATACTACCACAGCTTTCCATTTAGCTCCATCCCTTTCCAAATCCAACACATGATGTGTATTTTGCCTTTATCCTTTCTTCTCATATGATTGATGGTAACACACAGAAAGAAGGTTATTCAAAAACTTCTGTGTTTGTTTCATAAAACTTCAGCCAAAGAAACTATACTTTTTTTTTACATAGATATAAACAAGAGTACATCATTCTCACAAAAGCAATATAAATATCTTGAACAACGTTTTTATGAAGGATAAAACACCTAAGCAAAATTCATACAAGAGAACCAATTATATTTCTCAAGTTAAATAATTTCACCAAATGTTTCAATTCCAAACAATTTATGAGATATGAACAAGTACTTATTTGCTTCTGCTATTCATCTTACCAATATTTTCAGGATTCTATTCAATTCCAAATTAGGTTTAGAATACATTGTTTCTAATTTTCATATCAAACGACATTCATGTTCAAGTAAACATATTCATACCTTTTAATTCTTACAATATGACTTACTCGGTCTTTCATTTACATACAAAAGCAATATACAATAATCAATATACAAATCAAAATACCACTATCTTAATATACAATGTGTCTTCGAGTAACAAGCCTGTGGTGTATTGAGCTGCTGTATGGAGGAAGAGCATCATTTAGGTGCTTTACCTCTATTTGCAAATTGGCAGTCCCTCGCGAACCTTCCCACTAGAAGTGGCCCTACCCTTCACGAGAGTAGTAGATAAAGAGATCCACGAACATAGCATGCCAACCAAGAACTGAGTGTGATGTATCGACTTTGTTGCTTGCAACTTGTCACACAACCTTAGATTTCTTCTAAGTATGACATTTGGTTATCATGCAACCTATCTTAATATACAATGTGTCTTCGAGTAACAAGCCTGTGGTGTAGTAAGCTGTTGTGTGGAGGGAGAGCATCATTAGGGTGCTTTACCTCTATCTGTAGATTGCCGGTCTCTCGCAAACCTTCCTACTGGAAGTGGCCCTACCCTTCATGAGGGTAGTGTTGTGACCTATTTCACACATCGCCCCATCGCAAATGGGGACCCCCAAGTTTGGTTCCACCCTCTGCGCAACGTCTTTGAGAGTCTTGAATTTGGATAAAATTTTGAAGGTCAGTCTGGCTAAGTTGAGATTTTGAACTCGTTTTTGGGCCTTAACGTCATAGAAGTGCTTAGAAGACCCGGTGGACGAAGATCGCCATTGCTTTCGGTCGTTTCTGACACTTCCTATTTTTTAGGGAATCTGCTTTTTTGCTTTTTGCTTTTTTTATTTTTGGCATTTTTAGGCCATTCCGGAGTCCCTATTTTTTAGGGATGCTTTTTGCTTTTTCTATTTTTGGAAAGTTTCTATTTTTGGAAAGTTTCTATTTTGGGAAAAAGTTTCTATTCTTGGAACCCACAGAGCAGAAAATCAATGTGTCTTCGGAAAACAAGAAAATCAAGGCAAAATGTAAAAAGTTTGAAATTGGCAAGGAATTTTTGAAAAATGTCTAAGTCTGAGAATGGCGCCATCAAGAGAGGAATGGCATGGAGGAGTCAAGGTCCGCCCTACCTTTGGCATGCCAAAGGTAGGCACTGGCAAGAAATTCATCAAGTCCGCCATGGCATGAGGAAGCCAAAGTCCGCCCAAGATGATAGGGAGAGGCGCATGGCACAAAGAGGCTGAAGTCCGCCATAGGCATGAAGGTTGCCAAGTCCGCCCTTGGCACAAGGAACTCAAAGTCCGCCCAGCAAGGTAAGAAGTGCGCCATATGGAAAGTGGCATAGAGAAGTCAAAGTCCGCCCCTAGAAAAAAAAACGGCATAAAACTCATGAAGTCCGCCCCTAGTAAAATTGGCATAAAATTCATGAAGTCCGCCCAGCCTAAGGAAAATGGCACAAAAGGTTCAAAGTCCGCCCCTAGTAGAAAATGGCATGAAAAACACAAAGTCCGCCCCCAAGAAGTGTGGAGAAGGGTAAAACATGAAGGGGTGCGCTCCAAGGTGTTTGGAAAGGGGTAAAATTGCAAGATAATTCATTGAAAATTGAATTAAATGATGGAAACAAGTGAAATTTTCCGTTGGACAAGGCACAAATAAAATTCGCCATGGCAAGGAAAATCTAAGACCAATGGATGATAAAATACGCCATAGGCAAGGAATTATAAGACATTCGCCCAATTCTTGAAGAGAAAATTATCCTAAGGCATGAAAAACGGAGAAATGTCTAGAAGAAGAAGAGGTTTTGGCCGGCATAAAAATCACGCCCCAGCACAACGGAGTGAAATTTTTTGGCACAAAATGAAGAGTGCTTGGCAGAGCAAACATGAAGTCCGCCCCTCTCAGCTTGGAAAATTCCTAAAGCGCTAGTAAAAAAAATGGCAAAATGGCAGAGGTCTCCAGGTTCGCCCAACCCAGAAGATGAATCATTTGGCTAAAATAAAAATGTCCAGAGAGGTCAGAACTCCGCCTAGAGAATTAAAATTTGGCATATGAGCTATTGAGCACATTTTGGCTAGGCAGACAATTTAAAAAAGAGATATTTTGCCTCTGACGAACGAAATTAGCCATGTATCAAGATTAAACGGGTTGGAATTTAATATTTTAATATTTTTAATTATTTCCCCGACACTTAGGGAATTTTAATTAAAAATTCAAAATCCGGAGATTATTTGGAAGATTAAACTAGTCTGCCTTAGATAAGTTTAAACTTTGCCATGTTCGGAGGATTTAAAATACGTTGGAAAAATAATTTTGGACAATTAATTTAATATATTTTCCAACACTTAGTCAATTTTCCTTGAGAAAATTCAAAAATCTCAGCAGAGATGGCACAGAGACGAAAGTTAGAAACTTGCCTCGATAACTGAAAGTAAAATTAGAAGTTTGCTAATCCGAGGAGAAAACGTTTCTAAAAATTGGAAGAAAATCAAAAGAAAGAAAGCAATGCCTTGAAGAAAATCGCACTTCTCAGCCATAAAATGAGTTTCAGCAACTCATTTCTTCACAAATTCCGGCTGAGAAGCAACTATCTCTCTCGAATCTTCAGGAAAACGTTCTCGAAGGAGAAGTTTGTGAGAATAACATCATTGTGAGAATCAAGATAGCATTTCTTATTGAAAGGCGTGATTTTTGAGGGAAGTAATTTATTTCTTGGCTGAAATCGTACTTCCAGCATAGTGGCGCACTTCTTCTGGCAGATTTCTTTGAATTTTTAATTCATTTGCAGCTACAACGTGATCTTTGAGGTTTGGAAGTTAATCGACAACGCATTTGCGCTGTGTTTCTATCTTCTACTTCGTTTCCGGCACAAATTTCATTCATGATAGGCGAATTTAATTACTTTCAGCTTGCTTTTTGACAGAAATTTTTAATTTAATAAGGCTGAAAGTGTGATTTTGTCTAGGCTATACCCCGAAACTCATTAATTCTTAAATGATATTGTATTAATGTTAAGTATCTTGTGCTTGCAGGCTGCCGATTGATCAAAGCGAAATATCCAGGCAGGCACAGATGAAGTTTGCAAGTAAAGGATCGCAGCCAGAGACCAGAATAAAGTCTAAGTGGAAAAATGTCTCAGACACTGATCTTGGCCACATCAATCTCGTGGAATTTAAAAAGAGAATATATGGACACAACGGACCCTTACCAACGCCTGCAGCTAGAAGGATAGTGAGAAACGACATATTTCAAGCTGCCGGATTCCAGCCTGCACTTTGCTGTGCTGAACTGATGGTGGAGTGTGCACTTCACTATGATGCTGAGTCAAGGCGTATTGTGGCGCCTGATGGGAGAGTGTTGGCACATCTGACAGAGGTGGCCATTCAGGAAGCCTTCGGCATTCCGGCATATCCTAAAACTGTCTACAAGACCAAGGAAGATGCTCGGAAGCTATATGACAAAAATCCCGATCTTTGTGCCGCCAACCTTAACAAATTTTGGCTGGATAAGCCTAGACCGTCCTTTAAGAAGATGCCCAAGAAGTTGATGCGCACGGACTTCAAGGAGGACTATGGAGATATTATTATCTTGCTGAACAGAGTGGCAGGCAGTCCCTCGGGAGCACCCTTTGAGCCATGGATGTATTACTTCATTGAGGACCTCACAGAAGGTGTCAAAATGTT
>CM021105.1:201860668-201950949 GCA_007115665.2 Sequoiadendron giganteum
CGAATGTTTTCAATTTGATAGATGTACCATGTTGTCAAATTCAACTCATTACAAAGCCTGTATTACAAAGTCTTCAAAATGGAATGCATACAACAATTAGATAGACAAATCCTATACTTCACTTCTTAAGTTTAGTCTGAATATGTCAAGATATGTGCAGGGGTAAACTTCAGACTTATACAGATTTATACTGAGTACAAGTATTAAATAGACATATGAGTATTAGCACTCAGAAGTGTGCTACAGCAGTGCAAGAATAATACTTTCAACTACAATCCAGTTTGCAGCAACATTAACCACTAATTTACACTTATTCATAACTGATTGAGCAGCAGAGGTATTAAATAAAAATACAATGATTCTCAGACCTGGAAATGATTGTAGATGAACCACGGTAGCCTCTGAACATCTGCTATTGCCTTCTATAAATATTCTGAGCCTTCAATAGTGACTGATATAGATTGCAGCAACTTAGAAACAACTGCAGCAGCAAGAAATCATACCCAGCACTAAGAGAACACTCAGAAATCTTCACATCCAGTGGCTGATAATGAGCAGCAAATATCTTCAGACCCTAACGTGCAGCTACAGCAGAACTTGCAAGATGAAATAAGGCTGCTACATGTACAGTAACCCTCAGCAGCTCTGGAAAATGATCACTGTGTGACCTCCAACCTCAAAACTGAACCGTCTAGGCTAGAAACAGTATCATGACCTTTTGATATGAGCTTCCGCATGCCTCAGAAACACACAGCAGGTGAAAGACAATAGCCACGACCCCCTGACAGGCTCTAAACGCCAGTGAGATAGCAGAAAATGATGCTAGAGTTTCAAGAGAGCCACAACCTGGGAAAATGGTCTCAAACTTGCCAAGCTCAGAATATCTCCTAGTCCTCACACCAAACTCCAGGAATACATCAACAGACTCAGCCTTGCAAATAATATCTTCTATTTCATGTCCCAGGCAGCCAGTAGCACATTCCAAACCCACGACTTGCTTCCTTGCAAAGAAAACCTCAATCTGAATAATATTCGTTTTCTCCAATTTGGTCTCTGCAAGAGACTCGCCAAATTGCTCTAATCGCCCAAGTAGAAGACCTATATGATCTCCTCCAATAACCAGCTAGGGTGGAATTGTTTCACCACCGAAACCGATCTTCTTCGAGAGGGTTTTTGTCCCCCCAAAGGCTGAGATGAACCAGGTTCAATCTCAAGAACCACAAGGGTTTTGAAAAGAGAAATAGAATAAACATAACATACCAAATGAGCTCACATAATCTCCTTTTATACTTTTTTTCCCCAAACTCTCCAAAAGCTTCTATTATAAAAATTCACTTTTTAATTAAAACTCCTTTTTAGCTCCGAAAATGACCTTTTTATAAAATAATTATATTTCAACACACAATGTTTAATATATCCATGATTTAAAACATCTCATTCCGGTTCCGACAAGTTATAACACTAAGGTGTTTTTTGAATATTTTAATTAATATTTGGCAATCTTAGTAATTTAACTAAAATAAAGCCAAAAATATCTCATTTTTGTGGAAACTGTCGGAATGCATCAGAATCAGAAACCAACTGCACTGGAGTGATCTCGATGAAGAATAATAATGAACGGAGCCGATTGGGTGACTTACTATAAATAGACGCTCCCTCTAAGAATCTTGGAGCCCAAATTGAAGGTCAGAAATAACATCCGAAAGCATCAAATAACTCATCTAAACCATCAGAGTGCACTGGTAACATTAGATTACCCTTCCGATCAAGTAGACACAAACCCATAAAACCATCTCCAACTACAAATCAAGAGAATCCTACAATGGGGGCATTGCATGTATCGACTTTGTTGCTTGCAACTTGGCACACAACCTTACATTTATTCTTGCTAAGTATGATATTTGGTTATCATGCAACCTATCAAGTACTATGGATCAACAATTTATGTTGATTATGCATCACTTGGCCAAAGTGTTTTTATAGCATAAACACATCCTTAAACAGAACTGTGGGTCATTTGTCCACCATTCCTATCTTAGCTTGATTCGACACAATCTAGAAAAAATACTCTATTCACACTAAAACTCAGTAAACTCGAGTGTCAATGTAAAGTGATTATACAGTTCTACTTAATTTAGAAGAAAATCATAACTTGACAATAAACCCATTCAGATATGACAAAAAAAACAATGGGTTTAGATTTTATCAATCACTCATATCTAATTTTGGAAGTGGATAACCCGCAAGAATGTTTTTGACAATAAATCAACCTATTTTATATTACTAGACCAAACACATTATAACTCAGATAATTTAGTTCATTTTCGATTGCCTCAACTGAGAACAAATCACATAAGTTTTACATTTCCACAAGCCCATACAAAATAAATACATATTTATATAAATATACATATATATAGGTGTGTACCTGAAGATCATCTTGTACACACCTTTATATATTTATATTTATAATCATTTTCTAAATCATCCATGCTGAAAATAATTACTATCAAACCTAGGTGTGTACCTGAAGATCATCTTGTACACACCTTTATATAGTTATATTTATAATCATTTTCTAAATCATCCATGCTGAAAATAATTACCATCATAGATATTGATGCTATAATATCTATGATTCCTTATAATGTCTTACAAAACTATCCTTATCAAAATGTTACGATTCTACCTTATATTTGTTTTAAAATTCAGGCATACTAAACATGTTTTTTTGTTGTTGTAAAGGAATGGTAACTAATTTAATTTCAGTGTATCCATATTCCATCCTCTATTTTCCACTCAGTTTCTGCATAAGGATATAAAATCATTCAAGTGCTATCTTTCTTGAATACTGAGCAATGGTTAGTTTCTCAATTTCTCTTTTGTAATATACAAACTATTATTGATCATTGTGAAATAGACTTCTAATGTCTTTGATTGTGTTTGCAGGTAATATAAAAACATGGTATATTTAGCTATCGTGAAATAATCTAAATCTTATTCAGCAAGACATAGCTATTCAAGTTTATATAGCGATTAAGGGTCCATTTTGACTGCTGTTAAGAGTTAATACAGATAGTCAATTATTGGTCCAAGTCGACCATTATCATTTAAATTCGTATCTGAATTTACAAACTCACCTGTGGCCTTTTAATTTTTAGCCCAATAATCATTTTATCCACAACAATATCATATATTTATGGCCAGATTTATATCAGCCTGCAACTTACAACACAACTACATACTGCTATTAAAAAAATAATATTAAGGACTTGTGACTTGGCCAAGGGCTTAAATGAATTGAAATTTCTTTATATATATACATATATATGTATATGCATAGTATACATATACATATATATGCATACGCTTAGTATACATATACATATATACGTATATATAATGTGCCATATAATTATCAGGGTTTTGCATTTCAAACATATAAAATTATTCTCCATCCCATAGGAAGAAATAAACAACTGTACGAGTTTTCAAAAATAAGAATAGTGGTTTAAAAAACCATCTGACCTGAAATGTTTTACTTTTATCATTTTTTTTTTTCAACCCTTCCTTCTTCTCTTCTACTTGCTTCCTTTCTTCCTTCCAAAAACAAGAATAATAATAATTCTCCCCTCTTCTTTCCCTGTGTTTTTCCCTTTTGTTAACAGTTCCACCCCTGTCAATTTTCTTTTTTAATGCCAACAATTTGCTTGCAGTTTACTTCCATCTGCCTCATCACTCTAGCTCATTGGAGAAATCTAAGACATTTTGGGAGAAAACGGGGGAGATTGGCAGCATTTTGGCCAACTCACTTCAGTCCTTACTTCCCACTCTTTGCAATTAATCCCAAATGCTTTTCTCACACCACCTCATTTAATTCTCAAAATGTGGACTTTAATTTAAATTTTTCTCAACAAAAAATCTATTTCTTTGGAAACCAAAAGACTTATTGATTTGTAGAAATATGAACTCCACAACAAACTATGCTCAACGACACAAAAATAAGAAAGACTTATAAACACATGACAGAGATAGAGTTATTCTAATCTCAACTTGACACTAACGACATAGAAAGGAACCTCAAGAATCTTCAAGGAGATCAAAAGAATAATACAATGAGGGTGAGTGCTTTATAGGAGCAACCCTAAATGATAAAGTGATAAGATCATGACAAGTGTCAACATTCTATGTGATGAGACAAAATGATCTAATAAAAGCTCACTTTAGATAACATAAAAAACACTCCTAAGTTTAGCTTAAGTGCATGAGAATAAATTAGACTAATAATCAATTAAAGATAATTATTAACTAATGCTTGATTACTCTAACAAAAATGACCATGCTAGAATTTAATTAAAATGTTATATATGACTAACTAGCAAAGGATGTAACATTGGTGCAGGAAGAAAATTTTACACCTCTCTGATCTCACAGCAAAACAACTTTAACTTGACAATTCCATTTGTCAATTAAAGATTAACACAAACAAAATTTGAATAAAAGACAATTCCAATGACAATTCAACGATATCTAAATTCATATATTGATCATTAAATGTTTACTATTTACATGTTCAGGTTTCAGTTCTCTATCTCTCGACCTCTCCTCCATTCACATCTTCTTCCTCTCTATGCTACTATAATGTCCCCATTTTAGGGTTATCTTGCTTTGCAATTGGAGATGGTTTTCTAGGTTTGTATCTACTTGACTAGAAGGGTGATTTGATGTTACTAGTGAGCTCAGATGGTTTAGAAGAGTTAATTGATGCTTTCAGATGTTATTTCTATCTTCAGGTTTGGGCTCCAAGATTCTTGGAGGGAGTTTCTATTTATAGAAGTCGCCTGGTCGGTTCCTTTTTTCATCATTCTTCATCAAGATCACTCATGTGCAATCAGTTTCCGATTTTGACGCATTCTAGCAATTCCGCAAAAATGAGCTTATTAGTGGTTATATTTTAATTAAATCACTAAGGTTGCCAAATATTAATTAAGATATTTAAAATGGGCCTTAGTATTATAGCTCATCACAACCGAGATGAGATGCTTTAAACCTGGATGCATTAAATAGGGACCTTGAGTGCCAAAATATGATTATTTTAATGAAAAGGTAATTTTTGGAGTAAAAAGGGTGTTTAAATTAAAAAGTTCATTTTAAAAAAAGAAGCTTACGGAGAGTTTGGGAAAAAGTATGAAAGGAGGTTTTGGAGCTCATTTGGTTATACTTGGATATTATTCTCACTTTCATTTTGGAGATCTTTTCGAAAGCTTCTTTGGTCTATGGGTTTGGAAACCCTAGGGCACCAGTTTCGATAGTGAAACTATCTACCCTAGTTGGATTGTGGAGGAGGTCATCCAAATTTCCTACTAGGGTGATTAAAGCATTTTTGTTGGTCTTCGTTGGAGACAAAAATGGAGTTCAACGATTATAATCAGATGAGGAAATGTATAGGGTTTTGAAATTGAATGTGAATTTGTAAGCAATCTGGATGACACACTTTCTGAGTTTCAATCAATGGTGAATCGTTGCATGTAATGTCCCCATTTTAGCCATATGCTCTTCGGTGACTGATAGCCTATTTTCGGAAGCCCATAGGCTTGTCAGAGGTAAAATTAGGATTTACTATTTTAAAGTAAGTCATAATACTGCTCATTTGGCATTCAGAGGAAGTTTTGAAAACTTACTATTTATAGCAGTTTTCTATTTTTGGTAAGTCTATCTTTTAGTAGTATCATTCTAGCAGCAGCTCAATCATTTGCAGTTCAGTGTGGTTGATCGGTTTGGCTTTTTGATGGATTTGAAGTTAACTTACTATTTTTGGCATTCACTATTTTTAGTAAGTCCATTTATGACAGAGGTATCATCATCAGCTTGGTTCAACTTGGAAAATGTCAGTTTGCTAATTTTAGTAATTTGTCAGTTGCAACTTGGGCATTGCTCTTGGCTACTTCTTTGGACTGAGTTCTATACTTAGTCAATTTTATGTTCGGAAGTTGTACCCCATGCCTAGGCTTGATGACTTCAAGTCGTTTTTAAAAAGGGGACATAAAGGGGTTGGTTTGAGCATTTAACATTTATATTAAATGTTTTATTGTGCAACTTAAAGGTGGACGCCTAGAGGATGATAAGTAATGTTTTATTAATTCAAATAAAGTAAATGCTTGAGAGGTGGCATCCCTTGGAAGAAATTGAACAGTTTCTTGTGAAGAGTTACAAATTGCTTCATTTGCCATTTGAGCTTATATATTGATGCTTGGAGGAGAGCTGATCATCTTTGGAAAATAATGTAAAGTTATGTTGCTGAATTGATTTCAGAACCCAGCTAAGGGGGAGCTTAGTATTTCACAGCATTCTTCGGGCCTAAAACTATGGTTCCCTAGATGGTCAATTGAAAGTGTGCTTCATTTAGAAGTGCATATTGGGCTTCATTGTTGGAGTTTTTGTTGAGAGTTTCTAGTTTTGTGTTTGCTGATTAGATCATGGCTGAAGGAGATTTTCAAATACAACTCTTTGTATGATTTTTTTTTGCTTTTGGGTATTGGTTATATTGATTCCTATGCTATAGGCGCCCCTAATTGCAGATTTTCAGAATTTGTTTTGAAGTATTTGAATTTATCTTGGAGTTCGCCCTTCCAAGGAGGCCATACCATGCTTGGGAGATCTTGGAATTCACGCACTATTAATTTGTGAGCTTTGTTGCAGTTTCTTGGTTGGGAATTGGGCGCCTTCCTCCTTAGATGCATTTGCATTTTGTTTCATGACATTTGGAGGAGTTTTGAAAATGTTATGAACATTTTGGTGTTGGTTCAGCTTGCTGGTCTGTATTTCAATTTGCTGGTATTTCATATCAGACCTTTATATTTCTTTTCTATGCTCAATTTCTTTGATGTTCCAATTCATATTTGAGATCAAAAGTATAGTATAATTCTTGCAGAAGTTTGGAGCAGATTTCTATTGCATATTCATTGTAATAATTGCTTTGTTACTTGCAGATAACTTGTATTGTAAGGGTGAAACAGTAGTACTGTTCAGCCATTTATATTATTGCATTTACTTGTGTTTAATTCAAAACATTGTAACCCCTGGATGGTTTACCGCCAGTGAGGAGGAATTAACATTGTATCTTTCATATTTTACCCACTGCATAAGTGGAGTATCCCCACTGTTTAAGTGGATGCTTGGTGGAAAGCGAATGAATTGTTCTTCATTGTAATTTCTTTCCCCACACTAAACAAGTTGTCGTGTGGATTCTTCATGGTTGGTTCTCCGCCTGCTTCATTT
Organism: Sequoiadendron giganteum; assembly: GCA_007115665.2. Classification (NCBI taxonomy): domain Eukaryota; kingdom Viridiplantae; phylum Streptophyta; class Pinopsida; order Cupressales; family Cupressaceae; genus Sequoiadendron; species Sequoiadendron giganteum. The sequence goes on from CM021105.1 coordinate 201,867,947, forward strand.
CAATATTATTCTTCATTTCAGTTTGGTTGCTAATGACGCCTTCCCATATGCTAGCACCTCGCCTTCTAAAGGATCTTGGTGAACATTCTTGGCAAAGGTTACATTCAGTTTGATTATCTTTGGGAGCTAACACTAACATTTGGCGTATTGCTGGTTTGTGTTGTGAAAACATTGAGAAAAAATTAAGGGGCACATTACATTGCATTTATCCATCAAATACATTGTTATACCCAAAATGGAAACCCTAAAAAATAGGACCTTCCTGGAAATGATTGAAAATAATTCTGATAGGATTAATTGCCTTCACGATCACACTAATCAAGTCAAAATTATCAAAAATTATGTTTTACTCTGGTGGGTCTATTTCTATTTTTCAGGAACAAAGTTAGGAGCTCCGCAGCCATTAATGGCAGATTGGCCAGTACCAGGTGCTGAAAGCTAAACCTCAAAAGCTTCAACGAAGAAACCATGGCGGAAAAGGATGAAAATGATGCCGTTCAACGAAGGAGATTCTCAAAACGGAAAAGGCCAAAATTTGGCTAAGTCTGGAAGGTGCACGTTTTGTCTACCAAGGCAAAACACAGTCTACAGTGGCTAAAAGCGCCCCTCTTGAAGAAAGGCGCCCTTGGATCTCAGAGGGCAAATCAAATCATTTGGCATTGTCAAAACAGTTATCCTCTTCACTTTCATACTGGCTCGACAATGAAACAATCAGCAAGATCATCTGATTCAGGGATCATTGACCAACCGTCAGTGAAGTATGGAGGATCCATTGACGACAGAAATGCCAAATCAGAGAGCTTCAAGGTAAAAGCGCTCCTACTAGCTAGGGGCGCCTCTCAGTTGCAGGCACCAGATGATAAGGCATGGCTAAAAGTGCCCCTCTCAAGGAAAGGTGCCCTTTCCTGAAGGTATCCAGATTTAGCCAGAATCTTCACTACCTCCTAGGATGACCTTCTCAGCTATGACCTATCTCGTCAGTGAGACTATCAGCAAGAACTTCCGACAAATCAATCAACTGATGGAGGAGGTCAAAGACTGGCAATCCATAGCCAAGATGAAACCAAGCAAAAGCTAAAAGCGCCCCTGCTGGCCAGGGGCGCCCTTTAGTTTGAAGGCCCAAAACTTGTCAGCTTCAACTAAGAAGTCAGGCATCGTGAACAAGACTGAACTGGCTACCCGACACATCGTCAAGCAGAATCATCTGATTCATCAAACATCGGGAACGTCAGATCAAAGCAAAGAGGGTCTGAAAAGATGAAAACGAAGAACAGTCAATGAAAATTGACTAAGGCATTGTCAAAAGCGCCCCTCTCAAGGAAAGGCGCCCTTCTTTCTTGAGACCTAAACTCAATTTTCTGAGTTAATCTCTCCCAGGCATATCTAATCATACTGATCCTGCCTCGACAACAGAACTGTCAGACACTGCCTGAGATCAACTGAGTAACCTGAATCAATGATCAAACGGGAGTACTTCAGCTTGCAAAATAGACAAAAATGATCAACTTCAAGGTTGGACGCCTAAAAGAAGTCAAACAGAAATGTTGACTTGAGTTAGCAAATTTGGAGCCAAAAAGAGACCAAACACTCCACAATCAGTGGAAATCATCTTTTGGAACTCCAAATCAGGCCTGAATGATGAGTTATCTTTCATACTTTGTGGATCTTAACCCTAATTGCCTTATATTCATGCTAGGCATCCCTTTCCTCATTATTCTTTTTTGCAGGTTGAAGGATAAAACATCAAGTAGCTCCCAAGAACACGTTTTCAAGATCTAGCAGGGGTTTTGAACGGATCTTCAATATTTTTGAAGATCATTGGCAGTAAAAGCATTCTTCTCCCAAGATTGCTTCCAGAGACAGATTATTGCAAAGTGGCAGTTTATAACTTCCAATCCATCTTCTGTCTACTTCCTCTACTTCTGTCTATATTTCTTTTGCATGTCACAAGAAACGACAGATTATCACAAATCTGACCAACTGGGTATGATCAGCACAGCTTTTTCAACAAAACCCACATGGTAGATTTTTCCAGAAAAAGTAGCCCTACTGCCCCTATTTTTTAGGGTTTCCGAAAAAAGTCATAATATTGAAAAACAGACAAACTGGGTTTGTTTGGCTTTGAAGCACGAACAAAACCCATGTGTTAGATTTTTCCGAGAAAAATCACTTTCTGGTGCCCCTGCTGCCTCTGCCACCGAAGGGCTCTTGCATGTCAAAGAAAAACTCATTTTTTCGAATTTTGTGACGATCTGGGTTTGTTTAGAAAATCATTCTTAACAAAACCCATGTCTCAAAATTTTTCGTAAAAACTACCCCCGGCGAGGCTATTTTTAGCAGTTCCAGAAAAATGTCAGAACAGGGTCAAGTGCCCAGTCAATATTCAAGGTTTTCAGAATGCAGTACTCTCAGGTACAATACAAGACCAAAACGGTCTTATACCATGATTACCTGAAAACGACTGATACAGACTTATGGCAGAAAAATCCAGAGGTCAGTTCTGAAGACTTGGAGGGCATGAATCAAATCACATTGCAGAACATCGAAGAATCCGGTTTGTTTCAAGCAGCATCTATTCCAATCACCTTACAAAGCATCGAGCTTGTAACTGCTTGCACAAAGCATTACAACCCGACTACAAGAGAGATCCTGTCAGTAGACGGGAGGGTGATTTGCAGCTTGAAGCCGGTGGACATAGAGACTTGTTTTGCAATTCCACCATGCCCTACCAAGAAGGTCATATCAGTGACAGAATGCGAAAAGGCATTCGAGGCTTCGAAGGATGAGTGTTCGCTTATAATGGCTGAACATTGGCTGAAAACAAAGAGAACCAGCTTGCCCAGATTGGTTGGTAGAGGAGAATTCAAAGACGAGTACGGAGTGCTAATCACCCTACTCAGCAGAGTCACTGGACAAGAGGAGGGAAAATCCTTCCAGCCGTGGATGTTCTACATTATTGGCAAGATAATCAGCAGAAAAGAACGTTACGACTGGGCCTCCCTGATCAGTGACACACTCCACCAACAATTCACCGGATTTCTAGAAGAGCACCGTTTCCACATGTGTTCATACCTGGTCTACCTGATAGCCTTCCAAGGCGATTTCAGAACATTAAACACTGTGGGAACCCTGGGTGTGCAAAAGGTACAAGAATACTTTCCTCGCTTGGAGTTCACTCTAGCGGAAAGACATTTCAAAAAGATAAATGACCTTTTTACTATGCACACCGTGCACGAGCTAGACCATGAGATGCACGTGCGTATTTCACCAGCAGCTAAGGCAGCAATGGTGGACTGGGCGGATTGGTTCATACAATTCCCCACTTTCACCTACATACGCGTGTATGGCTATAATGGCCACCCCGCCATGATGCCACGCTACCCCTCAGATAGGGTAGTGTTCATGGAATTCCTGAGGCAATTGGCCGAGGTTCACTCTTACCTTTGCATAAAGAAAAAGATTGCTGCAAACTTTCCTTTTCAGATGGGACTCTACAGATGCAGGACTACAGCCGATGCAAGGTTGATAAGCCAGGAAATAGTGAGATTTAATCTCAAGTACCTAATCGACAGGAGGCCATCCTATGACCCCAGAGGCATCTTCGCTGCTCACCTTGAGCAAAGATCATCACATGAACCTTTCATGGAAGATTTTTGGGTCAACTACGAGGATGAGTTCGAAGTGAGAAGAAGGAACCATAGCAGATTCAAGCTCTCGCAGATTGCAGAATTCATGTCAAAAGAAATCGAGGGCTTATCTGAGGACGAAGAAGAAGTTATTCTTTCTTCCTTCTTCACGGGTCTAGTGGATTCACAACCACTCGGTAAAGTAGACTGGTACGCGAAAGAGAGTACGTCTATTGAGGAAAGAACGGGTAGAGTAGTGCAACACAAACAACTCTACTTGGACAGTAAAAGGACAAGGAAGGTAGTACTTCCCCGATCAGAGCTGCTAGCGGTTCAGTTTACACTACCTTCCATGTCTAGGAGGAAACCCAGACAGAAGAAGATGAGCTTTCCTCCAAAAGGAATGCGAATGTCAGGGAGCACATGCGGGAGAAAAGGAATTGCCAACACAAGCCGGCAAGAGGTACAGGTGGAGACAACCACCAATTTACCTGAGATAGTTGAGACCGCTGCAACTACACAAGAACCAGTGATTGAAATAATCGCTGTAGAGATGGAAACCATTGTAGAAGAAGTTGCAGCAGAAGCGGTGCCAGTGATAGAAACAGAGCCACCAGCTTCACCACCATCACAGAGGTCACAAAGTCCTATTGATTTGAACTCACCACCACGAGACATTGCCACGGCACAGTCTCGTTCTTCTAGCATTCAGGGGACCTATGTTCCTCCTCCCAGCGATGCTAGCCGAGATTCTATCTGGCTGGAAAGCTCTCTTGGGAGGAAGAGGGAGAGACCTTCTTATCAGCTTGACTTCTCTGAATTCCACCATGTCCCACAAGACATGCCGATAAAGAAGTTGAAGAAGCAGATGCATGTAGAAAAGAATGCAGAGAACGAGGTTATCATAGAGACTGCTGCCCCACCTGAAGACAAAGATATACATAATGTGAGGGTTGAGGATTTCACGCTTTCAAAAGTGAACCTTGGAAAGACCACTCGACAGGTGGAGGCAGACCTTCTTGGAATTGCCTCGGCGAGTGTCAAAGAAAGGATGACAAAAGATGGACAAGACAAAGCAGTTTTGAAGGCTGAAATCCGTTAGCTAAAGTTGTACATTTCTAGTTTGATACATGACACTCCAAACTCCTCGGCTTTGCCTCAAGGACTGTTGGATCTCCCAGCTGAAAGAAACCATCATCAGTTGATTACATACGGAAAACACTTGAGACATCAAGTGGATGAGTTTGTTGTCAAGGGATGGTGTGTGTTGACAGAAGCATACAAGGTGAGAGCCTATGATGCCAACTTTGTGGAGCTGATTGACTATAGACGTTTCGTCGCCAATATTATCAACTTCGCAAGAACGTTGGTAATATCCTTCCCTGAGTTAGAATATCAGTGGGAAGGAGGAGAATATGTGGAACTTGAAACAGTGTAGACACGATTCCAGGATGTCATCCGATCTTCATTCGTTGAAGATCCCAATGGCTGCAAATTAGCCAAAATTGCAGCCATGTCTGTCCAGTTAGATGAAGCAGTTGCCCAATGCATAACCTATCATTAGCAGCTTACGATAGGTGAAGAAATGCTTAGACGCCACATAGTCATCTTGAAAAGCATTAATTGCCCGGGGGCCGAAGAGGTCAATGACTGGATAGAGACTTTGTTGACCAATGGTGAAGAGGTGTAAAGCACCAAGAAAGGACGTCCTACCCTCCAAATAGCTTTAATGATGACTGAAGTCAACTTGATGCCCCTTTCCAAGTTGACTCCAGATCTCCATGGATCATGCATGTCAGATCCCACTAATCTAGGATGTCTATTTGACTCCCACGATTTGTGGATCTCAAATCTCCTCAAAAGGTGGATGTCTATTTGGAGACACATTTGTAACATAAGTTCATTTTTAGTTAGGTGTCAGTCAACTGAGGTAGACTTCTAGTTTGACTTTTGTTTAGTTTCAGTTAACTGAGGTAGATTTCCAGTTAACTGTTTGCTCACCTACTTTTAGACAAAGAATAATATCTTGCTGATTGGCAAGAACTGTTTGTTAACTCAAGGAGATTTTAGGGTTGCCTACTCCTTTGAGTTTCTATAAATAAGAGCCTTAGGTTCTTTATTTGTTTAACCTTTATTTACTAGCAAAATTGCTGCGCCACTGTTGCCAGAGTTCGCTTGTTTATATCTGTTTACTCTTGGATGAGAGTTCGTTGGTTGATTGCAATTGTGCATGATTTCGTGCCTTTGCTGTCCCAACCTTTGTAATTCTTTGAAGAACCTTGAAGAAGTAAATCAGATGGTGCAAGCTTGATTGATCTAATTATTTGAGTTATTCAAAGTCTTGTTTTTAAATAGTGCATTGTTTCAATCTCCTCCTTGGACAGGTGTCGTCGCCTCCTTGGATATTTTGTCATCAATCATTATCGTTTGATGTTGTTTAATGATCTCTCTTGCAGCCTAGACTTTGGACAGGTGTCGTCACCTCCTCGGGAATCCTGTTAGAAAGGCCATCGTTCCTTGTTGTTTCCAGTGAGCTGCTTCCAAGCCTACACCTTAGATAGGGGTTCCTCCTCCTTGGCAAGTCTCAGATCCAGTTTACCGTAATGAGTGTTTGTTTGTATCGAGCCCTATCTTGGTATATATCTGAAAGTTCAAAGCCTCGGTCATATTCCATTGAGACGGAGGATTCAAGTGATCCAACCATACCATTTCGCTCCTACGCCCTTATGCTCTGTTTATCTTGAGGAGGTAGGATAGTCTAGAAGTTAGTTAGTCGTAGTTAAGATCTGCGGAAACCAGAGAAAAAGCTTAGCTACGGCGCAATGGTTTATGCACCCTTGTGTTCTGCCGCTGAGTAAAAAAGATAGGAAATCTTAGTACACCCCTTTTTTACAGTAGAAAATCAGCAAAGAGAGATCTTCCTCTCTATAATCCGAAGAGCATGTACTAACACACTTGCAATAGCTGTCTATTTCCAATAAGCACTCCAGAGGTGCTAATTTAAACGCCAACATACATTTCTAAGGGTCTTACCTTTCAAGAAACCCTAGATGCTAGGTTTATGGTTGAGTTGGATTTGGGTGAGAAAGTATTGCTTGGCGTGAGCTTCTTCAGCCTGATATGGAGGTCGTTTGGAGGATATTCTACAAGGCGTGAGCCGTAGAAGCCAGTCGCTCCTATTCCCATACAGTTATGTGTTGTCTGAGCTATTCTTTGCATTTTGGAAGGACATGAGGCTTGTCCAAGATGTGCGTGGCTTTTGTGGAGGGTTAGTAAGCTCAAAAAAGGATGTGGTGCTGGAAGTATGAACCTGGTAGCGTTTCATTCATCTTCAACTATTGCATACCTTGCGCGATATTGTCCAGGTTTGAGAACATTTAATCTGCTACTTCTATCTCTGTATTTCAGTCATTTCTTTGTAAGGGTTTTGTCCTAAGTCTTGTTGTTATTCGATCTGCATTTAGGATGCTTATGTTATATGAATTTATGTACCAGTTGTGGGGTATCGTTTGAGATTGTATGTTCATTTATGAGTATTGTAATGAGCTGATTAGAGGCCATCTTAATCTGAGTTTTCACTACAGTCTACTGTGAGCATTTCCATATGTTTGTACTCACTTTTGAGTGTCAAATCTGCTTATTATAATATTGCACTATACACAGAGGGTCTAGGCAATAATTCTGAAGTGATTTCCTGAATATGCTATATTGTTTCAGTCTTGCACCAAGCTTAGAACTGCAGATTTTACATTCTGGTTATTCTGAAATTGGAAATTAAACTCAGAAACTATCATTGTGCTCATGCAAAATTTTATTTGTAAGTTGTTCAGTATTCATGTAATGCTTTACATTCAATTTGTTAAAATGGAACATCTACCAAATTGAAAAATATCGCAGAACTTTACACCTTCCAGAAAGAAACATTACAATGCTATCAAAGCCATTGATTCTATCAACCAGTGGATTTTAACGCCATATATGCATAGTAGAAAATTTTGATCAGAAAAGTGGTTTCCAGTTGTTTGCATTTTCTTGAATCCGGAAGTTGGGTTAGTTTACTTTTGCTTTGCTTTTTGACCAACACTTAGTCTTTTCAGTTGCAGCAAGGTGATGATTATTCTATTGGGAAAAATGAAGTCTACACAGGAGCTTTTAACAAAATTAATGCAAGCTTTTCAAGACTATGATAGGAATTTGACGAAGTTGTTAGAGCATCCTTAAAGGCTAGGTTTTTTCTTGCTGAAGAAAAGAAAGAATATACTAAGGTAAAGAAGTATACCAACACAGGTAAAAGGAAACCTAATCACCAATGCACAGGTAGAATGGTGAAGAGATTAGAGGAAGAGAAAATAGTCACAGATGAAGTGGTTGGAAAAGAGATTCCAGAGGTGGAGGTTGTTCGTAATGGTTATGATGATTCTAAGAATGAGGATGAAGCTAGTCCTTCAAGTGCTCCTATTAACAAAGTTGAGTACATTGAACTTCACAGTAATGAGGAAAGCGAACAACCTACTGATTTGGAGTTCACTAAATTAGCAAATGAGGATGTAGGGACTAACTATCAAAAGAACGATTTCCACAATGTTTCCTTCCAATAGAGCAATACGATGGACATTGGGAAAACAAAGTCACTTGTTGCTTTTACAAGTGAGGTGTACACGAGTCTCTATGTTGGTGAAGTAGAGATTGTCATTGATAAGACTTGTGAGGAGGAGATGGATTCGTTTAAGGATAGTGTATTTAATCATAATGTTGTCTCGTCATCTTTGTTTGAGGATTGCAAGGCATCATCTAGTGAAAAAACTGAATTTGATGATGATATGGTTCCTACACATGAAAGCAAATCAGAAAATTTAACAAGTGGCAGCCCAAGTAAGCTTGATGAACTCAATCAAAGACCTCTAGAATTGCAAGATTTGAAGGACAAATTTGTGGTTAGAGATGAGAAAGTTGTGCAAGTGTTAACAAGGGCAGATGATATTCATAAATACATTAAAGATCTCATTTGGAAAACTCAAATTGAGGAGAGGCAAAAAGGAGTTGCAAGTGGAGTCACTCATACCCATTTGTACTCTATCAAAGAAGCAACTGAAATGATGAGATCAAATTACTTGCAATTGCTTATGGACAAGGATATGGCTTTCAAGTATGTTGAAGGCAAAGAAAAAGAAGCTGATGATCTTTGCTTACAATTGAGTATGGCTCACTTTTCTTTATACCAAGTGGAAAATTCTATTCCTATTGCAGCCATACCCATGGTTCAAGAACATGATGCAAAGACTTCAGAGATTAAACAAATTATTGGAGGGATTGATGAACTCCATAAGGATGGAATGTCGCATAATGATTTCAGCAATTCCCCTATTGGAGAGGTTCAGTATGTGGATAAAGATTGGAACCGGCTTGAGGATAATTCCACATGAAGGTGCAGCTTGCAGCAATGAGATAGCTATTATAACAGGTGTGCATGAAACCTATGAAGACATATTTGGAGGTAATGAAGAAAATGTGGATCCTATGAGTGTTAACAGCAGCCTATTGTCTTTGTATGATCGTGATATACTTCTTGGATTTGTGAGAAATGATGAACATCCTGAATGGGAAGAAGATATGCATGAAATCCATGAAGATGTTGGTGAAAGGTATGAACTAGAGGCTAATTATTTGATTGTGAATAGTAGACCCGTATCTTCATATGATTTGATTCCTCGTAAGATGGTAGATGGAAATTTTATGGGTGACATTGGACCTCATCTTGTTGATATTCAAAATTTTATGGCTAAGCATGAAATGGTGTTTGAGGGCTCAAGTCATTTACGTGATATGATGTTTCATAATGGTTTCACTATTCCTTATGTAATATCCCTTCCTCCGGATAGGTAGTCATTGTGTTCAATCCCGATTAGTTGACAATGCTATGCATGTTGTCAACCGAACTTAATTCCCAGACTTATATATATATATGTGTGTGTGTGTGTGTGTGTGTGATTTTCACAATATTCCAAACTTTGCCAATATTCTGAATACATGAACATAACTCTCTAGATTTCTATTCAGAAATGATATTTAGTTTTCTGGGATTTAGATCATTTGCAGAACACAATTTCCAGATTTCATAGGAATGAACAATATAGGTTTGTGTATTCAGTTATTTCATCAAACAGTTTGACATGTATCCCTGGCAATCATTTCTTCAAACAGTATGGATATACAAACCTGTTCTGAGTTTAATTCCAGTTGTTTCTCAACATTTGATATTGGTTTCAATTGTGTTCAACGCATTCAACACCAATACTTTTACAATGATAATGAAATATAAGCATATATACTGACCATTACAGCTGAGATATTATTTGGTTTGTTGAAGATATCACTTGAAATCCCACGGTAAGCACACAGGTAGCACCCGACTAGGCTATTTTGTCCCTTTCTTTTCCACGTGGACTTCCAGAATGCTTACGGCAATGCCTTGGAAGGTTGGCGGTTCCTCGACTTGCACATAGTTGTCTGACGTATATCATATACTCCCAGATGAAGACAAGATAACCTGTTCTTGGCAGTGAAATGGAAGCAAATAGAAAGTGGCCAAAATAAGGAAGAGTTCGATGTAAACTCTTATATGTTCCCACGTTGAACTCTCAGCCAACATAAAGACAAAATGTCCTCCTTTATTGGCACGAAGACACCAATCATATTTGCACTGTGACAAATGGCGTGAACTAATATCCCAATAATACACAACAATATTCGATGGGTCAATAATATGTTTAAAGCAGCGACAAAATATATTTCAAGCAACTCACCCAACAGGGAGTATGCGACGATAAACTGAGACGTGGATGGGACAAATATAGAAGCGGCTTCCTCTATTTCTAAACACCCTCGATAATGAGCATATAGTGTCGTAATGTATATTCTTGGCTCCAGCGTAGATTGCATGGGCAGTGATACTACACCAGTGACACATATATACTACCCAACATCACAGATTATGAGACATTACCTGTCTAGAATATATGCATTGGGAAAACTCACGATTCCACAGAGTAAAATCTGGATGTTAAATAAAGACCTTCGAAAGAATCACTCCACACTTATTTTTCATCTCCAAAATAATAACGATCCTTTCTCATTCTGCAATTTGCAAATTTACCAATGGTCAAGATTGGGTTTCTGTCCAGGATTGATCTTCTGAACTTTGAGAGTTTTCGTTCTCCGACTTCAATACCACAACCCAACAATATTCAAATTCTCCATCATACCTCTGAGTTCGCCTCTAGACCATTATTATAGTTTGCCACCTTTAGTTTTTATAACTGATTCATTTTCATGACTTTGGAAAACTATAGTTCTCTTCAAATATTTCATGAAAATCTTGACTTTATAAAAACAATAGTTTAGCCATTAATATTTCATAAAGTCAAATAAATAAATTAAAAATTCTTTTAAGCAAAATAAGACAATTTAATAATTTCATTAATTAATCTAATTTTTCCAATGCGGACTAAAAAACGGGGACATCACAGTCCTCCCTTCTCGGAGATTGCTTTCCTACAAGCAATTGCAACAACCATGGCAATACTCGGATCCCAAAACAATCTCAGAAACATTGCTTCGCCAATCTGTTCTGCTACTCTGATATCAGTCACCCTTTCATGACGCAAAAATCTATGAAGCACTCCATCCATTAAACAAAATCTTGGATCCCTCATCAATCAAGGACCCGTACTGTAGATGGGAAGATAAATGTACATCACCATAGGATCATCATTAACTCTTTGATATCCTGAAAGCTCTAAACTCATCAATGTAGGAAAGCCACCCATCAATAATGAATGCACAAGAAATTCATGCTCATCCCGCCTTGGTTAACACAACTAAAGCTCAATACTCACATGTGTATACCAATCATGATCAAATGCCTCCATACGTTTTGCTCAAACTATCATAGGAGCACCATCTAATAATGCCCTCAACACAATATTTTTACCACTTGATTTAAACTCTAACTCCATTTTCTGAAAATCCTGATTGTATTTGCCCAAAGAGTGTAGCCACTAAACTCCCAACACTATGTCAATCTCTCCAATTCCAACCACATAGAAATCATCAGTGACTGTATAATCTCCCATTTGAATGCTTAATTGTGGGACCTTTGTAGTGCATCCCATCTTAAAACCATCTACTACTATGACATTGAAACCAAGAAAGTATTCCACCTTTAATTTCCTCTTGGCTACATAACCCTCGCCAATAAAATTATGCGTGGCTCCGCTACCAATCAAGCAAGGCACCTGTTGTCCATTAATAACACCCCTTACTCGGAAAGGGTGATACTTAATCACACCCGATAATCCAGCAATAGTGCCTTGGGTCTCATCTACCATGGAATTGTTATGCTCTATCCGTTGCTCATGTACACTTTCAAAACTAGTATCAACTATATCCTCCTCCATATCAGAAGTGACCTCTATATAATGCACCTTGCCCTTCCCAAGGCATCGGTGATTACGATCCCACGACTCCTTGCAAGTGTAGCATAGCTTCTTCTTGCGTAATTCATCCTTGCTCTCAAAATCTAGCTTAGGAGGATTTGGTTTGGGCTGGTCAAAAGTTTTAGTGATTGGCTCGTTGTTCTTGAAACTCTTCTTCGGCGGCTGGGAACTAGAATGTGAAGTCTCAAGATCCAATGCCATCTAGATAGCATCTTGCAATGTCCTTGGCTTAAAATCCTTCACCAACCCTCTCAAATTGTGATGCCACCCTTCTGTGAATAACATTACCACTCTCCGCTCAGATATATCAAGAACCATGACTATCGCCTTCTGGAATTCGTTGATGTAACTATCAACGTTACCATGTTGTCTAATCAAGGCCAACTCCCTAAAATAAACCTCTTCATCTTTCCTATCAAAATGAGCAATCAATTTACTGCTAAACTCTTCGTAAGATTGGATAAGAGCATGATTTTGTGTCACCAATCCATGATGCCACCAGTCATACGCTACACCCTCTAGATGAATGTTGCAAATTTAATTTCTTCCAGCTCTGGCATTGATTTTAGATTCAGGAAAGTATCCAACTTGTGAATCCATGAATGGGCTGTAGTTTTCCTGTTCCCATCAAAGTTAGGAAGTGATAGCTTACTCAAAGCATGCTAGTATTCTCTATGTGGGCCACGTGGTCTTTGTTCCTGTTGTGCTCTCCTCCTATCCCTATGTTGATTCATATATTGATTCAAGGTAATCTCCTGCCTAATAGCATGAGGAAGATTGTGATATTCCTTGTACACTTCGATCACCTCATCATGCAAGGGTGGTTCTACCTTAGGTTGTGTCGCTTCCTCCTCATTCCTAGGAGTAAACGTAGATTGGAAAGGTCTGCTTGTTCCTCCTGAATTGGTTCCCCTGGGTATCTTGTTTTCAGCATTACTTCCCTCTCCTGAATTCTAATTCACTCTCAACGTGTTCATCTCTTGTGACATTTATCCAATAGCAACAATCAATTGTTGTTGGGACAACATAAACTATTGCATCAACTGTTGCTGGCCATGTGCTAGATCGTTCAGAATATTCTGAATGCTGCCATTCTCTCTCCTATTGCCTTTGATATGAGAAGCCTACTGATTTGAATCCTCTATTGCTTCAATTTCTGGTGGGACACCAGGTAATTATCGGGCTGCTAATATTGCAGATGAAATATCCTACTTACCTTTTTCAGTTTTACACAATCTTTTTCACTAGTTAACATTAGATATAGAAAGATAATCCAACAGGAATGAAACCCTTCACTTCCTGATCACCCAGTTCCCAGTGAGGGTAGGGTGAGAGCATATGAAGTGAGGGGATCGTTAGATGAAAACTGAATTGAAAGTACAATACTGAAATCAACCCTTCACTTTCTAATCACCTAGATCCCAGTGTGGGCAAGGTCAGAGCATACGGTGGAAAGGGGATCGTTAGCTGCAACTGGAATTGCAAATTGTTGACTGCTTAGTTGACCAACTAGGAAAAGAAAGTACTTAGGCGGCAGGTCGATGTCTTCCACTTTTCAGCGGGCTACAATGAAAGTAAATACTGAAATGAAAGCAACTCGACCACTTATTCAGTGGGAGTGGAAACTACAAGTACTGAAATGAAATGTCTGGGCGGCTAGCCGACCCCTTCCACTTTTCAGTGAGAAGTACAGGAAAGTAAATTGCAGAAATATTGAAGGCTGATCAATACTACTTGTTGTGACCTTTTCACACATCACCCCATTCAAGATGGGGACCCCCTAATGTTTGCTCCATTTTGGTCTTTTGGCTTTGGTTTTGCCTCTCTCTCTCTCTGGTCTTTTCGGTCCTTTCGAGGATGTCCCGTCGTTTGACCTAGGTTGAAATGTTGGCTAAGTCTGTGAAATTAGGGTTTCTCATCCTTCAGGCTTGTTTGGGATCAAATTAGGTTATCAAAGTGAAATATAGACAACGAAGTACAATCAAAAGGCTCAAGGCAGGATCCCACTAAATTTTCATTGAGTTCTGACAACTTACTATTTTTAGTAAGTACCTAATTTGGAGGTCTTCTCCTCAGAATGTTGGGATCCTGACTGCTTCAGCACATCCAGGTAACTTCAAGGTGCCTGCATGTAAAATTTGAACAGATTCTGACAACTTGCTTTTTTTCTCAGTTTCGGCTTTGAGAGCCATTTTCAGGGTTCACATGTATGATTTTCCAATGCTTGTTCGGAGGATATTTATGGGTTTTTCAAGACCTTCGCAATGATATACCATGCGAGTCAGGATGATGACTTTTAGCAATTCAGCCTTCAAAGGCTATTTTCTAGGGTTTGCATGCGGAGTTTTTCAGTGCATGTCAAGATATTCCTCATGGGTTTTGCGAGAGCTTCGCAGCGATATGACTTGTAAGCAGAATTGATCACTTTTCAGGGACTTACTATGTTTAGCCAGTGCTCGCATGTTGACCAGTTTTCTGGGTTTTTTGAGATCCCTCGGGCACTGTGACAAGCAAACTCATCCGACATCAGATTGATCGCTTTCCAGGCGTTTACTATAAATAGCAGGTTCACTCCAACAGCTCTTCGACACTTAAGTTCAGCAAGCAGAATGACATGCAACAAAAATCAAGTCAAATGGAAACAGTTTAGGGTACATGCAAGTCAAATTAGGGTTTCCACTATTATGCCTAAAAATAGGGGGTGAAATACAAAAAATTTCAAAATAAAGTACCCCATCATGATCAACATCTTTCAGGCTGCCTACTGGCAAAATTTGAGCACAATCCCAGTACTTACTATTTTTAGTAAGTCATTCCATGGCTAAAAATAGCATGTCTATGCTGAGGCTAGGTGTGAACAGGTCACTTCAAACATCAGGATAGGGTGTGTTGTGACCTTTTCACACATCGCCCCATTCAAATTGACAGTTGAGCTTAACATTGCTTTCAGAAGGCTTCCAGCAAGTTCCCACTGAGTTTTCATTGAAATCGGACAACTTACTATTTTTAGTAAGTGCTCAATACGAGGTCTTTTCCTCAAGATTTCGGGATTCTGACTACTTCAACAAATCCAGGCAACTTCAAAGTGCCTACACAAGAAATTTGAGCAGATTCAGACAACTTGCTTTTTTTAGCAGTTCAGGCTTCAGGAGCCATTTTCAGGGTTTAAACATATGATTTTCCAAGGCATGATTGGAGAATGTATCTGGGTTTTTCAAGACCTTCGCGATGGTATAACATGCAAATCAAGATGGTGACTTTCAACAGTACAACCTTCCGAGGCTATTTTTAGGGTTTGCATGCAGGAATTTTCAATGCATGTCCGGATATTCCATGTGGGTTTTGCGAGAGCTTCGCGGTGATGTGACATGCAAGCGGAACGGATCAGTTTTCGGGGACTTACTATTTTTAGCCAGTGCTCGCATGTTGACCAGTTTTCTAGGTTTTTCTGGGTTTTTTGAGATCCCACGGGCACTGTGACATGCAAACTCATCTGACATCCGGTTGACCACTTTCCGGACACTTACTATAAATAGCAATGTCATCCCAGTAGCTACCCAACACTTCAGTCCAGCGAGCAGAGTGACAATCGGGAGCAATCAGGAGCAATCGAGAGCGGTCCGGAGCGCATGCAAACTAGATTAGGGTTTCCCTTGCTATGTCTAAAAATAGATGGAACAAAATGCAGAGAGGTCAAAACGAGGCATACCACCATGATCAGCATCTTTCAGGTTGTCTACTGGCAAAATTTGAGCACGATCTGAATACTTACTATTTTTAGTAAGTCATCTCATGGCTATAAATAGCGCGTCATCGCCAGAAGCAAGTATGAATAAGTCACTCACAGCATCGAGAACAAGTGGAACGAATTTCAAAGCAAACGAAGACACAAAAAAATTGATAAATCCTAGGGTTGCTAAAAATAGCATGTACTGTGTCAGTGAAGAGATAAACGAGGTAGCAAGGCCAAGTGGAGGCACAACCACGCCTGCTCCAGCTCAGAACAGGGTGAAACACAAAGAAACCCTAATTTCTTCAAGTTTGCTAAAAATAGAAAGCCAAGGCATAAAGGGCGTTGGAAATTTATAAGAAGTAACTGGCATAGAAACACATGATATGCGCCCAGAAGGAATAAAAATGTATGAAAATCTCCAAGTGTGGGATTTCCTTGAGCATAGGTGAAATGCGCCTTCAAAGATAAAATGGAAGTGGAGTATGCTAAATGCGCCCAAGATTTCCCTGAGCAGGGGTCAAATGCGCCCACATAAGGCAAAGGCATGGCGGAATTCACTAAGGCATGGAAATTCCTTGAGGACCCCTCAAATGCGCCCAAGGATGGAAGCAGCATAGGCTAAATGCGCCCAAGGGAGATGAAAGGTCACTAGGTAGTGGCGCTTTCCTTTGCCTAGTTGAAATGCGCCCAAGACAAGAAGCCCACCATGTGAAATGCGCCCAAGGCTGCAAGGCTATAAAAAAAGTTTCCAAGTGTGAGAGAAGTTCCTCCTCACACCCTCAAATGCGCCCACCTTGTGATAGGTGTTGGAAAAGTTTCTAAGATAAAAATGGAAGCTCATGGGCTAAAAAGCGCCTTTGAAGGGGGTATGAGGTGAAAAGTTTTCTAAGTGAAGAGAAATGGAAGTTACCCCTTCAAAATGCGCCCAAGGATGAGATGGTGGCATGAGAAATTCTAAGGCATCAAAATGGAAGCAGCAAGGGTGAAATGCGCCTTTAGCATGGAGGATGTTTAAAAAAGTTTCTAAGTGTTTGCAAATTCCTCCTCATCCCCTCAGATGCGCCCAAGTCATAGAGGAAAGTCATAAAAAATTCTAAGGCATGGAAATGGAAGTAGCCCCCCTAAAATGCGCCCAAGCAAGGAATGAAGGCATGGAAATTTTCTAAGTCACAAAATGGAAGCTTGCATGTGGAAATGTGCCCAAGGCTGCAAGAAGGGTAAAAGGTAAATGCCTAAGGCATTGAGAATGGAAGCTTGATGGGCAAAATGCGCCCAAGGTAACATAAGGTTGAGGAAAGTCACAAAAAAATTCTAAGGCAAGTAAATGGAAGTTGACCCCTCTAAATGCGCCAAGGATGGGGAGAGTGGTGTTGTGAAAATATTCTAAATTATGAAGATTGCAGCACATAGGCTGAAGTGCGCCCTTGAGGGAAGTGGCCAAGAAAAGTTTCTAAGTGATGAAAAATGAGAGAGGCCTATGTCAAATGCGCCCAAGGAAATTTGTTAAGGCAAGGTAAAGCTTGGCATGGGAAATTCCTCCTCCACATGCTATATGCGCCTAAGGTAAAGACAAGGAGGGCGTGATTTTGAAAATATTTCTAAGTATGAAAGTTCCTCCTCCACCCTCCAAATGCGCCTAGCTTGCAAGTCATAAAAGAAGCAAGGATGTTAAGAAGAAAATATCTAAGGCGTGGAAATGTTTGGAAAGTGAAGGTAAAATGAAGTGCGCCCAAGGTAAAGTTGATTGAATTAAAATTTTCTAAGGCATCACAAGGTGAAATTAGAAAATACGCCTAGGGGGTGATGTTAATATTTCCAGAGGCAAGATGGAATATGCCCAAGAACAGGAGGGAGTTTCTTCAGGAAAATCAAGAAAAATACCAAGGCATAAAAAAGTGAAGACTGCAGGTGTGGAATACGTCCAAAATAAAATGGAATCGACCTTAGCAAATTTTATTATTTTTCAAAAATAATAAAAATTAAATGTACCCCTTCGTTTGAATACACATGAAAACGATGATTTATGAGGGGAAATTTCTTCTGGGTATTGGACATTTCCCACTGGGAGATGATTTGAGGTTCTTCCACACCTTGCTCGTGTTGTTTCGGCAGTGATTTCGGCCTGGCACCCTTTAACAAATTTCCTAAGGCTCTAAGGGATAAATTTTCTAAGGCATGGTAAAATAAAGCTCAAGAGGTCAAATACACTCACAGGGTAGAGGTGAAATTTGTCCAAGGCATAGAAGAATTTGAAGATGGAATGAAGCTAGAACATCAAGCATTCAGATGTTGAAAAGTTATAAAAGTTTGCTGGAAATGATGAACTCTATCAAGATCCGGAGATCAATCAGTTAGAACATGGAAATTGGGTAAGTAAAGTGAATTTATATTATAAGCGTTCTGATGCTTTTCTTTTTGTTTTGTAGGATGAACATTGGAGCCTGAGCGTAAGGACTTGAGGTGATCAAGCTGGACAATGTTACAACTTTGGAAAGAGAAACGAAAGTGAAGATTTGTCTAAGACAATAAGGACGTGATGCAAAGGAGGCAAATGCGCCCAAGGCAGTGGGCTAAAGAAATGTGAAAGTCACAAGGAAGAAATGCGTCCAAGAGTCAAAGCAACAGGAGGGTTGAACGTCAAATCCTTTCAAATTTTATTATCTGCGGAGACGATCTTAGAGACTCTTTTACTCTCCCCCTAGCGCAACAGAATTGGCAGAGAAGAACAGTGTGAACACGTTTTTGGACGAGAATCTTCTAGAAGAAGATAGTGGGCATTAATTGCAAATAGTGGTTCCTGCAGAGGAGTGGAGAATATTTTGTGCATTCATTGCCCCACTCCTCTCTGTGGCGGTTTTTAGGGTAAAAACCCTAATTAGGGCATATGTGGCTCGATCTGAGCCCTTTATTGTAATTCAATCTAAACCATCCATTGGACTGGGCCAACTATAAAAGGGGCATCCCCCTTCATTTGTAACTAGGTAGATGTTAGATCAGAGAGTAGAGGGGATAGAAGTTAGAATAGAAGTAGCATAGCATAGATTGAAGAGGAAAGGAAGTTTTCCCATTGAGGACTTTGTAAGAAGTTGTTGTGAACACTCTCATAATATAAAGATTTATCATTGTTTGGTGGTTCTATCTTCTATTGTGAGTAGCTAGCAAGGCTTGTTCGTCTTTCCAATTCAAGTAGATAGAGTAGAGTAGACTTTATTTTATGCAAGTAGTTGTTAATTGTGGAGTGTGGCGTTTTGGTTTGAGCATATCTTCTTTTATCCATACCACTAGTAGGCTTGCTGATGGTAAGTTTGCCTTGCGTGGTCAACTGAAGTATTGGCACTTAACTTCGATTGTGGCTCATATGTCCATATGCATCGTTGTGATGGTATGTACATGTTGTGTCATAATTTGAACACCTTTCTCATCCTTTGAAGATTGCACCAACTTTGTCAAAGTTGTCCGAAGGGAGACGAAGCAAAGTCTGGTTTGAAGATTGTTTAAGTCGATCCTCGCCCTCCACCTCTTTAGGAGTAGATGGTAGCATCTCTAATCCTTATATCCTTTTACATTTAGCATTATCCGGTTAGTTTAAGAATCCGAGCTTCATTGACAAATCTCCTGAAATTTGAAAATCCTTTCTTCTGAATGAGCAACTCACGTAAGTCCCCTTAGAATACCCAGTATATTCACATCAACCAACTGAGTCTATTCGCAATGAAAGGAACCTTGGAGTTGAACGCATGAACTTTCACGCAATCTTAGCATGCGGAATACTTTGATTAAGAGGGAATAGAGTGACTGTTGGACATTTTATTCTGTGTTGGTGTTGTCATAAAAAACACGTCAACAGGGTGGAGCAAATTTCAGGTCAAACGGAGTTGTAGAGATCAATCAATTTTAGGGTTTGCTAAAAATAGCAAGAGGGCTAAAAATAGTAGATGAGCTCGGGCAATGGGTATAAACAAGGTGGCAAGGCCACAAGGAACATATCACACCAGTTCTAGTTCAGAATAGATGAAAAGGGCATGAAAAAGCACACTTCTCCAAATTTACTAAAAATAGAATGGCAAAGGGTAGTTGGGGCGTTGAAAATTTCTAGTTGAAAATTGGCAAGAGAAAGCATGAAATGCGCCCAAGGTGAAGTGGTGGCATGAGAGAAATTCTAAGTAAGAAAAATGGAAGTAGCATGTGCCAAATGCGCCCAAGGTATGAGAGGAAGTTGATAAAAAATACTAAGGATAAGAAATTCCTCCTCATGGGGTGAAATGCGCCTAAGATTGAGAAGGCATAGCAAAAATATTCTAAGGCGTGGGAAATTCCTTCCCACCCCTTCAAATGTGCCCTCAAGCTTGAGAAAATTCCTTCACCACATGTCAAGTGCGCCCTTAAGTGTTGAAATTCCTCCTCATGGGGTGAAATGCGCCTAAGATTGAGAAGGCATAGCAAAAATATTCTAAGGCATGGGAAATTCCTTCCCACCCCTTCAAATGCGCCCTCAAGTTCCTCCTCCCTATAGCAAATGCGCCCAAGGTGGCTACAAGAAAAACGTGGTGAAAAGAAATATGCTAAGGCATGAGATTTCCCTTACACACCCTCAAATGCGCCCTCATATGGAAGTGGCATGGGTGAAATGCGCCCACAAGGTTGAAAATGGAAGTTGACTAGGGGGAAATGCGCCCTCAAGTGTGAGGAATTCCCCCCTCATAGGGTGAAATGAGCCCTAAAATTCCTCTAGCACACATAAAATGCGCCCACAAGGAATGAAAGCAAGGGGGAAAAGTGATTAAGGCGTGGAAATTCCTTCCCACCCCTCTAAATGCGCCCAAGAATTCCTCCACTACATGCTATATGTGCCTAAGGTAAAGACAAGGAAGGCGTGATTTTGAAAAAATTTCTAAGTATAAGATACTTCCTCCTCACCCCCTTATATGCGCCCTTGTTTGTGAGGGAGATAAATGAAGTCTAGGCATGGAAATGCCTAAGGGGATTAAAGTGAAAGCATGATGGGTGAAATGTGCCCTTCATGGGTGAATTAAAATTTGATTATTTTCTAAAGTATTTTCTAGAGCAAAGGTGAGAAATACGCCTAGAAGAGGCAATGATGAAATTTTCTTAAGGCAAGATGAAATGTGCCCAATTACAGAAGGGAAATTCTTCAGAAAGTCAAGGAAAAATGCCAAGGCGTGAAAATGAAGACTGCAAGTGTGGGGTGCGTCCAGAATAAAAAATGAATGAACCTTAGCAAATTTTATTATTTTTCAAAAATAATAAAAATTAAAGGTACCCCTTCGTCCAGATACACTTGAAAACGATGAGTTATGAGGGGAAATTTCTTCTGGGTATTGGACATTTCCCACTGGGAGACGATTTAAACTTGTTCCACAACTTGCTTGCGTTGCTTTGATAGGTATTTTTGCCCGGCGTCTGGTTTTAATGAATTTCCTAAGCGAAATTAAAATTTCTCTAAGGCAAATGAGATGAATGGTTTTACAAAAGTGCCTTAGCTTGAGAATTGAACTGGACGACTGGAATAATTTTGCCGAAGCAAGTGTGAAATCAAATGCCTTAGCCAGTTGAGATGAAATTGTTTACGGAGAATACTGGATTTAATATTTTAAAATGCGAACGTGATAAAGCAGGCCTGTGCAGGGGTGATGATTTCTCAAGGTTCTAGAAGTCAAATATTCCGATGCTCCGGGTGACAAGTGTTGTGACTGGCAAAGGAGGGAAAATGGAAATTCAAAAGTTTGCTAAGTTTAGCCTCTTCCAAAATTTGACCTGGCTATAAGACTTCTAAGTCTTTTCATATTCCTCACCAATTGTTGAATGCTGAGAAGTTCTAAGTTGATGAAAAATACAAATTTGCAAAGGAGAGTTTCTCAGAGTGCTGAAAAGTACGAACTTGTGGGGAAACTTCTAAGTTGTTGAGAAGTTCTAAGTTGAGTTGTTGAATGCAAAATATTCCCAAAGAGTGAAGAGCGAATTTCAAAGGCAAAGGCTTGAGTTGCTGAAAAGTACGAATTTGAGAAGTAATTTCTAAGTTGCTGAAGTACGAATTTAAGGTGAAAAGATTTGAGTTGTTGAGTGCAAAGTTCTCAAAGTGCGAATTTAAAGAGTGGAGTGCAAATTTAAGAGAAACTTCTAAGTTGCTGAAAAGTGCGAACTTGTGAAGAAGTTTCAAGTTACTGAAAGTGAGTTGTTGCAAGCAAATATTTCTAAGTGCCAGGTGTTTGTTGCTGCAAGTAAAGGGCTTCTAAGTGTAAAGTGATAAAGGCATTGAGGTTTGCAGTTGAAAATGTCGAAGTGTTGTGGCTTTTTTATTTTCGAAATCTACTGGCACTCTCAAGGTGGTATTATTTTTCTAAATCTTGTTTTCTAACGACTGCCTTTTATTTTTGCAGAATGGCTGAAACCAGTAGAAGAGCTGTAGTAAAAGGAAATCATGCTGAGTCCAGCAGAGCGAGCACATCAAGGTAGGCTGTAATAAAGAAGTTGAGCAAATCCTTCCTGCCAAAGTCAAAGTTTTCGTCAAAATTGGGCAAGTTGAGCGACACAAATCTTGGCTCATTCAACTTGGAGACTTTCAGAAGGCGAATAATGGGAACTAGAGGTCATCATCCATCTGTCACTTTGCACAACATTGTCAGAAGTGGACTTTACGCAATTGCTGGTTTTCCACCAGCAATCTGGTGCCCAAACCTGATCATGGAATGTGCCAATTGTTACAACACGGAGCAGAGGACTATCATTTCACCGGATGGCAAGTTGTTGGCCAATCTTACGCCTGAAGCAATTGGGGAGGCATTTGGAATCCCAACTCATGAAAAGATGGTTTACAAAACAAGGGAGAGGGCTGAAAGAATGTACTCATCCACATTTGACTAATGTGTTGACTTGATAAATTCCAGGTGGATGAACAAGCCTAAGCCAACTCGCACGAAGCTGCCGAAACAGATAATTTTAGAGGACTTGAGGCAGGAATTTTGCGATTTAATCATGATGCTGAGCAGAGTTGGAGGGTGCCCCCAAGCGTTCATCTTTGAACCTTGGATGTTTTACTATATCAACCTTGTGCTAGAAGGCAAAGAATACGTGGACTGGGCATTGATGATCAGTGATAATCTACATGAGCAACTCCGGAGTCTAAGGAGAACAAAAACATCTGACATGAGCTCTTATATTGTGTACATGCTGGCTCGAATGACAAAATATAGAGGGATATCGTATAAAGAGCCGATTGGGTGTGGCTCTTAGCAGTTTAAAATACATGAGGCTTGTCCGCAGTTACATTTGACAAGCACATCCAATTACAAGAGGGTCAATGATACCTTCACAATGTATATAACGAGGACCTTGCAGCAGAGGACTCATCACAGGATATCCAAAGAGGCACAAGAGCTGATTGAAAAGTTCGGATGTTGGTTTATCCAGTTTCTGAAGTTTACTTATATTAGGTTGCAAGGATTTTCCTCTTACCCGTACAGATTGCCTCGGTATCCCACAAATAGGATTGTGATGCTGGAGATATCTAGGCAACTCATTGCCTATGATAAGATTCAAAAGAAGAAGAAGAAAGGTGGACTTGAATTCCCTATTACCATGGGGAATTTGGATGAAATTTGTCCATCACTACAGGCAACCAGAGAAGCAGAAAACGAGCTTCAATTCTTCCACCTCTCCTACCATACCAACAGACATCACTATGATCCCCACAGGAATATCAAATGGATATTGTCCGAGGAGTTCAGGCATAAGGCACAAATTGAAGACTTCTAGGCAAGTGTATTGGATGAGGCTAAAGTTAGGAAGAGGATGTTTTCACGGATACCGTTGGGGATGATTAGGGAATGCGAGATTGTCCTAGTGCCAGATCAGATTGAGGAAGATATAAATGTGATACAGGCTGATTATGAAACAGTGAGGGATACGCCACTCCCACTCCCAGATTGGTCAGAGTCAGAGATTACAGACTTGGATACACTCTGCATCCCAGTCTTGACATTCACACGGAGTTGCGTAGAGAGGCATGTGAGCCGACTTAAGGGCAGATCAATTCCCCGTACTTACAATCTGATGGAAGATCACAGATCACCGGCTGCTAGGCAAAGAAGGCAGGTTGCTCAAGCTCCAGAGCCACGGGGGAAAGAACCAATGCAGCCTGAGCCTCAGAGAATTGAAGAGTCCACACATACACCATCACAGGCACATTCTTCGAGTATGCAGGAGGTGTCACTGTTTGCTAATCAAAGAGAAAAATTGAATGAAGAACAAGTATTGCGAGAAGTAAGTCAGCCACCCCGCAGAGAATCAGTGGGCCAAAGCATCAATATGCCTAGAGAGGAAAATCAGCAAGAGACAGAGGAAGGAACGATCACTGATACTCAATTTCAGCATGAGATTGAGGCAGCTCTTGAGGATGATGCTACTTCGGATCAGGATGCCAAGAGCTCAAGAGACACCGAGCCTTTAGAGATTGATGAGCCTCATCAGCATGAGGGCGTAGAAGAAGTTCATGAGGTGGAGGTCGAAGTTAGGCAGCCCTTCGTTATTTCTGATTTGTAGCAGGAAGTGCCAAAGTGGCTAAGGGATAGGATGAGACATGATCCTTTTGATGAGACTGATCCAACAACTAAGATGGAAGAATTATTAAATAGGATCAGTGCACCTCTAACAAAGAAGGCCAAAAAGTTCTCCAAAATTTCAACTGATGAGGATGGTTCGCCGACATTAGATGTGGCTGTGCCTAGGATAGAATGTGATCAGGATGAGGCTGTCCCAGAGAATTACGTGATCACTACTATGGAACTTGGCCGCCCTACTGGAGCACAGGTGGTTGAAGAGTGCGACAATTCATATCAGGCACTTAAGGACAAATTGCTTTGTATCGAGGGCAAATACAAAAGACTGAAGGTGGAGCACAAGACACTGATTGGCTATGTACAACATTTGTCCCGTCCTTGTGGGCAAGAAAATCCGGCAATTGAGCTCCCAGCCGAGCTTCCTAGGGAGTCAATCAGTGGTCTCAAAGATTTGAAGAGAATGGCACAAGAGGCAGATAAATGGGTTGCTAGTGTTCGTGTTGAGACATAAAAGTTTATGGAGGATCTTGCACATGCCTATCGGCAAGCCTCCGACATTACAAGGAGGATGGAGGCAGTGAATCAAGCTTGGGGTGAGGCTCGTATCTATCAGATGAAAGTTGTTCTTCGCCTAGGAGCTTTGATGGACACACCTCTACAGACTTTGGTTGAGGGAGGCGTGATCCAGGAAGGTGATAGATATGACTTCGTTGGCTGGTACTTGTTGACGTGTGTTTTATGACAACGCCAGCACAGAATAAAATGTCCAACGGTCACTCTATTCTCTCTTGATCAAAGTGTTCCACATGCTAAGATTGCGTGAAAGTTCATGTGTTCAACTCCAAGGTTTCTTTTATTGCGAATAGACTCAGTTGGTTGATGTGAATATGCTGGTTATTCCAAGCGGACTTACGTAATTGTTCAACTTAGTGAAGAAGATGAAGGATTTAACTATGATGCTCCGACTTCTAAACTAACCAAGAAATGCTGAATTTAGAGAGAATAAAGGGATAGGGGTTCTACAATCTATTTCTAAGAGGTAGAATGCGAAGATAGGCTTTGACAATCTTCAAACCAAAACTTTGTTTTGTCTCCCCTTCGAACAACTCTAACAAAGTTGGTGCAATTTTCAAAGGATGGATAAGATATTCAAATTGTGATTCAACATGTGCACTCCATCAGAACGATGCAAGTGAACACACGAATCACAACCAAAGTTAGGTATTGATATTCCAGTTGACCACGCAAGGCAGACTTACCATCAGCAAGCCTGCTAGTGGTATGGATAAAGGAAGATTTGTCCAAACCAAACGCCACACTCCACAATTAACAACTACTTGCATAAAGGGAAATCTACTTTACTCTACTCTACTTGAATCAGAAAGACGAAAAGATCTTATCAACTACCCACAATGCAAGATAGAATCACCAATCAATGAGAATCCTTATATCATGAGAGTCTTACATAACAATCTTTTACAAAAACCTTCAAAGGGAAAGTTTTTCTTTCCTTTCCAAACTAAGCTAACTCCTAGCTTTACTTTTATCTAGCTCAACTCTATCTCTGATTTCTGTCTAGCTCTGGTCTATCTATCTATATTACAAATGAGGGGGGATGCCCCTTTTATATCAAGCCCAGTCCAATGGACGACTTAGATTCAAATACAATGGAAGGCCCAGATCGAGCCACCTAAGCCCTGATTAGGGTTCTAGCCCTAAAAACCGCCACTGAGAGGAGTGGGGGTAATGAATGCGCTGAAGATTCTCCACTCCTCATCATGAACCACTATCTGTCATTAATGCACATCGTGTCCTTCCAGCAGATCGTCATTCGGAAGGGCGTTTCCCTTCTCCTTCTTGCTGGCTGCAAATCTGATGAACCTGTCCAACACTGCTTGAACTTCCTGATCCGAAATGGGAGGAATGTGATCCAGTTGAAATTCTAAAACTGTAAATGTTTGCCCATGTCGAGCACAAGATTTCTTCCAAGCAACAAGGGCGTCCTGGGTGTTCTGTATAAGGCTGGAGAATGTAGCTGTGTTCTCGAAGTCATCCTATGTGAAGGTCTTCACCTCATAAAAGAATGGTGTTAATCTGCTCTTCAATCCATCTACAGTTACCTCTTCAGAAGTCGGCCTTCTGGAAAAGATTGCCTCCAATGTGTTGAGGGTTCCATCTAAGATATTCGTCATGGCCTTTCTGAGCCTTACAGAATCTGCCTGTGATGCATTGTAGAACCCTCGGCCTGTAACTACTGAAGAATACCATCCGGCGAAGTCGTATCTATCCCCCTGCTGAATTACACCTCCCTCGACCAAAACCTGTAGAGGTATGCTCATCAAAGCCCCTAAACGGAGAACAAGTCTCGTCTGATAGATATGAGCCTCTCCCCAAGCATGGTTAACGGCATCCATCCTAGCCATAATATCGGAAGCTTGCCCATAGGCATGTGCAAAATCCTCCATGAACTTTCTTGTTTTAGTACGCACACTGGCAACCCAGTTGTCTGCCTGTTGTGTCATCCTTTTCAAATCTTCTAAACCACTGATTGACTCCCTGGAAAATTCAGCTGGAAGCTGAATTGTCGGGTTCTCTTGCCCACAAGGATGGGACAAGTGCTGCACATAGCCAATCAGTGTCTTGTGCTCTACCTTCAACTTTTTGTATTTGCCCTCAACATAGGACAATCTATCCTTGAGTGCTCGATAGGAATTATCGCACTCAACCACTTGTGCTCCAGTAGGGCGGCCAAGTTCCATGGTTGTAATCACATATTTCTCTGGAACGGTCTCGTCCCGATCACACTCTACCCGAGGTACTGCTATATGCAAAGTTCGGGATCCATCCTCATCTGTTGAGATCTTGGAGAACTTCCTAGCCTTTTTCTTTGTTGGAGGTGCGCTGATTCTCTGTAACAACTCCTCCATCTCGACTGCAGGATCAGTCTCATCTATAGGGTCACGCCTCATCCTATCCCTTAACCATTCTGGCACCTCCTGCCGCATATCTGATATAACAAAAGGCTGCTCAACCTTGGCCTCTACCTCATGAACTTCTTTCCTGCTTTCGTTCCGACGAGGCTCATTATCATCTATAGGCTCAGTGTCTCCCGAGCTCTGGACATCCTGATCCGAAGTAGCATCATCCTTGAGAGCTACCTCAATCTCATGTTGAAACTGAGTATCAGTGGCCGTCCCCTCATCTGTCTCTTGCTGATTTTCTTGCAGATTATTTTCTCGGGGCATGTTGATGCTCTGGCCCACTGATTCTCTACGAGGTGGCTGACTTTCCACTTGTATCGCCTGTTCTGCCTGCAATCTCTCCCTCTGATCAACGAACAACGACACCTCCTGTAAACTTGGAGAGTTTGCTCAAGACGGTGTACGCAAGGACTCCTCAACTCTCAAAGGTTCAGGTCGAACTGGCTCCTTCCCTCTAGGCTCTGGAGTGTGATCTACTTGCCTTCTCTGTCTGGCTGTTGGCGATCTGTTATCTCCCATCAAATTATATGTAAGGGGGATTGATCTTCCCTTAAGTCGGTTGACATGCCTCTCTATCCAACTTCGTGTAAATGTCAAGACTGGGATACAAAGCGTATCCAAGTCAGTAATCTTCGGCTCTGACCAATCGGGGAGTGGTAGAGGTGTATCCCTCACTGTCATGTAATCAGCCTGTACAACATTTATGTCCTCTTCAATCTGATCTGGTACCGGGACAATTTCACACTCCCTGATCATTACCAATGGTATCCGAGAGAACACTCTCTTCCTGACCTCGATCTCATCCACTGCACTTGCCCAAAAGTCTTCTATTTGTGCCTTATGCCTAAACTCTTCTGACAATATCCATCTGATGTTCCTGTGGGGATCGTAGTAGTGTCTGCTGGTGTGGTAGGAAAGGTGGAAGAATTGGAGCTCATTTTCTGCCTCCCTAGCTGCTTGCAGCGATGGGCAGATTTCATCTGAATTCCCCATGGTAATTGGGAATCCAAGTCCACCTTTCTTCTTCTTCTTTTGAATCTTATCATAGGCAATCAGTTGCCTAGATACTTCCAGCATCACTATCCTGTTTGTGGGATACCGGGGCAATCGATAAGGATAAGAAGAGAATCCTTGCAGCTTGATGTAGGTGAACTTTGGAAATTGGATAAACCAACATCCGAATTTCTCAATCATCTCTTGTGCTTCCCTGGATATTATGTGATGGGTTCTTTGCTGCAAGGTCGTCGTAATATGCATAGTGAAGGCGTCATTGACCCTTTTGTAATTAGTTGTGCTTGTCAAATGCAATTGTGGACAAGCCTCATATATCTTAAACTGATGGGAACCGCACCCGATTGGTTCCTTATAGGAGATTCCCCTATACTTCGTCATGCGAGCCAGCATATAGACGATGTAAGAGCCCATATAAAACGTTTTTGTTCTCCTCACGCCACAGAGCTGCTCATGTATGCTATCACTGATCATCAGTGCCCAATCCATGTAATCTTTTCCCTCTAGCACCAAGTTGATATAATAAAACATTCAAGGTTCAAAGATGAACGCTTGG
This sequence comes from Sequoiadendron giganteum, assembly GCA_007115665.2. Lineage (NCBI taxonomy): Eukaryota > Viridiplantae > Streptophyta > Pinopsida > Cupressales > Cupressaceae > Sequoiadendron > Sequoiadendron giganteum. The sequence goes on from CM021105.1 coordinate 201,896,925, forward strand.
GGGCATCCTCCAACTCTGCTTAACATCATAATCAGATCACCAAACTCCTGCCTCAAATCCTCTGAAACTATCTGCTTGGGCAATTTTGTACAAGTTGGCTTGGGTTTAATCATCCACCTAGTATTTATCAAATCAGCACACCGATTTGTTGTGGATGAGTACATCTTTCCAGCCCTTTCCCTTGTCTTATAGATCATCTTCTCATGGACTAGAATCTCGAATGCCTCTCCGATTGCTTCAGGTGTCAGGTTGGTCAATATCTTGCCATCTGGCGAAGTGATCGTCCTCTGCTCGGTGTTGTAGTGGTGGGCGCATTCCATGATGAGCTCTGGACACCGGATAGTTGCCGAAGAACTGGCAGCTGCATACAATCCACTTCTAACAATATTGTGTGAAGTCATTGATGGGTGATGGCCTCCAGTCCCCATTATCCTTCTTCTGAATGCCTCCAGGTTGAACGAGCCCAAGTTCGTGTCAGCCAGCTTGCCCAACTTTGATGAGAATTTTGATTCCGGCAAGAAGGACTTGCTTAATTTTTTGATCAACGCTTGTCTCGATGTGTTTGCCTTTGCAGATTCAGTGTGGTTCCCTCTAGCTGCAGCCTTTTTGCTTGATTCGGCCATTTGCAAGGAACAAAAGCTATTTAGAAAACAAGATTTTAAAATGATAAAATAATCACCATTGAGGGTGTCAGCAGATTTTTAGATAAAAAGGCTGCAACACTTTTGCCATTTCCAGCTACAAACCTCAACTGTCTCGTTCGTTTCAATGTTTTTACTTCAACTGCGAAATTTTTGTACTTGCAGCAGTTATGAAACTTCTTTTCAAATTCGTACTTCTCCTCTAAAATGTATTTCACACTCAGCAACTTCAGCAATTTGACTCTTCAAATTCGAACTTCAGCAACTTCAAGACTTCTCAACTTCAGATTTCTCAGCAACTTGGGGCCTCTTCTCACAAATTCGAACTCTTAGCAACTACAGCCTCAGCAAGTCAAAATGTGTCTTTCACTTTCAGCCACTGGAAACTAAGAAGTTCGCACCTCTCAGCAATCAGCAACTTGAGACTTCTCAAAAAAAACGTACTTCAGCAGCTTCACACTTCACAAATTCGGACTCTTCCAGCAGCTTGAGAATATTTTATCTCTCTGCAAACTCGTACTTTAGCTTCAGAAAATGCTCTGCATTCAGCAACTTGTGAGGAGAATGAAAAGGACTCAGAATATTATAGCCAGGTCGAATTCTAGTAGAGGTTAAACTTAGCAAATTTTTGAATTCCTCTTTCCCTCTCTTTTCCAGTCGTAACACTTGTCATCTGAAGCATCGTAATCTCAAGCTTCTAGAATTATAAATTTCATCATCTCTGCACAGGCCTGCCTCATCGCATTGTTTCCTTTAAAATATCAAATTACTCACTTTCTTGAACAATCTCGAATTGTTTGGCTAAGTCATTTTATCTCACCCTTGCTTTGGCAAAATTATCCAGTTCGATCTTCCAGCGAAATGCTTCTCATTCATTTTATTTGTTTGCCTTAGAGAAATTCTCTAAATTTGCCTTAGGGATTTTATCAAAATAGGCACCAAGCAAAAATATCCACCAAAATGATGTGAGCAATGTGTGGGATAAGTTCAAACCATCTTGCAATCAAAAAAAATTCAATATCCAGAAGAAAATTCTTTCCAGAACTCATCGTTTTCATGTGTATCCGGACGAAGGGGTACTTTTAATTTTTTTTTATTATTTAAAAATAATAAAATGGCTAAGGTTTATTTTCCTTTACTCCGAACGTCTTCCACACCTGCAATCTCAAGTTTCTCTGCCTTGGCATTTTTCCTTGATTTCCTCTTGAAGAATTTTCCCTCTGAAGAATTCTCTCTCTGGAAATTTCAACATCACCTGTAGGCGTACTTCTTACCTTTGAAAATGCCTTAGAAAATTATTTTAAATTTAAATTCTTTTCATCTCACCCTTGAAGGGCGCATTTGAACATGTGAGCTTCCATTTTATCCCTTAGGCAATTCCACGCCTTTTTTTTCTTCATCATACACTTAGCAATTTTCCTTTTCAAGTCCCAACTCACTTGGGCGCATTTCACAAGGTGAGGAGGAAAATTCTCTAGCCTTGGCCTTTTCAAAATCACGCCACCCCTTTGCCTTACCTTTACCCTTGGCGCATATAGCATGTCATGAGGGAAACTCGGAGCGCATTTCACCATGTGTGAGGGAATTTACTCAACCCTTTGAGCGCATTTACCATACTCTTCAACATTTTCCTTTTACCTTGCCACCTTGGGCGCATTTGCTATGGGGAGGAGGAACTTGAAGGTGCAAATGAGGGGTAGTGAAGGAATTCCCATGCCCATGGTGACTCTTCACCTTCCTTGAGCGCATTTCACTTGGTGGGCTTCTTGTCTTGGGCGCATTTCAACTAGGCAAAGGAAAGCGACACTACCTAGTGACATTTCATCTCCCTTGGGCACAAATAGGGGTGTGAGGAGGAAAATTCCACGCCCATGGTGACTCTTCACCTTCCTTGAGCGCATTTGAGCATGTAGACTTCTAGATGAGGGTGCATTTGAGGGGTCCTCAAGGAATTTCCGTGCCTTAGAAAATTTTATCATGCCTTTCCCTCATGTGGGCGCATTTGACCCTTGCTCAGGGAAATCCTGGGCGCATTTAGCATATGCCACTTCCATTTCAACCTCTTGAGGGCGCATTTCACATATGCTCAAGGAAATCCCACACTTAGAGATTTTCATACCCTTTTATTCTTTCTGGGCGCATATCATGTGTTTCTATGCCAGTTACTTCTTATAAATTTCCAACGCCCTTTACGCCTTGGCTTTCTATTTTTTGCAAACTCGGAGAAATCAGGGTTTCTTTGTATTTCATCCTGTTCTGAATTGGAGCAGGCGTGGCCATGCTTCTGCTGACTTTGCCACCTTGTCCATATCCTCTACCCATACTGGTATGCTATTTTTAGTAAACCCTAAATTTGATCAATCCTTGTATCTCTGTTTGCTTTGAAATTTGTTCCACTTGTTCTTGATGCTGTGAGTGACTTATTCATACTTGCTTCTGGCGATGACGTGCTATTTATAGCCATGGGATGACTTACTAAAAATAGTAAGTATTCAGATCGTGCTCAAAATTTGCCAGTAGACAACCTGAAAGATGCTGATCATGGTGGTATGCCCCGTTTTGACCTCTTTGCATTTTATCCATCTATTTTTAGACATAGCAGGGGAAACCCTAATCTGATGTGCGTGTGCTCCGGATTGCTCCCGATTGTCACTCTGCTCGTCGGACTGGAGTGTTGGGTAACTGTTGGGGTGAAACTGCTATTTATAGTAAGTGTTTGGAAATTGGTCAACCGGATGTCGGATGAGTTTGCATGTCACAGTGCCCGTGGGATCTCAAAAAACCCAGAAAAACCCAGAAAACTGGTCAACATGCAAGCACTGGCTAAAAATAGTAAGTCCCTGAAAACCGATCCGTTCCGCTTGCATGTCATATCACTACGAAGCTCTCGCAAAACCCACATGGAATATCCGGACATGCATTGAAAATTCTTTTATGCAAACCCTAAAAATAGCCTCAGAAGGTTGAACTCTGAAAGTCACCATCTTGGTTCGCACGTTACACCATCGCGAAGGTCTTGAAAAACCCATATCAATTCTCCCGTCATTCATCAGAGAATCGTATGTTTAAGCCCTGAAAGCTCCTGAAGTCAGAACTGCTAAAAATAGCCAGTTGTCTGAATCTGTTCAAATTTCATGTGTAGGCACTCGGAAGCTGCCTGAATGTGCTGAAGTAGTTAGAATCCCAAAATTCTGAAGAAAAGACCTCAAATTAGGTACTTACTAAAAATAGTAAGTTGTCAGACTTCAGTGAGATTTCAGTGGGATTCTGCCTTGAGCTTTTTGACTGTACTGCTGTACTCAGATTTTACCTTGATAACTCAATTTTGACCTTGAACAAGTCTGACGGATAGAAACCCTAAATTTGTCAACATTTCAACTGAGGTCAAACGGGACACCCCCGGAAGGACAAAAGAATCAGAGAAGAGAGAACCAAAGCCAAAAGACCAAAATGGAGCAAAAATTAGGGGGTCCCCATCTTGGATGGGGTGATGTGTGAAAAGGTCACAACAGTACTCTTCTGTGGTCACGGGCTGAGGACTCTATGATGCATCACAGGCAGATTCGATCAGGGTTAGAAAGGCCATGACAAATATTTTTGATGGAGTCCTCAATACGTTGGAGGCTATCTTTGCCAGGAGATTGACTTCTGAGGAGGTGACTACAAATGGCTTGAAGAGTAGGTTGGCACCATTCTTTTCGAAGGTGAAGGCCTTTGTCCAGGATGATTTCGAGAACACCTCCACCTTCTCCAGCATCATTCAGAATACCTAGGATGCTCTGGTCGCCTGGAAGAAATCTTGTGCCCGGCATGGGCAAACAATTACGGTGCTAGAATTTCAGTTGGATCATATCCCTCCCATTTCAGATCAGGAAGTTGAGGCTATGTTATCCAAGTTCATTAATTTTGTAGCCAGAGAAAAGGAGAAAGGAAACGCCCTTCTGGATGATGATCTTCTGCAGGAAGATGATGTGCATTGATTGTTGGTAGTGGTTCCTACAGATGAGTGGAGAATCTCTGGTGCATTCGTTGCCCCACTCCTCTTAGTGGCGGTTTTTAGGGTTAAGGCCCTAATCAAGGCAGATGTGGCTCAATCTGAGCCTTTCATTGTATTTGAATCTAAGTCGTCCACTGGACTCGGCTTGATATAAAAGGGGTATCCTCCCTCATTTCTAATATAGATAGTTAGACATTAAATTAAAGATAGAGTTGAGTTAGAAAGTAGAGGAGGCATAGTGAATAGTTAGAAGTTAGCTTAGTTTGAAAAGGAAAGAAAAGCTTTCCCTTTGAAAGTTTTTGTAAAAGGTTGTTGTGGAGGACTCTCATAATATAAAGAATTTCATTGATTGGTGATTCTCTTTCGTTGTGAGTAGTTGACAAGGCTTTTTCGTCTTTCCGATTCAAGTAGATAAAGTAAAGTAGATTTTGTTTTATGCAAAGTGTTGGTAATTGTGGAATGCGGTGCTTGATTCGAGCAAGTCTTCTTTCATCCATACCACTAGCGGGCTTGCTGATGGTGAGTTCGCCCTACGTGGTCAACTGGAATATTGGCACTTAACTTCGATTGTGATTCATATGTCCATATGCATCGTTGTGATGGTATGTGCATGTTGTGTCATAATTTGAACACTTTTCTCATCCTTTGAAGATTGCACCAATTTTGTGAAGTTGTCCGACGGGAGACGAAACAAAGTTTGGTTTGAAGTTTGCTAAAGTTAATCCTCGTATTCCACCTTTAGGAGTAGATTACAGAATCCCTACCCTTATCTTTTTAAATTCAGCATTTCACGGTTAGTCTAGGAATCAGAGCGCCATCTTCAAATCAATAATATCTTACATCTGCTTCAAGAGTTGAACAATTGCGTAAGTCCCCTTGGAATACCCAGCATAGTCACATCAAACCAACTGAGGCTATCCCCTTGCATAAGGAACCTTGGAGTTGAACGCATGATCTTTCATGCAATCTTAGCATGCGGAATACTTTGATCAAGAGAGGATAGAGTTATCGTTGGAAACTTTATTCTGTGTTGGTGCGGTCATAAAACACCCGTCAACACTACTGATTAGCGTTACAATATGAAGTATTATCTACAAGTACAATGATATAAAGATATCCAATGAAAACCAACATTTTAGGAATCAATCTCCAACTAGTACAAGCTATCTGGCATATGAAATATAGCAAATTAGATGAATATATCAGGTCTGATATAAAAATGCAACAAACTGGAAACCAGACCAGCAAGTACAAATTTCACCTAAATGCTCGTATCTTGCTCCAAATGTAACGACCCCAAAACCGGGTAAACAAAAATTTTCTACTTTCACTAATAAGATATAAGGAAATAAATTTATAATGACAAAGTAAACAACTTTTCTTTTCATTCTAATTGAACATTTCATCATAAAGAAATAAATGACACAATACATCATTGTTCTATTTTCCAAGTAAATAACAGAGTACGTTTTCATGATTACTTTTCTTCAAAATAAAAAGCAAGGTAAGAATCTTACAAGTTCATACATAGCTCAGAAGCTTTTGAGCAAATAGGAATAAGACTGTCCAGGATTTTCCCTTTGAAACTTTGGTTCATCAGAAGTCTAATGGTGGAGGAGAAACATCACTCAGGTGCTTTTCCACCAACCACGGACTTATTTTGCGGTCCCCCGCACGTTTATTGTTAAGTAGACGGCCCTCCCTTCTACGAGGAGATTGGTTGGGTAACCGATTCTGTATGACCAACTGAGCATAGTGTGTAATCCTACATAACTAAATCCTTGTGTCCTCACAATCTCAATCTAGCATGTAACCTGGATTACTATGAACTGACAGTGTAATTCGTCTCACAGTCTAAGTGGACGTTAGGTATACTACACTACTTTGGCCAAAGCATTTCGGCAGTACTTATACTGACGGTCATCTATCACTTGCACTAAGTTAGGTTCTGTTTGACTTAAGGCTGCCTTATCCTACGCGTAGGTTGAGTCCTTTCCGTGGGTAGTCAATCACCCTAGACTTCCTACTTCAACTACTTAAACAAGAAATGGAGTACAGTCAACAAGGGGTCCCTCTGGTACTTCCTAACATGGAAATCTTTATCCATGGAGTACATAGCTTTCTCTAGTTAACCTATTTAACTCTAAAGCTTTAGACTACCTTGGTACTGAATCCACCCTCGTCCTAGTATTAATAACTAGTCCCTTTCCTTTATTTAAGGAATTCAAGCAGTATTCAAGCAATACAAAACATAAGGTACTTTTACTAAAAGGTAATCAAACATTTCCCTTTTTATGTTATTCCTTTTCAAATTCTCCTATGAATTCAAACTAATTCGTTTCAACAAGCTTTTAAGCTATTTCCAATTCAACAAGCTCTTTAAGCTATTTCTTAATTCAATAAGCCTTTTCTAAGGAAATTAAGCTAATCCCAATTCAACAAGCTCTTAAGCTATTTCTTAATTCAATAAGCCTTTTCTTAAGGAAATTTAAGCTATTCCCAATTCAGCAATTCCATAGAAACATAGAGGCTTCCTAATTCTTTTCCTTTCATGCTACAACATAATGCAAGCATAATCAAGCAAACTATTAACTCATTTTTAAATCAATGACATATATTCTGCAAAGATATTTCTCATGCCTGATTTCCTTTTGCAAAATGAGCTTGATCGGTAGCTTCAGTTCTTGCTCCACCGTCCTTTTCAGCCTTTGCCAGCTACTTCTCTCAGCTTGAACAAATTCTACTCTTAGGTAAATGCAATTTGGTATGAGGAAATGTTGCTCTCAGCAATACAGTCTCAAATTGTAAATGGTTTTCACAAAATGGTAAATGGCTCTCACAAAATGGTAAATGGCTCTCACAATCTAATTGGTAATGTTGGATTGCAGCTTACTGTAAATGCAACAGCAGTGATGGTGGATAAATTCTTACAGAATTCAACAGCAAAGTGGAAATTTAACACACAGAAAATACCACAGTATGAAATTCGAAATTTCCAAGGCAAAGGAGAGTGAGTGAATGAGTGAATGAGTGAATGAGTGATTTCTAACAATGAGAGTGAACCTATATATAGGTTTCGAATTCTCATGTTTACTACTTTGTAGGCATGAGAATTTGACACCTCTTCCTTTGATAATGTCAAAATGTGCAGTGGCAACCGAATAACCAGACACACAGCAAAAATGAGTGATGATTCAACATATTTTCAAACAATGTTTCAACTTATCACTTGTGAATTTCGTGAAGCAACCACGTACAGGTTTAATCATTAACCATGCCCTCAGAAATGGCGGACTGAAAGAACAAATGGCGTTTTAAGTTGCTGTTGAAAACGTCAAGGGTTACACACAGTCATTTTTAGCTTCCTTTCGCCCACGCGTCCACAATGGTGGCGTTTTAAACATCTGCGACCAAGTCCTTAATGTGTGAACTGGGCGCGGGACTTCAAATGCTGCCATTTTCCATTATTCTATGCTCAAACAGTCGCGTGATTTCTTCACGGGAAGAAATCCGCCATTTTCAAACATTTGTTTTAAGTCTTTTAAAAGTCTATAGTTCAAACATTACCTTTCCTTAATATTTTTCATGAATTTTTCAATGGTCTTAGTAAATTTCGAAATTCCTTTCCTTTCAATACTTTCAACGTATTTTCCAAAGTTTGAATATTTCGAAATTCCTTTGTATGGTAATGCAAAATAATTACCAAAGACTATAAGTCTATTTCAAATCTTTCCAAAGGTTTAGTCATTTTAATATTCACATTAAAATGTTATTAATACATTTTGTATTATATTCAATATAACATTATTATAGTTTTTAATTTACCTTTATTTAAATATATAAATATATCTATATAATATTCAAATATTACATTAGATATATTAATATATTATATTATCGGTAAAACTATAATAATATCGATATTAAATATATTAATAAACTTACCCAGTTTACACTTAAATATATCTATACATGTTTATTTTCAAAGCTCCAATTACGTGTATTATAGGCCAGTCAGAGCACCTTTAATAGACGTAATTGCACAAACACGTATATATACATTTAACTGTAAATTCCAGGCATCAGTAACTTATCAGTTCACATTTCACATTCAAGGCTCACAGAACAGTAAGTCAGTCAATCAAGGAACACCACTCATAAAGCATAAAGAAGTAATCAGAACTCCTAAGCCTAAGGATGACTTATCATGACAACTTAATCTGACTCTGTTCCTAAAACCCTCAGTGAAGTGTGTGTATGCTCATACGATCAACTTTACCGGTTAGCCGACCAAATTCCTCTTCCCAAGTGATGTTTCCCCTCCACCTGGAGGAATAGTTCCTGTTCCTGCATCCATGGCACAAAACCACGGCAGTCAATTGCTCACAATATTTGCAATATATATAAATCAAATATATAAAACAAGACTAATTACTTTCCTCTATTCATTGTTTATCCAAGAATAACATCAATCAAGAATACAGAATGAGCCAATCATAACATGTAAACAGATTTTCATATTGATAACAAGGTTCAATCACATTTTATTCATTCAAAACCTTCCTTACAATCAGAATGCTCTAAGCATTACTAGAATAGTAACTATACAAATTCCGGGGTGTAACACCAAACACCTCTGAATGACGTCAAACAAAATGCAAATGAAGCATAGAAGAAGGGGAGCTAAGTAGACACCAAGAAATAGCACCAAAAAGCTCTGAATATTTTTGCACGCTTCCCAAGGAAAATCTGGAATTGTATGACCTCCTTGGCTAGGGTGACCTGCTCTAGAAAAATGAAAACAGCAATAAAATCCGAAACTTGGTGGAAAGGGGTGCCCAAGGTAGGTGTAATCATAGCTTCAATACCCAGAATCAAACAAAAATCACTTCGCGAGCTACAACCAAAAACATGCTTTAGCTCGCACCAAACCGGCAACACCAAAAATTGATAAAACCACTCCAAAGTCAGAAAACATTAAAGCAATCCATCTTCAATAAGCTCAATTTGCAATTTTGAGCGAAGAACAGTCACTGAATCAGCTAGGTACTATCGTGCAAATACGAAACTGAGAAGAGGCTAGGAGGTATGCGTTCCTCGAAGCAAGGGTCTGAAGAAATTTCAGTAGCACTTCGTTATATTAGCAAATGGATACCCAAAAATGAAGACAAAGCCTCTTATTTATAACTTTCTCGAACCATGAATTCAAACTTATTTTCCCTCTAATTAGGGCACCCAAATGAGGATTCACATTTCATTGTAATTTGCATTTTGACTTCATCTTGACCCCTTCTTGACTTAGGCGTCCAAAGGCATATGAGAAATATAAATTTTAATCAAATGCAATTACTCACAAGGTTAGGCATCCATTTAGCCTTAGTAAATATTTAACTTAAAACATTATAATTTTCAACTAAGGGATCCATATTTGAAAGCCACTTAAGCCATGACCTGCCGAAACAGTCTTCAAGAATGCTAAAGACCAAACTATCAATACTGCCTTGCTAGAATTAGACATTGCACTGAACTGCTAAACTGTAGCTAGGAATAACATTGCCAAAAATACCACTTACTAAAAATATCATACTGCTAAAAATAGTGACTCCAAACTCATTTTAAGCACAAACTGGGCAACCGTCACGACTTATTAAAAATACCAAGTCCGAAAAAGTCACCTGATGCAGATGCATGCTACACCATTTTGAAGCCCTCTGAAAACCCAAAAAGACCTAGAAACGCTTCTACCAAACTCCTGCATGCAACTTTTGGAAACTTAGAATGAAACCTCCTAGAAAATAGGAAACCCTAATTCTACCTTTGACTAGCCTACGGGCCTCTGGAAATAGGCTAACAATCATTGGAAAGCGTAGTGCTAAAAATGGGGACATTATAGTCCGCCCTTCCCAAAAATTGCTTGTCGTCAAGCAATGCCACCACAACTCCAGAAATATTAGACTAATCCACGCAAACAAGTAGGATCCTAGGGTCGCATGTTGCAATGTCCCTTACCCGGTTTGCCCTAGAATTCACTTGTTGATTAGGTTTAGGGTTTTTTCTTTCAAAATGAATGTTCCTTTTAATGAAGAAATCTTGGTTTGAAATTTGCATTCACCATATTAACAACATTTCCACATACACATATATCTGTTAGCATTAATATCTAGATATCCAAAATATAAGCATAATCATAAAGCAATAGTGAAGACATATGAGGAGCGCCATAGGTGGATCCGCCTTGAAGCGCTCATGCTGGGCACGGGAGGTTGTTCACCACAATCCTCCTTTCCCAACAACTTAGTACCTGCATTCTCCACACATGGAAATACCTCGGAAGACACTAGCCCTATTAGGAGAGGAGGGAAACCCTAAGGACCAAGGGCCTAAGGCCTACCACCCCTCTATATAACATAATCTAAGGTGGGACCCCACCCTTCATGACCAAACCCTTGCCTTGGGCCTACGGGCCTGAGGGTGGGGTTTTTAGGCAAACCACTTGGTGAATGCTTCCTCCATCCTAATAGGATAACAAACACGGAGAAGACAATCTTTTAGCAATCAAATACATTTGCATTTATTACTGATCCTTTAAGTCAATATCAACATCATTATCATCATGATAATACTAACGAAAGTAATATTTGTTTCTTATATTCAAAATATGCTAAATATTATTGCTAAGTGAATACATCACCTGAGTTGTTGTATCTCTCCACGTTTTTTAATTCCTTACTTGCCTCTTTCAACCTTATACTGGATTGATCATAGGATGAGGACAATTCATAAATATACATAATCTACTTATGTTTATATTAAAGAGTCATCATTACTTATAAGGCCTAATAATTGCTGCGACCGTAATCATATATAATATATCTATATATCCTATATAAAACATATACATATTATTATTCCTAGTTGGTTCCCCTTTACAATGATTACTTTAACATATATATATATATATACTTTTATTTATTTCTCTAATGATATATTAATATATTTTCTGCTCAGAAATATCCATTTTATTTCTGTCTTCATTTTCTATTCAGATTTCTACTTCTATATCTCCTTTTACTCAGAAATATATTTCAAATCTATTTATTTTTCCCATTCTATGATTCGATGCCTTCCTCCTATTTCTTATTTTACTTATAGATTTATGAAGGAAGACATCACTTAACAAAATCCCTTGCCAAAGGGATGCCTCCTTTCAACCGTGCCTTTTTATAAACCATCCCCTACTATATTTTCTATGTTACTAATCGTTGCTTTACAAATCATAATTATAGGCAGTAAATCGCAACACTTCTGGTCGTCTCTAACATGTGTGATTTGATTAATTTATTTAAGCTTCTTTAGTAAAGAAGAGTCGGCTGCTGCTCGGAGTATATTTATATTAATTGTTTCTTGTTAGAATATATTTATTATTATTATGGATCATAATAATAATGTCTAGTATTTATAATGTGATAGCTATGATAATATTATTTTATGTTTTGTGTTTTATATCAATGTTTTCTTATTTTGATGTATACATTTAATATTCATAGAGTTATATTGTTATAATTATAATAATTTTATATTTTTAATTTTTATATTTTATATTTGACTACTATAATTATAATATTATCGGTGATAATCATAATTATAATGATTTTTAAATTGCATTTCTTTATATTTATATTTTTTATATTGATTTAGTATCTCGATACTTCGGATTTTGGTGTTACGATTTTTGGGGACATGACTCATGTCCATCTTAGGAAGGACCCACGATGATGATGATGCACCACTCTGACCACATTAGTGAAATCATCATGCCAAATTTGCACTATCCTCCCCTGTAACCCCAAAATGTTACCATCCATGAAACTCAAGGTGAAAAACCTGGAAGGTCTGAAATCAATACCTTGCAGCATCTTTGTAGTGTTCCACCACTCTACTGATCTGTTTCTCACTGAGTTTCGTAGATCTGATTTGGTTTTAGTTTGATAGTTCTCTTCTTGTCTTTGAATTTGTTTGCCAATAATGTTAAAATGGTACCACGAAGCATATGCAAACAATGAAAAACTTCTAATAAACTGATCTACTGGAAATAACTCAAGTAAGTACTCAATTTAAGAGCCAAAGATGCTTTCTTCATTACATAATAGATCACATAAAATAGTTGGCTTACATCAGATTTTAAAAGATACATCTTATGCCATAATTTTTACTTACAGCCATACAAGTACTATGAATAGTGACTTGCTACAGTGCCCACCCCCAAAGAAGTGCACACAACTCTCGAATAATGAACTTCTCCCACCAAAAACCAGCATGGGATGACTTCTAGGATAAGGGTGCCCCCTTTAGGAAAGATAGCAGCCACCAAAGAGTGGCATTTCTTTTTCTTTGGCTGATACAAACCCTCATTAAAGTGCGGCTGGTTATAGCTTCCCAAAACAGCTCCAAAAACTTCTCAAAGCGAACAACTCCTGTATAAACATCAATAGAGACTATGGTTGCCAAGACCCTCTTAGAAAATAGCTCAAATAACCTGCAAACAGCAACTTGTGCCTCCAAAATGAAGCAACCAAAAATTGATCAGCAACTTTAAGGTGGTGTTTCACACCCTCAAGCAGCTCCAAACGAAGAACCAAGCCCCACCAGGCTCACCCACTGCAAGAAATCAGGAAACCCTAGTCTCCTTCCTTCAAAGCAACACTTCCAAGTTTTCAACAAGAAAAATCATCAATTGCATGAAGAGGGTCGAACTTTCTCTCTTGATATTTATAATTTCACATTGAAAACACTATTCATTAAAATGAGCACTATTCACTTAAGTTATAACATTTTCCACTTTAGCAATGAATAGTAATTGCAAAATATAAAGTGACCCCTTCATTTTCAAGACACATGGTTCCTAGGCCGAGGATGGTGAAATAAAAGGTGAGTATCATAAATTTAAGCACAAGTATCCTGCCAAACACAATAATTCACCCTGTCACCATACTCCGAAGATCCATACTGCAAACTGACGACCAAGTGCTTGACCAAGAAATCCTCTAACCCGAACTATTAGCCTACGAGGGTTAGGAAAATAGGCTAATCCCCCAACTTTGATGCTCGTGAAAAAGGGGACATTACAGTCCGCCCTCCCTGAAATTGCTTGTCCCCAAGCAATCACTACTGCAAAGAAACCCCACTCTTCGGAAGGCCGAAAAGGAGAACGTTAAAATGTCCCATGCCTCACTGACTAACTGCGGAAGCACTAACATAAACGCAACTGCGCCAGTTATTCTTGGATCCCAAACCCAAAATGAAGGTTTGTCGTGTCTACCTTCCTCTGACTTCCGCTGTGCTCTACTGCCCCTAACTTCATCATGCGGTGAGTGGTGAAGTAACCCAATGGGACCCATCCCATATTTAGTACTAAACCTGGCACAACCTGGATCCCAAAACAATCTGAACTCACATCCATCTGTCATGCAGAGATAAGAATATCTAAAGGCATCCACTATGCCAAATCTCTCTCTGTCCTCCGTTAAACACCCATGGATGCGAGAATTGACCCAACCATCATGCCAACTGACACCACGGTCACTCTGTAACACTGTACCTGAATGTAATCCCTGTGACATAAAAGTGGCAACTGTAATGTCCCCATTTTTATCACTACATCCTCCAGTGACTGTTAGCCTATTCTTGGATGCTCGTAGGCTAGTCAGAGGCAGAATTAGGGTTTCCAGCTACTTGGAGGTTTTCCTTGAGGATTCAGGGATCTGCATGTTGGAGTTTTACAGTTCGGATTCTGGATTCCTTCTGGGTTTTCAGAGAGCTTCGCAGTGGTATGACATGCAATTGAATCAGAGAACTTTTTCGGACTTACTATTTTTAGTAAGTTACGACCGCTGCATGTGGGAGTTTTACAGTTCGGATTCTGGATTCCTTCTGGGTTTTTAGAGAGCTTCGCAGTGGTATGACATGCAATTGAATCAGAGGACTTTTCTGAACTTACTATTTTTAGTGAGTTACGACGGCTACATGTTGGAGTTTTACAGTTCGGATTCTGGATTCCTTCTAGGTTTTCAAAGAGCTTCGCGACAGCATGACATGCAACTGAATCCGAGAATTTTTCTGGACTTACTATTTTTAGTAAGTACGACAGCTGCTCGGATTGTGGTTAAAATGAGTTTGGAACAACTTACTAGTTTTAGTAAGTTCTATTTTTAGCCGTACTATTTTTAGCAGGCTTTCTGCAGTTCAGTTCAGTGGTTATATTTGGCAGGTCGATTGGAGCAGTTTGGTCTCCAACACCCTTGGTGCTATTTTTGGCAGTGTTTCAACAACTTGGTATTATGGCTATTTCGGGCAGGGCAGTATAGTCAGTTGGTCTCCAGCATTTGAGGTGATCATTTCGGAAAATTTGATATTTGATGAGAATATCATTTAAGTGAAATATTTAAAAGGCATGTTTGGACGCCTTGGAGAAATAAGTGGTCAATTATATTTATATTTCACTTTAATAAAGTGTTTCACTTTACTATTATTTTGGACGCCAAAATATACTTTATTGACATTTTAAATAAAGTTTCATCCTCCTTATGTTTGGACGGCAAGTTATGGAGAATGAAGTTTGAAATGAAAGGCAAATGTCAAAGTGAATTTGAATGTGAATCTCATGAGGGCGACCTAATTGGAGGGAAAAGGAATTTGAATTTGAGGTTGGAGAAAGTTATAAATAAGAGGCTTTGCTCTTTCTTTTAGCATCTTATGTTTTACAATGTTGTTATGTTGCCGGAATGGTATTAGGATTGCTTCGAGGGATGCATACCTCCTAGTCGGCTTAACTTTTTGCTTGAAAGATAGCAACTAGTTGAGATTAGTTTCAGATTGAGTTGTTTTGCATTTTGCAATTAAGTTATTGTATTTTCAGTCATTCTACAGTTGCTGTTTTGGCTGTGGCTGAACTGGATTTTCACTCGTATGTCTTTGAATGATTTTTATCTGGTTATGGGTATTTGATCACTGTGTTTTGCAGCCTTGGGCGCCCCTCTCTGGTGATTTTCAGATTTTAATATGCAGATTTGGATTTTATTTTGCAGAAGTCGCCCCTCTTGAGGTCATTCTACTTCGTCATGCCTGACACATGTTTAGATAATTCATTGAGTAGTTGTTGCAGCTAATTCTTGGTCATAAATTGGTCGCCATCTTCCTAGGAGTTCATTGCACTTGGTCCCATGTCATTCGGAGTAGTTATGAGAGAGTTATGAGCATTTTAGAGGGTTGTCTAGTTGTTGGTTTGTGCATTTTCAGTTGCTGGTCTGTCAAAATCAGATTGTAAAAGTTTGCCTTTGGGGTTGGGTTTAGTGTGGATCGAGTCTTTTGATGATAGGAGAGATATAATACTTCATTGCAGCATTGAGGCATTTGAAATACAGTGATATTTGCAGGAGAAACTCATATTGTAACACTGCTACAGTAGTACTGTTCAGCCATTTTAATTCTTGCAATTTCATAGTTTCCCACGTTTGTGGAAGAGACTGGCATTGCCTTAGTCTTTCATTTCAGTATTTACTTTCATGTACCACCCGCTGAAAAGTGGAAGAGGCTGGCATGCCATCTAGTTACTTTGGTATTGCATTTACATATTGCTGATCGGCTGAGCCGTCAACACACTCCCGCTGAAAAGTGGTCGAGTTGCATATTTACTTTCGGCATTGTAATTTATAATTCCAGTCCTCCCGCTGAATAAGTGGTAGAGTGATTGCACCTCCTTTCCATTACTTTCAACAAGCTTTGTTATTCTAACGACCCCCTTTCGTGTATGCTCTCAATCTTGCCCGCATTGGGATTTGAGTTGATCAGAGGAGAGGGTTACATTCAGTTGGTTTATGTTTGCACTAGTGCTAATGGGTGAATTTAGCTGTGTAATAAAATGAAAAAATTGGCTGGGATATTTCAGCAACCCTTGTCGGATACATATTAGCATGGTGGATAACTGACTGCCGACCCTGCAAGTAATCCCCCACAAACAACTGAGTCAAGTACTTGCAACTGCTAATCCCACCTTCTGAAGATGGTAACTCTCCACCCCATAACGAATGGCATAAACCTTGAGCCACTCCACACCGACGCATCAACAAGTCCTCTGGGTGTGGATCAAAAGAGAAGTGATGAGCACTCCACACTATGTAGTTGCAAAAAACCCTCCCACCTCGGTCAATGGCTCATCACTAGCAATACTGGAATCAAGAGATAGCTCCAAACTCCTATAGTCAAAACGATGTAAGGCTGAATCAACCTTATCCTCAGGAACCTGCAGCTGATCACTCTGACTCTAAGTCACAACAAGCTGGCGTCCAAAATTAGTTGCATGGGATGATGTATTAGATTTGCTTCCAAGAGAGGGAAACAAATCAACATGAGAGCCATACTCCCAACCCAATGATACTCTGCAAGTCCCCTGTGAAGATGATGGAGTAGCCTCATGTACTAACACACAACTCTCTAGAGAATCCCCCACAGCCACACAAAAGCTATCAGCTATCGAACCTACGTCATCTGTCATAGTACTGACCACCTGAGTGCATGATGTAACATGTGGTTTTCTGTTGCTCTCAGTCAAAGTACTCAGCTCAACTGAGTCAACTGCCCCTGTATCCAGGATGGATGTTACGACATCCTCACTACAACCCATAGACGTCAAATCATAACCAACTGCCACTATAGGAAACTGTACTGTAACTGCAGCTGGTGGAGACTGTGCCAAACTGAACTCCACGGTAAGCTCCTCCAATCGTGACGTTGACTCCCGAAGGGTCAACTGGGCACTATGCAATGAGTCCATAGTCACCTCAAGCTCATGAGTGAGCTTTTCAACCTCCTCTTCTTTTCCCTTCAATGCATCATAGCAAATACCATCTCGCTTGAGAAGATAGTTCCTATCAGCAAGTAACTTCAAATAATTATGTTTCATTAATCCAATAGCTTCTCGTAGTGTATGGAACTCTTCGAGGGAAAAACTGCTATCACCGTGCCCATCTGACATAAGAGTACTCCAACCATAGGTTGCCAACATCTGTCGGGCAACATCAAAATGCTCCAAGGCTATAACAATCATATTATCACTAACCTTCAATTGCCCCGTCAGATGGTGATGCCCCTGTGACTCATCATTTCCACCCAAATCTGCACTATAGTAAGAGGCTGAGTCCTTATCACTCACCTCATGACCAACAACATCATGTGTGCTATCCTCAATGCACACATCAACAACTAAGGTACTGCTGCTATGTACCTCAACGGATGGCTCATCGGGTAAGGTAGAAACTGTTGATTTGACAGTATCTTCACACACTTCCTCTTCCAATGTAACTGTATCACCATCCAACTCACGATCATGTGGTTCTATGTCAACACATGAATCATCAAACTTGTTTTGTGAGGCCTGATTTGGAAAATCAAACTCACCTTGACATGAATCCACGCCAAATACTGCACCATTAGTACCCAATTCCTGAGTACTTTCATGTAATAACTCAATAGTAGCATCTTGCACATGTGTAGCCACCGTAGCTTCATGTTGTTGCCGGCTACGAGCTAATCTTCGTTGTGAAAGCGTGAGTTTTCGCTAGGTATCATTCAAGATGCTCTCAACACTGATTCCTAACTCCACCATACCAGAAGTGGTGAAGCAATACACTGGGACCCCTCCAAATGGCAGTGCTAACTCTACCTCCACTTGGATCCCAACTCAGTAAACCATGCCAATTCCAAACACTATGCTGATACACCTCAGGTATCATACTTGAGTCGCACGGATAAACTGAAAATCTATCAACCTCAACACCATCTGACTTCAGCGGCGCCACTCGGATATACCCTTTCTCCAAATTGCAGCAAGTCTCCAAGTCTTGATCAAATGATAATCAACATGGGAGAATAAAGTAGAGGACCTGCTAAACTCGGAATCGTCATCTGAAGTCGGAGACAAATCATACCAGAGCTGACTAGAGCACTCCTTATTCCACCCACTTCTTTGTGCCATCAAAGTCATCGTCAAATCCTGTGTATGTGGTATGAAAATAAGTTGATGAGAATACCTCATGCTGCAATCGAGGTGAAACTCTCCTGATTGTGCTAATTGAGTGCTCACCAAAGAACCCTTAACGTCCTCAAGCTCTAGAGAGAGCTTATCAGCTTCCTCTTCTTCCCTCATCAAGCAATCCGAATAGATCCCAACAAGGCTAAGTAGGGTGTCTCTGTCTGAAAGAAGGTTCAAATAATTCGTCTTCATTGTTTCCATACCTTCTTTGACAATCTGCAAAGCATCATGAGAAGATCCGGCTCCAGTCCCTTCTTGTCTTCTCTCTAACTAGATTGCCCAAAGATGATCCTCAATTAATTTGTGCATCCTGTCATGATGAAATAATGCCACAATAATCCCATCCTCCTTCACTTTCAACTTCGTCTCCAAGCTACAAACAACCTCCGCACCATATGATGAAGCCTCTAACTGTTCTTATTTACCCCTGTCTAGAATCTTCACCAAGTCCTTCGATTGCCCAGGCTTATCAACCTTATCACTATCATTAGAACAAAGTGTATCCCTTCTCTACGTAAGGAGTCCTCTAAGGTTATCTATTCCCTTTTGTCTTGCTATGTTGATGAGATTGACTTTATCTTTTACCTTTTGAAGGTGTTGTCTCGCATTGGCAGCCACTAATCTAGCCTCCTTTGCTTTTTGCAACCATCTTTCGTTCAACTTTTCGAACCTCTTTACCTCTTCGCTACGAAAATATACCAAACCAGCCCTCATATGCTTGATATCTTCATGTCTACCAAATGGTGTAGTCAACACACTAGTGGCTGCTCCACTAAGTAGAAGATCAATTTTCACATTCTCCTCAATATCTTGGGCCTTCAACCGACTTTCATATGGGTGAATAACATCCCCCGAACCACAATCCGATTCCTTGTCATGATAGGTTGAAGTGATGCTAGACTCATATAATGATGTATCACAAAAAATCTGACTTGCATGTTGCTGCTCTAATGTAACTGATTTAACTTCAACCAACTTTGGCTTTTCTTCAACCTTGACATCATCATGAAGTGTCATGTGATCCAAATCCTCCTCTTGGCAAATCTGTTTAATACTCTCCTTAGGGTCATCAGTAGGTTGATCACTAACTGTTGCAAATTCATTGTAGAGATTTCTAGAAGTTTCTCCTATACATGCCTCTTCTCTCTCCTTTTTGTTTTGTGGTATAGACCCAAAGAAGGATAATAGGTACTTCTCTGAATCTGGGTCTGAAAGCATTTGATTCATCTTTTTTGAAATCTGATTTGACTCCTTCGCTACGGTATCCAACTGCTTTAATATGGCATTCCATTGCTTTCCGTGAGTAGCCATGAAGCACAACTAAAACTTTTGCAGCTTAAACTCACCCAACAGGTTGGCAGGAAACCGCTTTGATACCACTATAGTGTTCCACCACTCTGCTGATCTGTTTCTCACTGAGTTTCGTAGATCTGATTTGGTTTTAGTTTGATAGTTATCTTCTTGTCTTTGAGTTTGTTTGCCAATAATGTTAAAATGGTACCACAAAGCATATGGAAATAATGAAAAACTTCTAATAAACTAATCTACTGGAAATAACTCAAGTAATTACTCAATTTAAGAGCCAAAGATGCTTTCTTCATTACATAATAGATCACATAAAATAGTTGGCTTACATCAGATTTTAAAAGATACATCTTATGCCATAATTTTTACTTATAGCCATACAAGCACTGTGAATAGTGACTTGCTACAGTACCCTCCCCCAAATAAGTGCACACAACTCTCGAATAACGTACTTCTCCCACCAAAAACCAGCATGGGATGACTTCTAGGATAAGGGTGCCCCCTTTAGGAAAGATAGCAGCCACCAAAGAGTGGCGTTTCTTTTTCTTTGGCTGACACAAATCCTCTTTAAAGTGCGGTTGGTTATAGCTTCCCAAAACAGCTCTAAAAACTTCTCAAAGCGAACAACTCCTGTATAAACATCAATAGAGACTATGGCTGCCAAAGCCCTCTCAGAAAATAGCTCAAATAACCTGCAAATAACAACTTGTGCCTCCAAAATGAAGCAAAAAAAAACTGATCAGCAACTTTAAGGTGGTGTTTCACACCCTCAAGCAGCTCCAAACAAAGAACCAAGCCCCACCAGGCTCACCCACTGCAAGAAATCAGGAAACCCTAGTCTTCTTCTTCCTCCAAAGCAACACTTCCAAGTTTTCAACAAGCAAAATCATCAATTGCATGAAGAGGGTCGAACTTTCTCTCTTGATATTTATAATTTCACATTGAAAACACTATTCATTAAAATGAGCACTATTCCCTTAAGTTATAACATTTTCCACTTTAGCAATGAATAGTAACTGCAAAATATAAAGTGACCCCTTCATTTTAAAGACACATGGTCCCTAGGCCGAGGATGGTGAAATAAAAGGTGAGTATCATAAATTTAAGCACAAGTATCCTGCCAAACACAACAATTCACCCTGTCACCATACTTCGAAGATCCATACTGCAAACTGACGACCAAGTGCCCGACCAAGAAACCCTCTATCCCGAACTATTAGCCTATGAGGGTCAAGAAAATAGGCTAATCCCCCAACTCTGATGCTCGTGAAAAAGGGGACATTACAATCTCTTACCCAAACGACTCTGAGAAGTCTATATCTGCAATGCCACAGTCTATCTCAATCCTGGGCAATAGGAAGGAAAGTCTACTCAACTCAAAACCGTACTCCTCAGCATATCTCTTGAAGGTGTCTAGCAGAGCCATGACTGCATATGTGACTTCTCCAAATCTTTTTGCAAAGAGGAGAGCAATCCTTTGCAAGAGCTCAACAAACTTATCCTCGTAACTCCACATGGATCTACTATGCCTTATCTAAATTATTCTTATACAACCATGAAGACTTCTGAAAAATCTTATAGTCCCAACTCCAAGAGTCTTAGAATGATGAACCAAAGCAAGCAGTGGTTCTCTGTCCCAATCATATGTACAAGAGAATGTATAAGAATAGCCACTGGTTAGAGCTTGATCACTTCCCAAACATGGATACGGATTGCCCCAACTCGACATACCTCGCATCTAAGACCATAAACCAATCCTGCTAGGAGACTGTGAAATCTGAAAATGAGTACACTAGCTGCCCACCAAGTCTGAAATGGTTGATTTAAGATCTAATTTAAGGAAAATTAGCATCCAAGAAGATGAACAGCTGCTGCAACACTGAAAATCATTATGCAAAATAACACATCTTCTCATGTTCAAGGCTGGAAACATCCTCTCGAGTGACTCCAACACCACATAGAACCATCCTTTGTTCAAAATATCTCTCCAATCCACTAGTTGATGAGAAAAAGGAACCATCGATTGTCTGGTAAAGAAGGGAACAACACCAAAAAAATTGATGATTTGATCCTTATCCCTCCAAAGATCCTTCTTTCCACATGTTATAAGCTCCATCAACCCATGTTGAGGATCCCAAGCATGGATACCCAATCGAAAGTGATCTCCAACACACCAGAAAGAATGCTCGACACATCCCCAAGTGCCAGTAAGAATCAAGTGCATACTCAAGAAATTGGTGTCTCTTCTAGTGAACCCCTGAAGCCTAACCATGAAAGCTTCAACAACAATGGAGCATGGAACGTTTGTTGTTTCCAAATCCAACTCCCAAAATGGACTAGTATGAGCTAAAGCATCACTCAACCCAAGGGATGGATTGCCAAGCATGCAATCACCATGGTTAGGTCCTTCTTTCTCCCATACTTCATGAGTAACAAGTCTGAAATCTTTACTCCTTGCTGCTGTAATGAAACCTTCAGCAGCTACCAAACCATGTTTGAACAACACCTCGATGTCAAGGATGTGGAAGTCACCATGGTTCAACACTTCCCATTTGGAGACTTTATCCTCAAACCCACTTATGCATTCACTTTATCTTTGTGGAACTATGCTTAAAATTCACAACCCCTATGGCAATATAAATCTTAAGCTTCTTGAGCCTTCTAACTACATGAATCTAATTCAATTCAATCTCTAAGACCCCTAATTAACTCACAAACACCTCACTTATATGTTCTTTGCCTTAGCACAGTTTTTGAAGTGATGAATCACACAAATTCACTTCTAATCCTAATTAAACACCCTATCAATACTCCATTTGGGTTTACAATAGACTTTTAATTCTTTACAATCAAGAATAGAAGTCCAAGAGTTGAAAGAAGTTGAATGGATAAGGAAATTGGAACAACATGAATTATTCTCTATAATGTAATAAAATTATTGCTTGTCATTAAGGAACGATTATGAAACTGCCACCTATTTGAAACTAATGGGTTCACTTGAAAGATATAAACATTCATTTTTCTTAATTTTCTCGTTTTTCAAGGCTTGCTTAGAGATGTCCTATACCATCTTG
Organism: Sequoiadendron giganteum; assembly: GCA_007115665.2. Classification (NCBI taxonomy): domain Eukaryota; kingdom Viridiplantae; phylum Streptophyta; class Pinopsida; order Cupressales; family Cupressaceae; genus Sequoiadendron; species Sequoiadendron giganteum. The sequence continues at coordinate 201,920,028 of CM021105.1, forward strand.
AACTTCTCCAACATCTAAATATTTACCTCTATTCCAAAACCTCATCTTCCTCATTGCCATGAAGTCAAACCGATCATTTTATGGAGCACACCTCCCCAATATAGAGGCTATGAAGACTCAACAAGAGAGAAATGATCCTCTTAGTTGATGATATGGCTGCCATCTCACCTTGAACCATAGAAGTAAAACAAACCAAAATTTAGAAGACTTTTGTGTCGAATTGTTTGAATGATGTGATAGTGTTAAGTGCTTGAACATATAGGAACTTGATCAACATTTTTTTCTCCAAGGGAATTATCCTTGTGTTTCCACTCAACATCCTTCCCCATGAAGATTCTAGACCCCTCTAGGCTGCTCCTCCTTGCCTTTGTAAGAAGACAATATGAATATTTTTACCCTTGATAAGGTGGTAAATATTTGCCCTTCAGTAATAAGCCTCTTTCCAGTAACATGTGTAGGGGCTGCCAAACACAATGCCACAACCATTTCATGAACAGATGTGGAGCTAACAAAAATATTCAATCAACATTGTCTACTCACAAGAAAATTTGCACCTTGTTGATCCAACCTTATGCTTATAAGGATTGGGGTGTTGATAAGTTTCTAGATCATATTTCTCAACCAAATCTTTAGACTTGAGGTTTGCTTACAAACAAGAATAAAAAGGTGCATCAATTTTAACTATCAGCTTGAATCTTGATGTTAAACAATGCTTTTGAGCCATTGTTGGCGTAAGAACTAACACCTCTGGAGTGTGAGTACGTACGGACAGCTATGCACACTACGTAATGAGTGCTCTTCAAATTAGGAGGGGAAGCTCCCTCGTTGTGCTGGAATGCATGAAATAGAAAACTAAACTAATGTCCTATCTTTTTGTTCTCAGCTGGTAGAGGCACAAGGTTAAGAAAACCTAGAACGTTGCAGCTAAGTATTTTCTGGTTTCGCAGATCATGTAACTAAAACTAAGCTAACTTCTTTAATATCTATCCAATTTCCTCAAGAAACAGAGCATGAGGAAATGGAGCAGGAATGTATTGTACGATAAACTTCAGGTGCGGGCTCACAACATGAAGGCAAGGTAGGCGCAACTATTTGCTAATCCGGGAAGACGTTTATTAAAACAAACAAATGAACGGTAAACCTGGTACAGCTTCACAACATGAAGGCAAGGTAGGCTCAACTATTTGCTTGGCTGAATGAGTCTACTATCACACACATCAAACGATAAGCTTTAAGTACAGTTTCGCAACATGAAGGCAAGGTAGGCGCAACTATTTGCTCTTCTGAATAGGCTTATAATAAACAAAACAAAAGGTAAGCAACTGGGACAGTAGATTGTATAGACGCAACACGCATGCAACAACGATCAAACCAGCAACCCCATTTAACTAAGATCGAATAAACACTATGACAATAACATGAAGGCAAGGTAGGCGCAGCAATTTATTATAACAGCAATTACTCTTTGAACAGATACAATAATAGCAATACTACAGGCAAGGTAGGCGCAGCATGTATGCTATCAAGCAAAAGTTAAATTACAAATGAGCTTAAAGCTCTTATTTATAGACTTCAAGGTGTAGGCAACCCTAAAATCACCTCGAGTCAACTAAAGTCTTGCAATGCATGCAAGATCTTATTCCTAAACCCTAATTGAATGAAACTATACAGTTAACTGGGAAACTATCATCAGTTAACTGAAACATCTAATCTAAATGGACAAGGTGCAACATGCATGTCCTTATTGAAAGCAAATCAACTGGAATGCTATCATCAATTGACTGAAAGATCTAATCTAAACTCCAAGTGTTTGTAGATATTTCCAAGACAGACAAGACATGCAATGTGTAACAACCAGTTAACTCGGAAAGAAGCCTCGAGTTTAACTCCTGTGTCTAATGTCTATCTTGGAAAAGGTGGGACGCCTTTAACTGAAGTCTACTGGCCCTGATCTTGAGAAATTAACCCATCTACGAGGTCGTTGACTGCATCTCCATCTGGGGAACTGAAGCTCTGGCGAAGAATCCTATGTCTGTGCAGCATGTCTTCTCCATTAGTCATCTGACACTGGAACTCACCCTTTCTCCTGATTGCCTCATCAAACAATGTTGACATGGCTGTAAGCTGATTCATCTTACAGCCAACGGTCTCACCACTGAAAATACCGTGAATAAGTGCTTGGAGCTCTAACTGGATGTCAGCAAGCTCAACATAGTCACCACCCACACGCTGATATACACATGGTAATTGAGACACAAAGTCTCTTATATAGCGGAGTGCACTAGTAACATGCTCTCTGCTCTCAGCCACCTCAGATACGATCTTTCCTTCTATCTCTGCCTTGAAGATCAACCGTGTTCTCCAAATGTAGACCTCTTCTTTATCCTCTGCCTCTGTGACTGAATCAAATGACATTCCCAAGTTGGCAATCAGAATCTCATCCCTGGGTTTACTAATAGCCAAATCACGTTCCTCATCTTGAAGTCGTAAACGAAGCTCACGTGCATTATACCGCAATTGATACAATTCTGTAAGTACAAGGCAGCCTCTAGCAACAAACTCCTCTTCCCATTCCTCCATGATGGTCATGATCAAAATCTGAATGATCAAGTATGTAAGATGGTTGCCTCCTTTTTCTTCCCAGCTGACTCTCAAGCCAAGATGAATCCCAACTAATCCCACTGGAAAGACCTGTACTAGTCGTAGGAGGATCTGATGAATGTGAATGTATAAAAGAATCGCTGCGAGGAGGTGAATCTACGTCCAAATCAATGTGAATTGGAATGGGAGGCTGCTCTAATGGTGTCGGTGACGGCATACGGGGCTAAACCTCAAGCTGCGGAGAAGTCTGAATAACTTCTCTGACTGGCTCTACATGTGGAATCGCAACAGATGTTTTTCCATTTGAATTACTAGGCGCTGGATTCTTTTTAGGAGGATTGCTCCTCTTCTTCTGCTTAGGTTTTGAAGAAGAAGGCAATACAAGTCCTTCTGTTGGCGGCTCTGCTCTAGGCATAGATGCCTTTCTCAACCTTCTGCTTTCTAAATAAAGCATACTATTTTGGATGACCCTGCTCGATCTCTCCTTTACTGATGCGAACTCTTTGGCATACCAGTTTACTAACGGCAGTGGTTGTCCATCAACCTGCTCTCTGTAAAATTGAGGAAGTGTATCTCCCTCATCCTCTGTCAATCCTTCCACATCTTCTGCCAAGAAAACAGAAACTTGTGGAAGAGAGAACCTGCTATAGCTACGTCTGCGAACTTCGAAATCATCCTCACAATTCACCCAATAATCTTCCATCGTAGGTTTGTGATAAGAGAGATTACCCAGGCGAGCTGCGTAATGACCCCAAGGATCATATGTGCGTGTATCCACCAGGTACTTGAGTTTGCAATTTTCTAACTCTTGACCTGCGGTCTTAGCATCAACTGCCGTCCTACACCAATACATCCCGAATTGCAAAGGAAACTCGGCAGCTGGTTTACGCTTGATGCGCAAACGTTTGTGAACTTCATATAGCTGCCTCAGGAACTCCATGAATATTGTTTTATCCGAAGGATAACGTGGTAACATAGCTGGTTTTCCTATGTATCCATAGACACGGATATAGGTGTATGTAGGGAACTGAATGTACCAATCTGCCCAATTCTTCATTGCTGCTCTGGCAACTGTCGAGATGCGAATATGCAACTCCCGGTCCAAGTTTCTCACTGTATAAGTTAAGAAAGCCTCTTGTACACGTTTAAAATGACTTTCAGCCTTTGTGAACTCAAGCTGGTCATAGTAACGATAGACTTTCTGTACACTGAGTATGCCCACCGTATTCAAACCATTAAACTGATTCTGATAAGCAATCAAGTACACCAGGTAAGAACACATATGAAATTGATGTGCAGCTAGGAAACCGGTGATTTGCTCATGAATAACATCGCTGATGAAGGATGCCCAGTCATAATGCTCTTGCCCCGAGATGATTCTACCAATGATATAATACATCCACGGGTGAAATTTGTTCGCATCTGCATGACCTGAGACACGATTAAGCAGTGTAATCAAAATATTGTATTCATCCTTACACTCGCCACGACCCAAGTTGTTTGGCAACTTGCCCTTCTTTTGTTTCAGCCATCTCTCTATCATCTTGTTTTGACACTTATCCAGTCCAGCATTGAATGCCTGCTCGCTTTGACTCATGGAAATAACCATCCCATCCGAATGTTGAGGAATATCTAGACTTCGCTCGATATCAAGAGGTTTGAGACTGCATATAACACGTCCATCTATTGACCGTATCTCTCGTGTAGCGGAATTGTAATGCTTGATGCAAGATATTACAAACTCCACGCAATGCACCGAAATAGGTATGGAAGCGGCCTCAAGCAACCCGGATTGCTGAATATTCTTGATAACTGAATCCCTGATTTTGAGTGGATCCAAAACCACCTCCGGCAACACCTTATGTAGATCTGTATCAACTGTTCCGATGAAGTCATGGGTTAAGACCGATTTGGTCTTGAATTCGAGCTGAGTGAACTGCATTCTGAAAAACTTGCCTGTTGACTGTGCACACGGCTATATTCTGACAACTTTTCTGGAAAGCCAAAAATAGCCTGCTGAGGCTAAAAATAGCTTGTCGGATGAGAATTTTTACGAAAAAATCTGAGATATGGGTTTTGTCCAGAAAATGATTCTAAGACAACCCAGAACGTCAGAAATGCAAAAATTTACCCTTTACTCAGCCATGCAAAAGAATTTCGGTTGAGAAAATTAAAGCTTCAAGAACAGATGTTCTGGAACAAATTTTCCTGAAAAATTCTGGCACATGGGTTTTGCTGAGAAAGCTCTTCTGAATCAACCCAGATATTTTGTTTTGCCAAAATCTGCCAACACTTCGAACATGCAAGAGAATTTAAGACGAGAAGATGGAAGAAATATAGAGAAGAAGAAAGATATTTTTTTTTTAAATTTTTTATTTAATTATTATCTTCTTCTGTCAAAATCGCCACTCTGCCTTGAATCTGATGCTGAATCTGAACTTGTACCTGCAAAAGAATATTTTATCACCTTCGAACTTGATCCTTTGATGAAAATTCGCCAATCTCTTCGAAGAAATTCGAACTTTCAAAGCTGTGTGAATGATGAAAGGCGCCATGCTTGTTTAAATAAACAATTCGTACCATCATGCATGCATAATGTAATCCTAATTTAGAAAAAGGAAAATCGATTGGCTTCTCTCCAGTTGAACTGCCACTGTCTCTGAGTCTTCAGACTAAAAATAATATCTTAATTTTTAACACATGCAAAAACTAAAAATGGCGCCAATATCTGTCTTTGAAGAAATTCGTCACTTTTCAATGCTCTGCATGCAAAAATATTTTTTTTCATTTTTTGCCAAAAATAGCATCTTGCTGTGTTCAACACACTTCCCTGATTCCAAAAAGTCAAATTTTGATCTTTTAGGCTTCCATTTGCAAGAGTTATGAGATTTTTAAGAATCTCCTATTTTGTAGCTGACTGCAAAGTTACAACTGACCATGTTCAGCTCTGATTTCTGGCTGACTGACTGAGCCTGCGACTGTGCTGAGATATCCACCGCGAAGCTTGTATGACAAGGATGAAATGTCTGCTGGGAGCAACAACTGCTATGGAGCTCATCTGATACCTTAGAAAATAAGGCGCCTCTGATTAAATTGATGTTTTGACTCCAGACTTAGCCATTTCTTAGTTTTGCCTTCTGATGTTTCAAACTGCCGCTGACAATGAATAATGAACTCCACTGACTGAATAATGGATTCATTGCATGACTAGAAGTATCCTGCATCCAATGACTGTATGTGAAGGATCTGAAAATTGTATTAAGAACCCCAAAAGCATGAGCGCCCCTATTCTGTGATAGCTCAAACACCATTTTGACAAAAGTGTGATTTTCAACTGAACACCATACTTTGACCCTTGATACCGGGAACTGGAATGTTCCGATACGCGTGCCGTCTGTCTTGCTGTATAGTTTGGTCAACTTGCAAGAGATGTTCTTGGAGACGACGAAGCCAGAAAATTGCTTTTAAGGCCTCTAAAAGAAAATCGCCTTTTTCAAAGAAAATAACATTCTTACACTTAGTCGTTCTTTGAACTGCCTTCAATCAGCTCTTCTTCACAGCATTATCATCTTGACCTCGCACGTACGAGCATTCGCCAAATCCCGGAGGCTGTCGGCTAGACTCGTTGGATAGCTTGAGTAATTGCACACAAGTCTTGTGAAGACTGTAATTGCAAATAACCCCGTCTGGCAGGCCTAAAGGAGAATCGCCCCTAGCCTACAGCTGTGCAGCTTTGTGTAGCTACGCTTCACCATCCTCTGTTTTACATGCTCGGTAGGACCTCTGTCACAGTTACTCAGAATATCGGATCGTCTTGTGAACGGATACACTGCAAAGCTGGACTGAGCTGGAAGAGATCTCAGGAAGACCTCAATTGCAAATTCATCCATCAAACAGGTCTTATTCAGGATCGCCCCTGGGCTACAGGGGAGCGGATTTGCATTCTACAAAACTTCATCTGACATGTATCTTGCTTGCAATTTCCAGTTCCACCGCCGATAACCGGATTTCTGTACTGGATACGCTTTCGCTTGATAGCTCGTTGAAAAGCTAAACTAATTCTGCAAAGGCTGAAACCATCAAAACACACATGCATCTAGATCTGGGCCTTCAAAAAGAAAATCGCCCTTGGGCTAGAAGGGAGCGGATTTGCATCTCTAGACTGCCTCCTTGATGAAAACACTCTTCGTAACCTCTGCTTCTGTCTTCGTTTGCCGGAGTTCTGTAACTCGGATAATCTTGCTTCATGGCTAATCGGAAAGCCGACTGAAAACTGAACATAATGAATGTGTTCTTAATCCAAAACACTCCAATCTTGACCTTCAAAAGGAAGGGCGCCCCTAGGCTACAGGGGAGCGGATTTGTTTTGAATTCATTGATTTTCACCATTTTATGCTTTGCAAACGCTGTATCCATCCCTGCTGTTGACCATGTCGAAGCGTTGTGACTGCTGAGGTGTGTGGATGACTATACTTCATCATTTTCACATGTACGGACACTATAAAGTTGATTTGCACGTTGATTGCGCAAGTGTCTACTACGTTACATAGTGAAAAGTTCCCAGACTTAGAATATTTTAGCACTTTTTGCCAATCTGAAAATCCCCTCCATCAAAAAGCATTATTTCCAACATCTTTTATCGTAGAGCGTTCCTCTTTGAGTTTCAGGCTTAGATATTGATACCTGGTACTGGCCAACTGCCATTGATGACCCCGAAGATCCTAACTTTTCTCCTGAAAAAGTGAAAACTACCCACCAGCCTTAAACTGACTTTTAACTGAAACTGACTTCACCACTGTGATTGTGATGTGAAATAAGCCAATCAAAATTAATTTCATCCAATTCTGACAAGTTCCTATTTTTTAGGGTTTCGGGCTAAAAATAGATTTCAGAAACCCTAATTTTCAAAATTTTCAAATTTTGCCAGTATCTTCCTGGCATCACACTGACTAAAAGCCCATACTTTATTTGCCCGAAAATTGAGTTTTGACCCCACTTTTACAAGGTTTAGACCATTTTAAGCAAAATGCTTTAATGAAGCAAAAATTTCGGTTTGGGTACAACATTAGGCTCCGTCTGGTGACCATGTCGGATACTTACGGCATAGGAGAATCTAGGAATCTTTGGTTTCGTAGACCATTGACTTTAACATTGGGCATTGGAGTCAGGACTTTTCCTTAATCACCTAATACACTTGGACTTTCCTAAAAATCACCTAAAACAAGACTACCTATTTTAATCACCTAAAACACGACAAAACATCACTGAACGGGGAAACACAATACGACATTACGATAAAGCATAAAAAGCATTTATAAAACTTACAAAAAATTACTCCTCCCCCGGAGGGTTGAAGTGCTTGAGATATTGCCCGCTGTAAGGTAGCGGGAGAAGCCTTCCATCTTGATGTGAGAGCATGTATGTGTTCGCTCCTCTTGATTCATGTATTTGGAAGGGTCCTAACCATAAGGAATCAAATTTACCATGCATTCCTTTAGGTTCATGTCTTTTGTCCCATAACAGGACTTGATCTCCGATCTCGAAGTCTCGCGGACGAGCTTTCTTATCAAAAATCTTCTTCACTCGCTCCTGATGCTGAGTGATCCTATCGACAACCTCCACCCTTTCTTCCTCTAGCTTCATCAGGTACAAAATCCTCCTTTCGATCGGATCTTTGAATTCTTCATCATCCACTGTAGATGCCAACTGCAAAGCGGACAACTCCAATGTAATGGGTAACATTGCGTCTGTACCATACAAAAGTATAAAAGGCGAAGTGCCGATGGCTCGTTTGGGAGTGATTCTATCAGCCCAAAGAGCATCATATATTTTACTATGCCAAGCTTTCTGATTTGCGTCAACTAACTTGCGCACAATTGTGACTATGTTCTTATTTGATGATTCGGCCTGTCCATTACCTTGAGGGTAATAATCTGATGAGTGTGACAGCGTGATGCCGTGATCAAAACAAAAATTAAGTATCTCCTCTGACGAGAAACTTGTTGCGTTATCAGCCACAATTTTGCGAGGCACTCCGAAGCGTGAAATGATGTTTTCCTTTAAAAAGTCACAAACAACTTCCGAGGTAGCTCGCTTGGTAGGAACTGCTTCAACCCATTTTGTAAAATAATCTGTTGCTGTAAGGACATAAATATGCCCCTTACTGGAATGTGGGTTGATGGGACCTATAAAATCAATACCCCATTGCTGAAATGGAGCATCAATGATAACTGGCCTGAGTGGAGTAGCCGCCAATCTGACTTTACCAGCAAACTGCTGACAAGACTGACATCTATACACCCATTCATATGCGTCACGAAACATGGTTGGCCAATAGAACCGTGCTCGTAGGATCTTGAATGCAGTAACCCTCGATGAGAAGTGACCACCGCATGCTTGACTGTGAAAAGCATCCAACAATCTCTGTTGCTGGTCTCTACCGACGCATAAAAGAAAAGTTCCGTCAAGGCCACGCTTGTACAGAACGTTATCGACAAGCACAAAATTCTGTGCTTTCAGCTTCAATGTTCTCTTCTGCTGTTTGTCCATGTGACGTGGACATTCTCCATAAGTTGAATAATACCACAAGGCTGTGTACCATTCTTCCGCAGAATCAACTAATAGGACCAAAGGAAGGTCCTCTTCTGGTTCAGGTCCAGTTCCACTATTGCTTTTCTTCTTTTCATCACCATCTTCTGCCAATAATCGACAAAGACCTTGCCCGCGAACGAGCTTGGTTGGCTTGATTTCCAGATCATACTCTTGAACTCTCGCGATCCAGTTTCCTCTTTTCGTGCCCATCTCCTGTTGAGTTAGCACACCTTTTACTGCTGGATCAGTGACAAACACCGTAGTATGTGAATTTAAGATATAGAACCTGAAATTTTTGACAGCTCTAACGACAGCATACGCATTCTTCTCAATCTGAGAATAGCGCGATTCACAATCTTTAAAACTGGTACTCATGAATGCGATAGGAGATTCTCCTTCTTCACTGAGCTTCTGAGTCAATATTGCAGACAACGTATGCTCCGACGCATAACAGTAAAGGATGAAATCCTTCTGAAAGTCAGGACGAACCAACGTTGGTGCGGTAGCAATAGCTTCCTTGATTTTGATGAAGGCTTGTCTACCTTCTTCTGTCCATATGAAATTGGACGTCTTTTTCATCATGGCTGAGATTTCCTTCGTCAGCTCCGAAAAATCTGGTACAAACCTTCGGATAAAGTTGACTTTACCGAAGAAAGAATGCACTTGTTTCTTACTTGTAGGAAGAGACAGGCTCTTGATTGAATCCACCCGATTTGGGTCAATTTTAGTTCCCTCCTTGGAAACGATGTGGCCAAGTAACTTGCCCTCCGTTACCGCGAAGATGGTCTTCTTAGGATTCAATGAAATTCTATGATGCCTGCATCTTTCGAAAACTTTTGCGAGGTGCAAAAAGTGATCGCTTCGTTTATCTGAGAAAACCGTCAAGTCATCTAGATAAACTACTATTATTTTATTTTTTAGATCCCCAAACGCCAAATCCATGGCTCTTTGAAAAGTAGCACCGGCGTTGATAAGGCCGAAAGGCATCCTCTCATAAGCAAACGTTCCCCACGGCGTGGTGAAAGCTGTTTTGATCTGCTCTTCCTCGGCCACTGCAATCTGATTGTAACCGGAAAAACCATCAAGAAGTGATAGCATCTCTGATCCGGTGACTGTCTGCAATGTATGCTCCATGATCGGTAAGGGATAATTGTCCTTCAAGGACGATAAATTCAAGTTCCTGAAATCCACGCAAATTCTGATTTCTCCGTTCTTTTTGCGCACAGGAACAATGTTAGACACCCAGGTGGAGTGATGAATTGGGTAAATTATCTTTGCGTCCACCATCTTCTGAATTTCCGCGTAGATAGTATCTTGAATCCGCGGATTGTAATGTCTTTGTTTTTGCCTGAAAGGCTTAATATCAGACTTCAGAGGAATTGTATGTGACAATTCTATGGGTGTGAAGACCTTCAAGTCTTCATATGACCAGGCAAATACATCCTTGTATTGTTTGAACAAGGCGGTAAACTTCTCAGCTTCTTCTGTAGTACAACACTTGCCTAGATTCACAAACCGAGGTTTGTCTTCGGTGCCGATGTTCACTTGGAAATGTTCAGCAGAAGTATTAACACCTGACATCTTCTGATTTTGGATGAAACGGTCATGCCGGTCAAAAATATCCTCTAAAGATACAAAACCCTTAGGAATCTGATTTCCTTTCAGTTGTATGATTCCGGATTCTGTAGCTTCAGAGTCTTCAGCAATTGACTCTTTGAAAGGAATAGGATTCCCTTCAAAGAACAATTCTTTGTAGTTGTCTCCCATAACAAGAAACTCTTTGATATCATCATCGTTATCAAAGACTTGCCAGTTGTCTGCGTTATCTGGTACAGCTGGCCTGTAGATCAGTTCAATAGCAAAAGAATTCTGACGAAAGTCAGAATGCGGCATGAAAAGAGCAGCTGACACTGCAAGGGCATCGGCTCTGCTATTGTCCGTTCTTGGAATATATTGGATGTCAAAAGCATCGAACCAGTTGATGGCATTCCACACCCTCTGTCTATAGGATTGAAGGCGATTCTTTCTAACTTGAAACTGCTCCCTGACTTGCTTGACAATGAGCTCTGCATCTCCTTCAACTCTAAGTAATTTGATCCCCATATCCTTCGCGTTCTTGAGACCCAATAAAAGCGCCTCGTACTCTGTAGTATTATTGGTACAATCAAATTGCAACCTATATGCGAATGGATATAAGCAACCTTCGGGAGAGATGATTACTACTCCCGCTCCTGATCCTGATGTTGAACAACTGCCATCAAACTGCATCCTCCACATCTTTGATTCTTTATGTGATGTAGTCGCGGAAAGTGCAAAATTTTGACAATCTTCATTGACATCAGATATCATAGCATATGTCCCCGGTCCCGTGTCTTGATATAACACTTGTGCATCCGGAAATTGGGACTTAACCACCGTGAACTTTGATTTCACCTCAGGCTCTAGCTTAAATGTTCCCTTCTTCAATGGAATTGTCGCGAACGACCAATCCAACTGAATTTCTCCTCCAAGATCCTTGCAAAAACTCCTGCTGAGCAACATCCCGTAACTTGTAGGAATGTCAGCGATCAAGATAGTCATCATAATCTTCTTTTCTGGACAAGATGCTAGCCTTACTTACGCATCTTTTAGTTGGCCAACCAACGGTACCGGCTTTGATTCAAGTGAATAACACTTTTCCTTGGTTTCGGTGCACGAAAGTCCCAACGCGTTCATGATTTGTAAAGGCATAACGTTGTCCGACGCTCCACTATCTATGATGCAATTGCTGAGTTTAAAACCTCCTATATACAAAGATATATAGAACGGCTTTGGCTTGTCTTCTGCTGGAACAGAGGATTCAAGTAATGTAGGCTGAATTACAACCTTCTTCTTTACCACCTTGAGGATTCTTTCCAATTGCTCTGGATGATCCTGAAGATACTCCAGTTGTGAAATTTGTACCTTCGTCTTCATCATGGAAGACACAATGTCGAAGCTTGCTGAGGATGGATCCTGAACAGCCGGCACGGTGTTTACTTGTGAAGACCTTTGATTGGAAGTGGAAGCCACTTCCTTTCCTTTTTCATCAGACTTCCGCTTTTCTTCTTCTTCTTTCTGTGCTTTGAAGTGTTGTGCACGTGTAAACAAGCGATGAGATATTCTCATGATTGACTGCAAGAGAGTATCGGCAGTAGTCTTCTTCTTCTTCTTCTTCTTCTTGTTCATTAACGGGTTCTCTATCAAAATATCCCGTTGCGGAGTCGCCATCAAAGTTGCCTGTCTGTGGTGAGACAACATTTGTAGTTGGTGAAGGTACGAAACTTGAACTAGGAGTAGCCTCAGCAAATCCCATGAGTTGACTCATTCTTTGATTTTCCGGACATGTAGATCCGGTGTGTTCAACTGTGTCATGGAAAGTGCAATACGCTGTAGACTTCTCAGCTTCAACATGCGGTCTTTGTTGTCCTTGCGGAAACTTTGATTTGTAGTTGTTGAAAGGCTGAAAGTTATTCCTCTTCGGCTGGTACGGCTGTTGAGGTTGATATGGCGGTTGATATGACTGTTGTGTAGGCAGTGCTTGCTGCCCTTGTGCGGGTGACTGCCTCTTGAGAATGGTCACCTCGTTTGCTACTTTCTGAAGTAGCGGATCAGCAGACGCTTGAACAAGCGATCTGATTGAATCATTCCTCATCTTGCCCATCGTAATCATATTATCTTCAATTTTGATAGCTTCCTCTTGAGTGAGTTGTAGATCTACTTCTTCACTTCCCTTTAAGAGAAAGGCTATTTCTAACGGTAGTGCATTGATGAAGCTGCTCATCAAAATCTCATCAGATGGATTTAATGTATGGGCAAGACGTGTAACAAGGCGGTTAAACCTTGCAATGAATTCCCTCATTGGTTCAGTAGGCTCCATCTTTGAGTTTGAGAGCTGTGCAAATAATTGGTGATTATCCTCGGCAGGCTTGAACCTTGCCAAGAATTTCTCACTCATGACTGCCCAACTTGTGATAAGACCAGGTTCAAGATTATGAAACCAATCTGATGTGTTGCTTTCCAGGGTCTCAACAAAGAGACGAACAGCTATGTCTTCATGTGGAACATGCAAAACGGAACAAGCCGCTGTGAATGCTGATATGTGTTCATCTGGATGCTTAGATCCATCGCCATGGAATCGAGGAAAGTGCTTTCGCGATCCCTTAGGCAGCTCATGATGTCCTTGTAAGGCCAACGGTCCGATGTTATTGCCCCAAGGTAGTGGGGTTGGACGTCTCACGTTCCTTCCGTTCCGACCATTGCCGTTGTTGTTGTTGTTGTTGTTGTCGCCCATTGTGACAGCTGGGGCTGGAGATTCTTCTTCTAATCCTTCTAGAAAATGCTCAGGAACCTCCTCAAAGTGCGGCTCTTCTTGAATAGGAGGATTGCGCCTCCTTCTGTAGTAAACCTGGTAAGCCAGGTTGCTTTATTCCCACGCGGGTGCTGGCAAAACTGGTCTACCTGCTGCAAGATCCGCCTTTTCTTCTTCTTTATCCAGAGTAGTAGCTGCGTTTCTCCACTGGGTGGTAGATGTATGATTTTCAAAAATAAAACTTCGCAAGCTACTGATGATGTCTGACTGCTCGCCTTGAATTAGCACAAAGTTTGGCTGTAAGGCAGCCGGAGTAAGTCCTGGTTGTTGAACTGGAGCAGTAGGACGCCAAATGGTCATACCCGTGACATAAAGCGTGAAGCTTTCTTGAATGTTTTCTTGCCTCGTCTTACCTGCGGTAATCGTTGGCGAAGAATCAATACCGGAGTGTGAGTTCAGACGAATGCCTATGTACTACCTACGTAATGAGTGTTTCGCAGCCTAAGCAGCATTTTCCGTTTCGCATCATGTAACTACAACTTAAGCCAACTTTAATATTCCATCCAATTTCAAGAAACAGCATGAGGAAATGGGATAGAACAGTTGTAACATAAACTTCAAAAAGTGTCTACAACATGAAGGCAAGGTAGGCGCAACTATTTGCTAATCCGTGAAGAAGTTTATTAAAACAAACAAATGAACGGTAAACCTGGTACAGCTTCACAACATGAAGGCAAGGTAGGCGCAACTATTTGCTTGGCTGAATGAGTCTACTATCACACACATCAAACGATAAGCTTTAAGTACAGTTTCGCAACATGAAGGCAAGGTAGGCCCAACTATTTGCTCTTCTGAATAGGCTTATAATAAACAAAACAAAAGGTAAGCAACTGGGACAGTAGATTGTATAGACGCAACACGCATGCAATAACGATCAAACCAGCAACCCCATTTAACTAAGATCGAATAAACACTATGACAATAACATGAAGGCAAGGTAGGCGCAGCAATTTATTATAACAGCAATTACTCTTTGAACAGATACAATAATAGCAATACTACAGGCAAGGTAGGCGCAGCATGTATGCTATCAAGCAAAAGTTAAATTACAAATGAGCTTAAAGCTCTTATTTATAGACTTCAAGGTGTAGGCAACCCTAAAATCACCTTGAGTCAACTAAAGTCTTGCAATGCATGCAAGATCTTATTCCTAAACCCTAATTGAATGAAACTATACAGTTAACTGGGAAACTATCATCAGTTAACTGAAACATCTAATCTAAATGGACAAGGTGCAACATGCACGTCCTTATTGAAAGCAAATCAACTGGAATGCTATCATCAGTTGACTGAAAGATCTAATCTAAACTCCAAGTGTTTGTAGATATTTCCAAGAAAGACAGACATGCAATGTGTAACAACCAGTTAACTCGGAAAGAAGCCTCGAGTTTAACTCCTGTGTCTAATGTCTATCTTGGAAAAAGGTGGGACGCCTTTAACTGAAGTCTACTGGCCCTGATCTTGAGAAATTAACCCATCTACGAGGTCGTTGACTGCATCTCCATCTGGGGAACTGAAGCTTTGGCGAAGAATCCTATGTCTGTGCAGCATGTCTTCTCCATTAGTCATCTGACACTGGAACTCACCCTTTCTCCTGATTGCCTCATCAAACAATGTTGACATGGCTGTAAGCTGATTCATCTTACAGCCAATGGTCTCACCACTGAAAATACCGTGAATAAGTGCTTGGAGCTCTAACTGGATGTCAGCAAGCTCAACATAGTCACCACCCACACGCTGATATACACATGGTAATTGAGACACAAAGTCTCTTATATAGCGGAGTGCACTAGTAACATGCTCTCTGCTCTCAGCCACCTCAGATACGATCTTTCCTTCTATCTCTGCCTTGAAGATCAACTGTGTTCTCCAAATGTAGACCTCTTCTTTATCCTCTGCCTCTGTGACTGAATCAAATGACATTCCCAAGTTGGCAATCAGAATCTCATCCCTGGGTTTACTAATGAGCCAAATCACGTTCCTCATCTTGAAGTCGTAAACGAAGCTCACGTGCATTATACCGCAATTGATACAATTCTGTAAGTATAAGGCGACCTCTAGCAACAAACTCCTCTTCCCATTCCTCCAATCGCTTACCATATGCAACCAAGAGATCAATCTGACCCTGCTCTGCTGGTGGTTCTAACATATGTGGAAGCGCGGTGACAACATCCCCTGTCCTGTGTACAAGGCTAGAAATGTACTGGCGAAGCTGCTGTATTTCAGCCTTGAGAGCTGATTTATCTTCACCATCTTTCACCATCCTATCTTTGACGCTATCTGTAGCAACCTGTAGGAGATCAATATCTGTCTGACGAGTACTCTTACCGAAATGAACTGTGATAACCTCGAAGTCTTGAGCTTCCATCTCGTCTAGACTCTTATCTTCTGGAGGTACAGCAGTCTCAACAATGAATTCCTTATCTGCACTTCTCCCAATATGTATCTGCTTCTTGATCCTCTTTTCAGGCACATCTTGATGGTCATGATCAAAATCTGAATGATCAAGTATGTAAGATGGTTGCCTCCTTTTTCTTCCCAGCTGACTCTCAAGCCAAGATGAATCCCGACTAATCCCACTGGAAAGACCTGTACTAGTCGTAGGAGGATCTGATGAATGTGAATGTATAAAAGAATCGCTGCGAGGAGGTGAATCTACGTCCAAATCAATGTGAATTGGAATGGGAGGCTGCTCTAATGGTGTCGGTGACGGCATACGGGGCTGAACCTCAAGCTGCGGAGAAGTCTGAATAACTTCTCTGACTGGCTCTACATGTGGAATCGCAACAGATGCTTTTCCCTTTGAATTACTAGGCGCTGGATTCTTTTTAGGAGGATTGCTCCTCTTCTTCTGCTTAGGTTTTGAAGAAGAAGGCAATACAAGTCCTTCTGTTGGCGGCTCTGCTCTAGGCATAGATGCCTTTCTCAACCTTCTGCTTTCTAAATAAAGCATACTATTTTGGATGACCCTGCTCGATCTCTCCTTTACTGATGCGAACTCTTTGGCATACCAGTTTACTAACGGCAGTGGTTGTCCATCAACCTGCTCTCTGTAAAATTGAGGAAGCGTATCTCCCTCATCCTCTGTCAATCCTTCCACATCTTCTGCCAAGAAAACAGAAACTTGTGGAAGAGAGAACCTGCTATAGCTACGTCTGCGAACTTCGAAATCATCCTCACAATTCACCCAATAATCTTCCATCGTAGGTTTGTGATAAGAGAGATTACCCAGGCGAGCTGCGTAATGACCCCAAGGATCATATGTGCGTGTATCCACCAGGTACTTGAGTTTGCAATTTTCTAACTCTTGACCTGCGGTCTTAGCATCAACTGCCGTCCTACACCAATACATCCCGAATTGCAAAGGAAACTCGGCAGCTGGTTTACGCTTGATGCGCAAACGTTTGTGAACTTCATATAGCTGCCTCAGGAACTCCATGAATATTGTTTTATCCGAAGGATAACGTGGTAACATAGCTGGTTTTCCTGTGTATCCATAGACACGGATATAGGTGTATGTAGGGAACTGAATGTACCAATCTGCCCAATTCTTCATTGCTGATCTGGCAACTGTCGAGATGCGAATATGCAACTCCCGGTCCAAGTTTCTCACTGTATAAGTCAAGAAAGCCTCTTGTACACGTTTAAAATGACTTTCAGCCTTTGTGAACTCAAGCTGGTCATAGTAACGATAGACTTTCTGTACACTGAGTATGCCCACCGTATTCAAACCATTAAACTGATTCTGATAAGCAATCAAGTACACCAGGTAAGAACACATATGAAATTGATGCGCAGCTAGGAAACCGGTGATTTGCTCGTGAATAACATCGCTGATGAAGGATGCCCAGTCATAATGCTCTTGCCCCGAGATGATTCTACCAATGATATAATACATCCACGGGTGAAATTTGTTCGCATCTGCATGACCTGAGACACGATTAAGCAGTGTAATCAAAATATTGTATTCATCCTTACACTCGCCACGACCCAAGTTGTTTGGCAACTTGCTCTTCTTTTGTTTCAGCCATCTCTCTATCATCTTGTTTTGACACTTATCCAGTCCAGCATTGAATGCCTGCTCGCTTTGACTCATGGAAATAACCATCCCATCCGAATGTTGAGGAATATCTAGACTTCGCTCGATATCAAGAGGTTTGAGACTGCATATAACACGTCCATCTATTGACCGTATCTCTCGTGTAGCGGAATTGTAATGCTTGATGCAAGATATTACAAACTCCACGCAATGCACCGAAATAGGTATGGAAGCGGCCTCAAGCAACCCGGATTGCTGAATATTCTTGATAACTGAATCCCTGATTTTGAGTGGATCCAAAACCACCTCCGGCAACACCTTATGTAGATCTGTATCAACTGTTCCGATGAAGTCATGGGTTAAGACCGATTTGGTCTTGAATTCGAGCTGAGTGAACTGCATTCTGAAAAACTTGCCTGTTGACTGTGCACACGGCTATATTCTGACAACTTTTTTGGAAAGCCAAAAATAGCCTGCTGAGGCTAAAAATAGCTTGTCGGATGAGAATTTTTACGAAAAAATCTGAGATATGGGTTTTGTCCAGAAAATGATTCTAAGACAACCCAGAACGTCAGAAATGCAAAAATTTACCCTTTACTCAGCCATGCAAAAGAATTTCGGTTGAGAAAATTAAAGCTTCAAGAACAGATGTTCTGGAACAAATTTTCCTGAAAAATTCTGGCACATGGGTTTTGCTGAGAAAGCTCTTCTGAATCAACCCGGATATTTTGTTTTGCCAAAATCTGCCAACACTTCGAACATGCAAGAGAATTTAAGACGAGAAGATGGAAGAAATATAGAGAAGAAGAAAGATATATTTTTTTTTTTAAATTTTTTATTTAATTATTATCTTCTTCTGTCAAAATCGCCACTCTGCCTTGAATCTGATGCTGAATCTGAACTTGTACCTGCAAAAGAATATTTTATCATCTTCGAACTTGATCCTTTGATGAAAATTCGCCAATCTCTTTGAAGAAATTCGAACTTTCAAAGCTGTGTGAATGATGAAAGGCGCCATGCTTGTTTAAATAAACAATTCGTACCATCATGCATGCATAATGCAACCCTAATTTAGAAAAAGAATTCGATTGGCTTCTCTCCAGTTGAACTGCCACTGTCTCTGAGTCTTCAGACTAAAAATAATATCTTAATTTTTAAAACATGCAAAAAACTAAAAATGGCGCCAATATCTGTCTTTGAAGAAATTCGTCACTTTTCAATGCTCTGCATGCAAAATATTTTTTTTCATTTTTGCCAAAAATAGCATCTTGCTGTGTTCAACACACTTCCCTGATTCTAAAAAGTCAAATTTTGATCTTTTAGGCTTCCATTTGCAAGAGTTATGAGATTTTTGAGAATCTCCTATTTTGTAGCTGACTGCAAAGTTACAACTGACCATGTTCAGCTCTGATTTCTGGCTGACTGACTGAGCCTGCGACTGTGCTGAGATATCCACCGCGAAGCTTGTATGACAAGGATGAAATGTCTGCTGGGAGCAACAACTGCTATGGAGCTCATCTGATACCTTAGAAAATAAGGCGCCTCTGATTAAATTGATGTTTTGACTCCAGACTTAGCCATTTCTTAGTTTTGCCTTCTGATGTTTCAAACTGCCGCTGACAATGAATAATGAACTCCACTGACTGAATAATGGATTCATTGCATGACTAGAAGTATCCTGCATCCAATGACTGTATGTGAGGGATCTGAAAATTGTATTAAGAACCCCAAAAGCATGAGCGCCCCTATTCTGTGATAGCTCAAACACCATTTTGACAAAAGTGTGATTTTCAACTGAACACCATACTTTGACCCTTGATACCGGGAACTGGAATGTTCCGATACGCGTGCCGTCTGTCTTGCTGTATAGTTTGGTCAACTTGCAAGAGATGTTCTTGGAGACGACGAAGCCAGAAAATTGCTTTTAAGGCCTCTAAAAGAAAATCGCCTTTTTCAAAGAAAATAACATTCTTACACTTAGTCGTTCTTTGAACTGCCTTCAATCAGCTCTTCTTCACAGCATTATCATCTTGACCTCGCACGTACGAGCATTCGCCAAATCCCGGAGGCTGTCGGCTAGACTCGTTGGATAGCTTGAGTAATTGCACACAAGTCTTGTGAAGACTGTAATTGCAAATAACCCCGTCTGGCAGGCCTAAAGGAGAATCGCCCCTAGCCTACAGCTGTGCAGCTTTGTGTAGCTACGCTTCACCATCCTCTGTTTTACATGCTCGGTAGGACCTCTGTCACAGTTACTCAGAATATCGGATCGTCTTGTGAACGGATACACTGCAAAGCTGGACTGAGCTGGAAGAGATCTCAGGAAGACCTCAATTGCAAATTCATCCATCAAACAGGTCTTATTCAGGATCGCCCCTGGGCTACAGGGGAGCGGATTTGCATTCTACAAAACTTCATCTGACATGTATCTTGCTTGCAATTTCCAGTTCCACCGCCGATAACCGGATTTCTGTACTGGATACGCTTTCGCTTGATAGCTCGTTGAAAAGCTAAACTAATTCTGCAAAGGCTGAAACCATCAAAACACACATGCATCTAGATCTGGGCCTTCAAAAAGAAAATCGCCCTTGGGCTAGAAGGGAGCGGATTTGCATCTCTAGACTGCCTCCTTGATGAAAACACTCTTCGTAACCTCTGCTTCTGTCTTCGTTTGCCGGAGTTCTGTAACTCGGATAATCTTGCTTCATGGCTAATCGGAAAGCCGACTGAAAACTGAACATAATGAATGTGTTCTTAATCCAAAACCCTCCAATCTTGACCTTCAAAAGGAAGGGCGCCCCTAGGCTACAGGGGAGCGGATTTGTTTTGAATTCATTGATTTTCACCATTTTATGCTTTGCAAACGCTGTATCCATCCCTGCTGTTGACCATGTCGAAGCGTTGTGACTGCTGAGGTGTGTGGATGACTATACTTCATTATTTTCACATGTACGGACACTATAAAGTTGATTTGCACGTTGATTGCGCAAGTGTCTACTACGTTACATAGTGAAAAGTTCTCAGACTTAGAATATTTTAGCACTTTTTGCCAATCTGAAAATCCCCTCCATCAAAAAGCATTATTTCCAACATCTTTTATCGTAGAGCGTTCCTCTTTGAGTTTCAGGCTTAGATATTGACACCTGGTACTGGCCAACTGCCATTGATGACCCCGAAGATCCTAACTTTTCTCCTAAAAAAGTGAAAACTACCCACCAGCCTTAAACTGACTTTTAACTGAAACTGACTTCACCACTGTGATTGTGATGTGAAATAAGCCAATCAAAATTAATTTCATCCAATTCTGACAAGTTCCTATTTTTTAGGGTTTCGGGCTAAAAATAGATTTCAAAAACCCTAATTTTCAAAATTTTCAAATTTTGCCAGTATCTTCCTGGCATCACACTGACTAAAAGCCCATACTTTATTTGCCCGAAAATTGAGTTTTGACCCCACTTTTACAAGGTTTAGACCATTTTAAGCAAAATGCTTTAATGAAGCAAAAATTTCGGTTTGGGTACAACACTCTAGAAGCAGAAGGTAAAGAAGAAACTACCACTGCTGGCGGCTCTGTAACTGGGATCACCCTTCACTTCCGCTTGCTCTCAAGGAAGTACATGGTGGTTTTGATAACAGACCTAGATAAGTCTTTCATTGAAGTGTTCAATGGGACATACCAATCAAGTTGGCGAAGTGGCTGGCAAGCAACTTGGTCTCTAATGAATGAATGAAGAAATATCTCACCATCATCATCAGACAAACCTTCCACATCCTCTGACAAGAAATCAGCAATCTGTGGAATAGTAAGCCTACAATAATGATGACAACGCACCTCAAATTCATCCTCACAATTGACCCAAAAGTCCTCAAGCGCTGCCGAATGTGAAACATTTCGCTCCAACCTTGCTGAATAATGACCCAACGGATCATAGGCACGCTTCTGAGCAAAACACCGAAGCTGAATTTTCTCTAACTCGTGTGCCATTAACTTGCAATTAGCAGCTGTTTTGCATTTGTAAATACCTAACTCAAATGGAAAGGTGAAAGCTGGCTTATGTCGATTGCGAAGAAAAGTGTGAACCTCATGTGCCTGTCTCATGAACTCCATGAAAAGAACCTTATCCGATGGGTACCTCGGTAGCATCAGAGGCTCTCCTGTATATCCATATACACGAATATATGTGAAAGTAGGAAATTGGATAAACCAATCTGCCCAACTCTCCATTGCTGATTGTGCCTCTGTAGAAATCCTCATATGCATCTCATTATCTAAATTTCTGACTGTCCTCATAAGAAAGTGATCATTCACTACTGTAAAGTCCTGTTCAACTTTCGAAAACTCTGACTGAGGGTAGTATTCGTGCACTCGCTGAACACCTAGAACTCCATCGGTCTTTAATAATTTAAAGTTGCCTTGAAATGCAACTAAGTAAACCAGAAAAGTTACCATATGGAATTCATGAATCTTTAGGAACTCTGTAATCTACTGGTGAAAACACTCGCTGATAAACATGACCCAGTCAAATGTTTCTTTTTTATCAATAACTCGTGAGATGAGGTAGAACATCCATGTTCGGAAAACGCTTGCGTCTTCAGAACCTGCTAACCGGTTAAGGAAAGTTATCAAAATAGCAATCTCGTCCTTGAAATCTGTTACACCCCGAAATTTGTATAGTTACTATTCTAGTAATGCTTAGAGCATTTTGATTGTAAGGAAGGTTTTGAATGAATAAAATGTGATTGAACTTTGTTGTCAATATGAAATCCTGTTTACATGTTATGTTTGGCTCATTCTGTATTCTTGATTGATGTTATTCTTGAATAAAACAATGAATTGAGGAAAGTAATTAGTCTTGTTTTATATATTTGATTTATATATACTGCAAATATTGTGAGCATTTGACTGCCGTGGTTTTGTACCATGGATGCAGGAACAGGAGCTATTCCTCCAGGTGGAGGGGAAATATCACTCGGGAAGAGGAACTTGGTCGACTAACCGGTAAAGTTGATCGTATGAGCATACACACACTTCACTAAGGATTTTAGGAACTGAGTCAGATTAAGTTGTCATGATAAGTCATCCTTAGGCTTAGGAGTTATGATTACTTCTTCATGCTTTATGAGTGGTGTTCCTTGATTGACTGACTTACTGTTCTATGAGCCTTGAATGTGAAATGTGAATTGATAAGTTACTGATGCCTGGAATTTACAGTTAAATGTATAAATACGTGTTTATGCAATTACGTCTATTAGAGGTGCTCTGACTGGCCTATAATACACGTAATTGGAGATTTGAAAATAAACATGTATAGATATATTTAAGTGTAAACTGGGTAAGTTAATTAATATATTTAATATCGATGTTATTATAGTTTTACCGATAATATAATATATTAATATATCTAATATAATATTTGAATATTATATAGATATATTTATATATTTAAAGAAAGGTAAGTTAAGAACTATAATAATATTGTATTGAATATAATACAAAATATATTAATACATTTTAATGAGAATATTAAAATATCTAAACCTTTGGAAAGATTTTATATAAACTATAATCTTTGGCATTTAAATTTACATTTATCTTATAAAGGTATTTGAGTTTATTTACCTTTGGAAATAAAGGTAAGAAGACTTTCTTAGTCTTTGGTAAATACTTTGCAAACCATACAAAGGAAATTCGAAATATTGAAATACTTGGAAAATATTAAAAGGAAAAAGAATTTCGAAATTTTGTAAAGACCAATGGAAATTTATAAAAATCATTTAAGGAAATGTAAGTATGAACTATAGACTTTGGAAAGTATAAAAGAAACATTTGAAAAATCGCGGATTTCTTCCCGTGAAGAAATCGCGCGACTGTGTTAAGCAAAGAAATGGCGAAAAACTTCAGCAAATACAGTCCGCGCCCAGCTCACACTTGAAAGACTTGGTCGCGGATGCTAAAGCGCCACCATTGTGGACGCGTGGGTGGAAGAAAGGTAACAGCAATTGCAAAAAAACCCTTGACGTTTTCAAACCGAAAACTTTGGACGCCATTTGTGTTGCAGTCCGCCATTTTTGAAGGCAAGTTGAATGTTTAACCTGTACGTGGTTGATCCACGAAATTGGCATGTGATATGTTGAAACATTCTTGAGAAATTATGTTGAATCATCAACTCTTTTGCTGTGTGTTTGGCTATTCGACTGCCACTGCAGATTTTGACATTTTCAAAATAAGAGGTGTCGAATTCTCATGCCTACAAGGTAGGAAACATGAGAATTCGAAACCTATAAATAGGTTCTCACTCATTGTTAAAAAACACTCAATTTTTCATTCACTCTCCTTGCCTTGGAAAATTCGAAATACAGTGCTGTGGTATTTCTATGTTTTGAAATTCCATTTTATGAGAGCCATTGCCATTTTATGAGAGCCATTGCCATTTTATGAAAGCCATTGTCATTTTATGAGAGCCATTGCCATTTTTGTGAAAGCCATTGCCATTTTGTGAAAATCATTTGCAATTGAGACAGTATTGCTGAGAGACAGTATTGTTGAGAACAACTTTTTGCATTTACCTGAAAGTAGTATTTGCTTAAGCTGAGAGAAGGCTGCGAAGGACGGTGGAGCAAGGATTGAAGCTACCGATCAAGCTCATACGCAAAAGGAAATCAGGCATGAGATATATGTTGATAGATTTTCTGTCATTTATTTTAAAATGTATGATTAGATTGCTTGATTATGTCTTGCTTTATGAAAGGAAAAATAATAAGAAACCTCTATGTTCTATGAAATTGCTAAATTGGGAATAGTTTAATTCCTTAGAAAAGGCTATTGAAATAATAGAGATAGCTTAATAGATTGCTGAATTGGGAATAGTTTAATTCCTTAGAAAAGGCTTATTGAATTTAAGAGATAGCTTAAGAGCTGGTCAAATTGGGGAATAGTTTAATTTCCTTAGAAAAGCTTTTGAAATAGCTTAGAGAACTTGATGAATTGGAATAACTTAAAAGCATGTTGAAACGAATCAGTTTGAAATCATAGATGAATTTGAAAGGGAAATATTTGTTTACTTTTAGTAAAGTACCTTATAATTTGTATTGCTTGAATACTGCTTGAATTCCTTAAGTAAAGGAAAGGGATTAGTTATTAATACTAGGACGAGGGTGGATTCAGAACCAAGGTAGTCTAAAGCTTTAGAGTTAAATAGGTTAACTAGAGAAAGCTACGTACTCCATGGATAAAGATTTCCATGTTGGGAAGTACCAGAGGGACCCCTTGTTGACTGTACTCCATTTCCTGTTTAAATAGTTGAAGTAGGAAGTCTAGGGTGATTGACTACCCACTGAAGGACTCAACCTACGCGTAGGATAAGGCAGCCTTAAGTCAAACCAAACCTGACTTAGTGCAAGTGATAGATGACCGTCAGTATAAGTACTGCCGAAATGCTTTGGCCAAAGTAGTGTAGTATACCTAACGTCCACTTAGACTGTGAGACGAATTACACTGTCAGTTCACAGTAATCCAGGTTACATGCTAGATTGAGATTGTGAGGACACAAGGATTTAGTTATGTAGGATTACACACTATGCTCAGTTGGTCATACAGAACCGGTTACCCAACCAATCTCCTCGAAGAAGGGAGGGCCGTCTACTTAACAGTAAACGTGCGGGGGACCGCAATATAAGTCCGTGGTTGGTGGAAAAGCACCTGAGTGATGTTTCCCCTCCACCTTAAGACTTCTGATGAACCAAGGTTTGAAAGGGAAGATCCTGGACAGTCTTATTCCTATTTGCTCAAAAGCTTCCGAGCTATGTTTGAAACTTGTAAGATTCTTACCTTGCTTTTTATTTTGAAGAAAAGTAATCATGAAAGCGTACTCTGTTATTTACTTGGAAAATAGAACAATGATGTATCGTGTCTTTTATTTCTTTATGATGAAATGTTCAATTAGAATGAAAAGAAAAGTTATTTACTTTGTCGTTTAATTGTATTTCCTTGTATCTTATTAGTGAAAATAGAAAATTTTTTGTTTACCCAGTTTTGGGGTTGTTACAGTAGCCTTTTTACAGTCATCAGCCCTCAAGTGCATCAAATCACGGGTATGTTTGTAAAACATTGTGGTCTACCTTAGACCCTAGATTTGTAATGTTTTGAGCATGTAAGGTCTGATTTTGTATGACAGTCCTAGTTCATTGTAATCAGCTGTGTATGACAGTCATAATCCGCATTGTAATGTCAATGAAGTCTTGCTATATTTCATTAGTTTTCAATTCTATTTCCTATCTGCATTGTTTCTTTATTTTATGAACATCATTTGGCATCAAAAACAATCACAAAGCAAACCACAAACAACTCAAAACAAGTCAGAAAATTCAGTACAGCAGTTTGCATGCAACATGTTTGACGAAATGTCACACAAGGGAGTTCAAAAATTTTGGGTCAGATTTGAGTGGGTATATTTCATTGAGTGTTGCAAATACGAAGTCATAAGGAGATTTGAATATTTTCATGTTTATCACCCCTATTTCCCAGCACCATATTCAATGATGACTGAGACTAAAATTTATATCAGACTAGTGAACTGTCAATTTTGGGTCATTCTGAGTCTATTCGATGATGTTGGGAGTATATGAAGCAGTTGACAGTCCTGGAGGTGTTCTATGTGAGTTTGGAGGGAGTCCTTGAAGAATTCCCATTGTTGTTCGACCTGCAAACAAGATACATCATATCTACAAACATTTAATCAGTCATTTTCAGACCTGCTGGGTATGATTTTCAGTCATTTCATGCTCCTTGTTAGCCTTTTTGGTGACACTAAAGGTGAATGTTGTTGATTGACATCTTGGGGTGCTGTTCCTTGTGATTTTGGAAGGGTTCTTTGAGGCTGATTAGATCTACAAATCATATTGAAAACCTGACATAGCCCAGACAAACATATCAGACCTGTTTACCATCATTCCAACAAGTTCAGAGAGTGTTGGAGTTGATACTCTTGGTGTTGATCCAACTTAAGGCCATTTGAGTGTGTGGGTTTGCGATTGGAACCTAGTTGGGTGATATTCCTATATTCTACCTTCAGACCTGCTGTTGACTTCTAGGATCATCTATTTAAGGTAATTCATCATCAATTTCAGTTGGGTGTTGGTTTATTGCATTATGGACAACATTGTGAAGTGGTTTCTACATTGCTATTCTACTCCAACACTTTGTATGAGTGTTGTAATGCCTATCAGCACTTGTAATAGTGAATGTATCATTATTGTTGTGTTTACATTGAGTTTTCTTATCGTCAAAAAATAAAAATAAAATTGAGGGTGGTCATTACAAATAATAATCATTATTTGTTTAACCATTAAAATACTCAGAAAACTAGGGCATGCTTGAGGAAGCTTTGACAAAATAACTACACAATAGCTACATATCATTGGAAAGAAGACCTAAAATCAAATAACAAATAAAAAGTATCAATGCATATGACCTATGCATGAACCGCATAGGGTTCATGGGAATTAACAAAGGGAATGACTATAAATGTATATTACAAAACAAAATTCTGCTCTATCTGCTTGGTTTGTATTTCAAACTTGTAAATATCTGTAGTTGCCCACGAGTGAGTTTCATCTGTCAAATTGCCTACAAAATATATGAGATTTTTTGACACGAATAGTTTGTATTCAATCGCACTAAATATTAAGTACTAGGATATTATTTTAAGGAAGAAATTGAATTTTGATCATTATTTTCTTCCTTACCCAATAGGTTGTCTTTTGTAAGATTGAAAAAACTTCCAATATAAAAATAATTCAGGTGACTATAATCTTATGGGTTTGATATAGAATTAATCTGAACCACTCAGCATCAGCATAGCATAACAATTAAAAGAATTTTAAGAATAGAAACTTCAAGCTCCTCTTGAGATGTACTCCATACGTTGATCGAAATATTAAGCAATGATGTATCTAGGTTTACATTACTACATATGATTCACAAGTCAATGTATTTGGATACAATTAATAAATAACATAGTCAGAATAACAATATTAATCTTGATGGCTTGCACCAACTCCAAGAAAGAAAGAAAGAAAAACTTTTAACGTCCACGAGACTAAAAATAGTCTATGAGACAATGAACCTTGTCATTTTGACTTCTACATTTCAATTCTCTTCCTATTCAAGGTGATGATGAGTTCCCCCAACTTCTCAACAATCCCCTCACGGAATAGACTATACCAAGAACCAACTGTCAAGATATTTACATGTTTGTCCCTGATGTCCTTGAAGGCATCAAACTCCAAAATGAAGCATTTTTCTTATTCCACTACCCTGGTGATGCGAAAAATACGCACCCATTCGTCTTTTGGCCTTTTCCACCACCCCATTTCACATCGAAGTTGATGAGAATTAGTTCTTAATTGAGCGATAAGAATTTTGGCTCTCCATGGAATTGTAGTCCCTATGTACGCTTTTTGTTGATCCCTTGTGGGGTTGAACTCCTCAATATAATAATTCTTCTTTCTCCCTAGCAGTTTACCCCATGTACACTTGCAAAACTTATCTATAACAAAAGCCTTTATCTCTTTGCTATTCGTGGGGTATGCATTTAAGTAGATATTCCATATACTCATCCATTTGCTGTTTTGTTTCATCCATGTTTTCTTTCTTTTGATCAAGTTGTCATTGGAAACAACCTTAGGCCACCTACCAACTTCCATTTGTTCAATTCTTTTTAAATATCTTATAAAATGCACCATAGTAATAGCTTCAATAGGAGTTGCCCCTGTTTCACTTAGTGTTGGTTGAAATTTTTGTATACTTGGGAAAGCGTACAAAATTGTGGTTTCAGCCACAGTACGTGAGATAAAACTCTCATAATTAAGGGAAGGCTCCCCCTTTGCTTTCTATTTTAACAAATTAGAAATTAACTCTAACTATAAATCTATTCTAAATCTGGGTGAAACTCTGTCTTGTTCTCTTATTTCAGAAAAGAATCACAGCTGAAAGCATAAATGATTGATGAAGTAAACAAATAAAGAAGCAAAGTTTCCATAAAGGCACAAAGTCTTTCGTTGCTCCTCCGGGACGGGAAAACAAATTGAAAGCTCAAAGTCTTTGACAACTTACTCTCCTATCAACCTTTTTAGATGGTTTTCTAGTAACCAAGTACAATATGTAGCAGCTCAAAGTCTAATTATATGATGCACTTTTTATGCACAAACATATAAAATAAAAACAGCACAAAGTCTGCAAGTTACCCCCTTTGCTTGAGGGTTCTACAATAGCTTCAAACGTAACAAACAGCTTAAAGTCTACAGTATCAAATCTAAAAAACCAATCTAAAACTCCAAACACAATAAGCAGCTCAAAGTCTGCAAAATTCAACTTGAATCCCTCTTGTATAACACCACAAAACTCACAATCAATATGCAGAAAATGTCGTCACATAACACCTTGAATCAATACAAAGTTTGAAAGCAATTTGCCTCTTTTAATTGACTGTAATTTGATTTACATCTAAGCTCAAAGTCTTAGAGTGCACATACAAATTGGCAAAGTTTTGTTGCATTACCAAAAGATAGATATTACAATAGACCCCTTCAAGTATTTATAGGAGAGAAGCCTTGAGAAAAAGGTGGGAGGATTCCAACAAACTTGAGAAATTCTCTCAACCACTAACTAACTGCAATTGACTTATTCAACATTACAAGTCCAATTGTAATTTGACTTGTAATGTAATCACATGTAATTACATTTTACAACTTTGCAAGTGATATGATTACTTGCAATTACATTTCTCCATTTTACATGTAATTTGTCAAAATTAAATTACAAATACATAATTGAAACTATTCTAAGTGTTCGAAGACACGACTTGAACTACATCATCCTTGATTGGGTCTTCATGCTGTTGTTTGGAAAACATGTTTCCATCTCTATCTTGAAAGCATTTTATGCTCAATCATGTCACTTGTTCAACTCCTTGTGTGGCTTCGTCATTTTGTTGTTCTTTCTTTGCATCATTCTCCAGCCTTGGAATTTGCTTGAAAAATAAGGCCCATGCCTTATATTATTGATTTGGTAGGTCATGTGTGCAAACAGGACTAATGAGAATGAGACAAAGGGGCTGCAAACGTGGGGCCAAAGCTCAATTTCGGGTTTTGGAAGGCTGACTGCAAGTGCAAATGAAAGGTGACTTACTTGCAATGTGGAAAAACACTAATACAAGTATGGGAAGGAAAAAATGATAAGACTAGTGAGATAATGGCAAGGTAAATGACATTTTGCTGAGATAATGACCATTGAGACAATGACATTTCCTGACACAAAGAGTATGAAGCTATTCAGCTGCAAAAATCGTTTTTAGTAACAAAACGTGTTTACTAGAAACCACAATTCTGCTGTGAAAAGACACGTCTTCTATTGTTTGAAAATTAACTTCGCACAATGCAAGGGGCAAAGACGTTTTTTGGCTGAAATAAGACATTTTTGACATTTTGAGCATGAAGAGAAACAACTTCGAAAACAAAGACATGTTTCTTCTTAACACCATAAAGAAAAACGTTTGCCAAAAAGATCTTTTGAAAGATATTTGAAAAGAACACAAAAAATAATGCCAAACAAAAAGCAATTTGGCTAAGAGGTATAACACGTTTTTTATATTTGTTGTTTTTGTGAAACCGATTCCATATATGCAAGGGAATGATGGAGTCTTACAAACAGCCCAATACAAGTAAACACGACTTGACAAGAAGCAAAACTATACAAGGAAAACGCTTTTCTGCTAAATGGATATTAGATAACAACACAAAAACCAGAAAATAAAAGAAACGACTAAGCGCATGCGTGATTAGATAAAAGGGAAAGAGAAAATAAAACAAAAGGAAAGCAAACAACATACCTTGGAAAAGAGAAGCTGAAATTAAAAATGAAGATGAAACCCTAGATGCCTTGTAAAATCTCAAGTAAAGATGAAGGCACTTATATTCAAATTGAGAAGCTGCAATTTTTGTTGAAGAATTTAAGACAGCTCCACCAAAAGAGGTAAATTATCAAATTCAAACACAAACTCTCTTCAAAACTTGGGCGAATTTCTCCAATCGGGTATTTTCAACACAAAGACAAGTGAAAAAAGCACAAAAAAGACCAAAATCGAGTTTTTGAAAGCTTTCAGCAACTTTTCTTTTTACTCATGGGAAAAAATAGGAACTTTTGGCTCATTTAGCAATTTTATTTTTCACAAAGAGGCAAAATAGGAACTTTTTGACACTTTAGCAATTTTGCTTTTGTCAAATGAGTGAAAATAGGAACTTTT
>CM021105.1:201951049-201982095 GCA_007115665.2 Sequoiadendron giganteum
GTTTGTAGATATTTCCAAGACAGACATGGCATGCAATGTGTAACAACAAGTTAACTCAGAAAGAGACCTCGAGTTTAACTCCTGTGTCTAATGTCTATCTTGGAAAAAGGTGGGACGCTTTTAACTGAAGTCTACTAGCCCTGATCTTGAGAAATTAACCCATCTACGAGGTCGTTGACTGCATCTCCATCTGGGGAACTGAAGCTCTGGCGAAGAATCCTATGTCTGTGCAGCATGTCTTCTCCATTAGTCATCTGACACTGGAACTCACCCTTTCTCCTGATTGCCTCATCAAACAATGTTGACATGGCTGTAAGCTGATTCATCTTACAGCCAATGGTCTCACCAGTGAAAATACCGTGAATAAGTGCTTGGAGCTCTAACTGGATGTCAACAAGCTCAACATAGTCACCACCCACACGCTGATATACACATGGTAATTGAGACACAAAGTCTCTTATATAGCGGAGTGCACTAGTAACATGCTCTCTGCTCTCAGCCACCTCAGATGTTATCTTTCCTTCTATCTCTGCCTTGAAGATCAACTGTGTTCTCCAAATGTAGACCTCTTCTTTATCTTCTGCCTCTGTGACTGAATCAAATGACATTCCCAAGTTGGCAATCAGAATCTCATCCTTGGGTCTACTAATGGCCAAATCACGTCCCTCATATTGAAGTCGTAGACGAAGCTCACGTGCATGATACCGCAATTGATACAATTCTATAAGTACAAGGCGGCCTCTAGCAACAAACTCCTCTTCCCATTCCTCCAATCGCTTACCATATGCAACCAAGAGATCAATCTGACCCTGCTCTGCTGGTGGTTCTAACATATGTGGAAGCGCGGTGACAACATCCCCTGTCCTGTGTACAAGGCTAAAAATGTACTGGCGAAGCTGCTGTATTTCAGCCTTGAGAGCTGATTTATCTTCACCATCTTTCACCATCCTATCTTTGACGCTATCTGTAGCAACCTGTAGGAGATCAATATCTGTCTGACGAGTACTCTTACCGAAATGAACTGTGATAACCTCGAAGTCTTGAGCTTCCATCTCATCTAGACTCTTATCTTCTGGAGGTACAGCAGTCTCAACAATGAATTCCTTATCTGCACTTCTCCCAATATGTATCTGCTTCTTGATCCTCTTTTCAGGCACATCTTGATGGTCATGATCAAAATCTGAATGATCAAGTATGTAAGATGGTTGCCTCCTTTTTCTTCCCAGCTGACTCTCAAGCCAAGATGAATCCCAACTAATCCCACTGGAAAGACCTGTACTAGTCGTAGGAGGATCTGATGAATGTGAATGTATAAAAGAATCGCTGCGAGGAGGTGAATCTACGTCCAAATCAATGTGAATTGGAATGGGAGGCTGCTCTAATGGTGTCGGTGACGGCATACGGGGCTGAACCTCAAGCTGCGGAGAAGTCTGAATAACTTCTCTGACTGGCTCTACATGTGGAATCGCAACAGATGTTTTTCCATTTGAATTACTAGGCGCTGGATTCTTTTTAGGAGGATTGCTCCTCTTCTTCTGCTTAGGTTTTGAAGAAGAAGGCAATACAAGTCCTTCTGTTGGCGGCTCTGCTCTAGGCATAGATGCCTTTCTCAACCTTCTACTTTCTAAATAAAGCATACTATTTTGGATGACCCTGCTCGATCTCTCCTTTACTGATGCGAACTCTTTGGCATACCAGTTTACTAACGGCAGTGGTTGTCCATCAACCTGCTCTCTGTAAAATTGAGGAAGTGTATCTCCCTCATCCTCTGTCAATCCTTCCACATCTTCTGCCAAGAAAACAGAAACTTGTGGAAGAGAGAACCTGCTATAGCTACGTCTGCGAACTTCAAAATCATCCTCACACCCAATAATCTTCCATCGTAGGTTTGTGATAAGAGAGATTACCCAGGCGAGCTGCGTAATGACCCCAAGGATCATATGTGCGTGTATCCACCAGGTACTTGAGTTTGCAATTTTCTAACTCTTGACCTGCGGTCTTAGCATCAACTGCCGTCCTACACCAATACATCCCGAATTGCAAAGGAAACTCGGCAGCTGGTTTACGCTTGATGCGCAAACGTTTGTGAACTTCATATAGCTGCCTCAGGAACTCCATGAATATTGTTTTATCCGAAGGATAACGTGGTAACATAGCTGGTTTTCCTGTGTATCCATAGACACGGATATAGGTGTATGTAGGGAACTGAATGTACCAATCTGCCCAATTCTTCATTGCTGCTCTGGCAACTGTCG
The DNA here is from genome assembly GCA_007115665.2 of Sequoiadendron giganteum. Taxonomy (NCBI): domain Eukaryota; kingdom Viridiplantae; phylum Streptophyta; class Pinopsida; order Cupressales; family Cupressaceae; genus Sequoiadendron; species Sequoiadendron giganteum. The sequence continues at coordinate 201,953,305 of CM021105.1, forward strand.
AGATGCGAATATGCAACTCCCGGTCCAAGTTTCTCACTGTATAAGTTAAGAAAGCCTCTTGTACACGTTTAAAATGACTTTCAGCCTTTGTGAACTCAAGCTGGTCATAGTAACGATAGACTTTCTGTACACTGAGTATGCCCACCGTATTCAAACCATTAAACTGATTCTGATAAGCAATCAAGTACACCAGGTAAGAACACATATGAAATTGATGCGCAGCTAGGAAACCGGTGATTTGCTCGTGAATAACATCGCTGATGAAGGATGCCCAGTCATAATGCTCTTGCCCCGAGATGATTCTACCAATGATATAATACATCCACGGGTGAAATTTGTTCGCATCTGCATGACCTGAGACACGATTAAGCAGTGTAATCAAAATATTGTATTCATCCTTACACTCGCCACGACCCAAGTTGTTTGGCAACTTGCTCTTCTTTTGTTTCAGCCATCTCTCTATCATCTTGTTTTGACACTTATCCAGTCCAGCATTGAATGCCTGCTCGCTTTGACTCATGGAAATAACCATCCCATCCGAATGTTGAGGAATATCTAGACTTCGCTCGATATCAAGAGGTTTGAGACTGCATATAACACTTCCATCTATTGACCGTATCTCTCGTGTAGCGGAATTGTAATGCTTGATGCAAGATATTACAAACTCCACGCAATGCACCGAAATAGGTATGGAAGCGGCCTCAAGCAACCCGGATTGCTGAATATTCTTGATAACTGAATCCCTGATTTTGAGTGGATCCAAAACCACCTCCGGCAACACCTTATGTAGATCTGTATCAACTGTTCCGATGAAGTCATGGGTTAAGACCGATTTGGTCTTGAATTCGAGCTGAGTGAACTGCATTCTGAAAAACTTGCCTGTTGACTGTGCACACGGCTATATTCTGACAACTTTTTTGGAAAGCCAAAAATAGCCTGCTGAGGCTAAAAATAGCTTGTCGGATGAGAATTTTTTACGAAAAAAATCTGAGATATGGGTTTTGTCCAGAAAATGATTCTAAGACAACCCAGAACGTCAGAAATGCAAAAATTTACCCTTTACTCAGCCATGCAAAAGAATTTCGGTTGAGAAAATTAAAGCTTCAAGAACAGATGTTCTGGAACAAATTTTCCTGAAAAATTCTGGCACATGGGTTTTGCTGAGAAAGCTCTTCTGAATCAACCCAGATATTTTGTTTTGCCAAAATCTGCCAACATTTCGAACATGCAAGAGAATTTAAGACGAGAAGATGGAAGAAATATAGAGAAGAAGAAAGATATTTTTTTTTTAAATTTTTTTATTTAATTATTATCTTCTTCTGTCAAAATCGCCACTCTGCCTTGAATCTGATGCTGAATCTGAACTTGTACCTACAAAAGAATATTTTATCACCTTCGAACTTGATCCTTTGATGAAAATTCGCCAATCTCTTTGAAGAAATTCGAACTTTCAAAGCTGTGTGAATGATGAAAGGCGCCATGCTTGTTTAAATAAACAATTCGTACCATCATGCATGCATAATGTAATCCTAATTTAGAAAAAGGAAAATCGATTGGCTTCTCTCCAGTTGAACTGCCACTGTCTCTGAGTCTTCAGACTAAAAATAATATCTTAATTTTTAACACATGCAAAAACTAAAAATGGCGCCAATATCTGTCTTAGAAGAAATTCGTCACTTTTCAATGCTCTGCATGCAAAAATATTTTTTTTCATTTTTTGCCAAAAATAGCATCTTGCTGTGTTCAACACACTTCCCTGATTCCAAAAAGTCAAATTTTGATCTTTTAGGCTTCCATTTAAAAGAGTTATGAGATTTTTAAGAATCTCCTATTTTGTAGCTGACTGCAAAGTTACAACTGACCATGTTCAGCTCTGATTTCTGGCTGACTGACTGAGCCTGCGACTGTGCTGAGATATCCACCGTGAAGCTTGTATGACAAGGATGAAATGTCTGCTGGGAGCAACAACTGCTATGGAGCTCATCTGATACCTTAGAAAATAAGGCGCCTCTGATTAAATTGATGTTTTGACTCCAGACTTAGCCATTTCTTAGTTTTGCCTTCTGATGTTTCAAACTGCCGCTGACAATGAATAATGAACTCCACTGACTGAATAATGGATTCATTGCATGACTAGAAGTATCCTGCATCCAATGACTGTATGTGAAGGATCCGAAAATTGTATTAAGAACCCCAAAAGCATGAGCGCCCCTATTCTGTGATAGCTCAAACACCATTTTGACAAAAGTGTGATTTTCAACTGAACACCATACTTTGACCCTTGATACCGGGAACCGGAATGTTCCGATACGCGTGCCGTCTGTCTTGCTGTATAGTTTGGTCAACTTGCAAGAGATGTTCTTGGAGACGACGAAGCCAGAAAATTGCTTTTAAGGCCTCTAAAAGAAAATCGCCTTTTTTAAAGAAAATAACATTCTTACACTTAGTCGTTTTTTTAACTGCCTTTAATCAGCTCTTCTTCACAGCATTATCATCTTGACCTCGCACGTACGAGCATTCGCCAAATCCCGGAGGCTGTCGGCTAGACTCGTTGGATAGCTTGAGTAATTGCACACAAGTCTTGTGAAGACTGTAATTGCAAATAACCCCGTCTGGCAGGCCTAAAGGAGAATCGCCCCTAGCCTACAGCTGTGCAGCTTTGTGTAGCTACGCTTCACCATCCTCTGTTTTACATGCTCGGTAGGACCTCTGTCACAGTTACTCAGAATATCGGATCGTCTTGTGAACGGATACACTGCAAAGCTGGACTGAGCTGGAAGAGATCTCAGGAAGACCTCAATTGCAAATTCATCCATCAAGCAGGTCTTATTCAGGATCGCCCCTGGGCTACAGGGGAGCGGATTTGCATTCTACAAAACTTCATCTGACATGTATCTTGCTTGCAATTTCCAGTTCCACCGCCGATAACCGGATTTTTGTACTGGATACGCTTTCGCTTGATAGCTCGTTGAAAAGCTAAACTAATTCTGCAAAGGCTGAAACCATCAAAACACACATGCATCTAGATCTGGGCCTTCAAAAAGAAAATCGCCCTTGGGCTAGAAGGGAGCAGATTTGCATCTCTAGACTGCCTCCTTGATGAAAACACTCTTCGCAACCTCGGCTTCTGTCTTCGTTTGCCGGAGTTCTGTAACTCGGATAATCTTGCTTCATGGCTAATCGGAAAGCCGACTGAAAACTGAACATAATGAATGTGTTCTTAATCCAAAACCCTCCAATCTTGACCTTCAAAAGGAAGGGCGCCCCTAGGCTACAGGGGAGCGGATTTGTTTTGAATTCATTGATTTTCACCATTTTATGCTTTGCAAACGCTGTATCCATCCCTGCTGTTGACCATGTCGAAGCGTTGTGACTGCTGAGGTGTGTGGATGACTATACTTCATCATTTTCACATGTACGGACACTATAAAGTTGATTTGCACGTTGATTGCGCAAGTGTCTACTACGTTACATAGTGAAAAGTTCTCAGACTTAGAATATTTTAGCACTTTTTGCCAATCTGAAAATCCCCTCCATCAAAAGCATTATTTCCAACATCTTTTATCGTAGAGCGTTCCTCTTTGAGTTTCAGGCTTAGATATTGACACCTGGTACTGGCCAACTGCCATTGATGACCCCGAAGATCCTAACTTTTCTCCTAAAAAAGTGAAAACTACCCACCAGCCTTAAACTGACTTTTAACTGAAACTGACTTCACCACTGTGATTGTGATGTGAAATAAGCCAATCAAAATTAATTTCATCCAATTCTGACAAGTTCCTATTTTTTAGGGTTTCGGGCTAAAAATAGATTTCAGAAACCCTAATTTTCAAAATTTTCAAATTTTGCCAGTATCTTCCTGGCATCACACTGACTAAAAGCCCATACTTTATTTGCCCAAAAACTGAGTTTTGACCCCACTTTTACAAGGTTTAGACCATTTTAAGCAAAATGCCTTAATGAAGCAAAAATTTCGGTTTGGGTACAACAGCCATCAAACTAAATTTTTACTGGTGCAAGTAATTGTAGAGTCCACTTCTGAAGTACAATCAATTTCTTACTTTTATTAAGTACTATACACTCCATGCATGGTAGGCATATATTTTTTCTTACTCATTTGGCCTTGCTTATGAAGGTTCTTAGTATGTAATTACCAACAAGATGAATGATTTATTGAATAGATAAAATTTTAATTATGGCTTGAAGTGGATGCTTAATTGATGGATTTGAATACCTGATTAATCGAAGTTAGTGTATTAATGGTAGTTTTGAATTATGCCACCAAGGAGTTTCAGCTATGCTTTTCTCTTCATAACTTTTGAGTTGTGTATATATGACTTCATAAAATCAATCAATTATGGCTTTTTATCTCTAATTTCCTAAATTTCTTACTTGCTGGAAATTATATCCAGATGTGAATAAAGCTTTGTAATAACCACCCCAATTTTTTTGAATTTTAAACAACTTGTTAGCAACAAATCATGAGCAAGATAATCAACTGAAACAACTCCCTTCCACTTTCTGATCACCTAGGTCCTGATGTGGGCAAGGTGAGAGCATACGGTGACAAGGTTTACATTGCAATGCTTCTGAAAGTAACCACTTGTTCAGTGGGGTGAGTAGTAAACTTCCACTTATACAGTGGGTACAAACTGAAAGTAAACAACTCTTCTGCTTTTCAGCGGTGAATGCAAACCAAGAACCACTTTTCAATGGGTTCAGTACAATGCAACGACTTATTCAATGGGATAATGAAAGATGCCACTTATTTGGTGGGGTAAGAAATAACACCACTTATTCAGTGGGGTAAGTAGCCAATAAACTCAAGAGCTAAGTCACCGATGGTACTACCAAATGGTTTTGCAATATGAGCTCATTAATTTTCCAATCCAAATATGCATTCTGCTGTTACCATAAAATATGAAGTGATTGAATGGAAACACCTCCCTAAAATAATGCTAGATCATGAAATAAGTAACCCAACTCAGAGTGGTACCATTATACCTCATTAAGGCATGTGATTGAAAGCTGGAAAGAAGCTCTTCTTCACTGTTTGACCCTAGAAGACTGCTGCTAAAGGTCTGCTAATCAGGTCCGAAAGTTGCTGGTTGACAGAGGAGCATTTCAGTCACCTACAGAAGCAACTTCACTTAGTCCTCCTTTCACAGAAATTCCTTATGAAGGTACCCCAACTTCTCCTTCAATCCACTGAACACTTACTTCCGGCAATGATGGTAACAAGAATGAATATCAGACCTGATATCAGTCTGTTCACACCCAGAATGGCGCTGTCTACACAAGGGCGATTAGACAAATAAATTCTTTAAAAAGTTTTGTTCATTAGAAACTGAAAACTAGCACCTGGAAACTCTTTCACAAGCATAGACACGTTCCTTAGGCTGGTTTGCAGCCTCACAAACCCTTCAAAATTCTGACATAACACTTCTAATCACCTCCAGCAATGGTACAGCCTGAATAGGGGTGATTTTGATCTAGAAAATAAATTTCAACTTAAAAAATCTTGCAATATCCTCTAAAAGGATCGCCCAGCATAGGAAGGATAAGGGTAGACAACCCAAAATCAAAGCTTCCCTCAATAGGTCTGCACGAACAAAAACATGGGAAATGGCCTATTTGGCAAGGTGTACAGCCAAACCATTAATCAACTCCAAAACTCTTGAAACTCAATGCCAAACTCACCAATGTTAACTCAATCGAAAACTTTAAACATCTTCGTAAATGTAATCCAAAATGCGAAACTCTATGAAAACAATGGTGATTCTTGAGGTAGAATCACTCTTGACCAGCTAGGGATCGTCTTTCAGATCCGAAACCAGCAAGTTGATGAGGGTTTCCGTCCTCTATCAACCTTGGAGAACTTCTGAGTTCATTCCAACAGCATTTCGTTATGAGAGCAAATTCCAATGATGCAAATGGGAGCCCCACACCTCCTATAGCTTTTTCCCTAATTTTTTGAAAAAGTGTTTTTTCTTTTTCCTTGCTTTTTCAAAAAAACATTTTTTGCTTTTTCGTTGCTTTTTCGAAAAAAGTTTTTAATTTTTTCATTGCTTTTTCGAAAAAACACGTTTTTGCTTTTTCCTAAAAAACACCTTTTTGGTTTTTTTAAAAATAACTTTTTAACTTTATAATATTTACCACTAAAGTAATATTTAAACATTACTTTATGACTTTAGTATAAATATTAAAATATTCCCAGCCACTGTACGAAAAGCACTGACAAGGCATCTAAAATGGAAACTGATCACACCAAGAAGCTACTGATGACGAGGAAAGATGCTAGGTGCCAAAACAGGCACTTACTAAAACTACTAGTGTTCTCTAAGAAATATGGAGAACAACCCAGGTGGCCAAAAAAGCAATGAGGATCATCACCACCATCCCGAGGACCAACATAATGGCAACAAATGACTGGACATTGAGAAAACACACCACTGAGCTCTCTAAGAGCCTTGGAACTCTCCCAGCTCACCTGGAAGCCTACGAAAAACCTTGGAAAGTGGCTGATGCTCACAGAACATGGCGTAAAAATGGGGACATTACAAGCTCACTATACTTGAATTGAATTTCAGATGGCATTAAAGTAGAATGTGGATTCAATTAATATAATGTTAATTTGTTGCTTATTTAAAATTAGGACAATAAAAGCTGGAAGGAAAGAAAGAAATCCATGCATAATGCAAGGAGTTTGACTCAAGATTCTAAATTTAAGAATACCACCTTGGTAATGTTAACTGATTATCACCTCAGTTTCTTCAATAATTTGGCATATTTCAAAGAGCACACATGGAGTATAAATCAATAGTATACTGTGAATTGCTTTCCTCAACTGTCTACTACCCTTTCTTGCACTTTCATATTACAAAGAGCAGAAATGTAGTCCGTGGAGGTTTCTGAGGCATCCCCATGTCCTTGAAATGTTACAAGGACAAGGGCACCCGGGAAAGGCTTGGGAATGTGTCCCTGTGCACTCTTGGTTTTAGGTTATGATGTATGTTTTTGAAAGTAATATGTCTTGGTAAAAGGTTTCAACTTTCAAGATCTTTATGATATAAATGTAAAAGAATACATAATTAAATTAGACTTCTTTGCTTATCAAGATGGTACTTTATGTGGTATGACTATGAATATTTAAATATACGGTACATTGGTTCTATTTTTATATTATAGTTTCTCTTGATATATGAGTTCATTCAAGACAGCTATTTGTATGTTTTTGTTTCACTAAGCAATATTGTTTCCTGTATTTTTAATTTTATTCATCATATTGCAGATCAGTGGACAAAGGTTATGGGGATGGGCTGAAAAGCAGTTTCATTCTGCAGAAAATTTTCTTAATCGCTTTTGGATTCACAACTATTGCCCTCTTCTGTTTATGGAAGCATCTAGCAAGTAATCTTTTTCTTTATTGAATGTTGAAAGAAATGGTAGTCAAATGGTTTACATTTTACAAATATGGATCATTTTAATCAATTCTCTTGGCCACAATGTGTTCCCTTGTGCTTGAGTTGTGCCAGATACTATCATTTATCTCTTGAAATCTGAATTTAGTTCAATACTAAATTTTACCACCTCTCAACCCCAAATCACTCAAATGAGTTCCTAGTTTTGTATCTGCTATTTATATGATGACCATAAGCAGAATTCTCTCTTTATTCATGAAAATAAATCTTTGCATTTATACACATTGAAACAGTTATCCCAGAAAAATAACTGCTATAAATGAACTTTTTATATTAGAAGTGGAGTAGCATATAAAATCTCTTTATCATCTTCCAATAAAAAGAAATATGGGTGTTTTCACATATAGTTACTCTTTATGATTCACTATGCATGTTATTTCCTATAATTCACATGGGATGCATCTGCTCACTGAATAAATAAGTTGATTTACATAATAATGAACCAAGGAGTTTGCTTTGAATTCCATACTAGAGTAGTTAAGACATGATTTTAATTGAATTTGATGCTTGGCCTTTGGGAAGTTACCATAGAATAGATTTGCTATCGAACACTAACTTTTCCAATTTAGTTGGTATTCTGTTACCTAAACAAATGCATTTTACAATATTTTGGAAAACAGACAAGGAAAATATGAAGAGAACAATCTATTGTAAACAGTGAAAGGTAAAATTTTGGTGTGGGGAAGCTAATTAAACAAATTAAATGCGATATGGTACCTTCCCCACACCAAACTTCGCTAATAATCTACATATGCTAAAAGTTTTGTGTGGGGAAACTAATTAAACAAGTGATAATTACATAAGAACAATGTAGATTGTATGGTGGTGTGAATCAAACTAAAAAAAAATTCCATAGAATGCCACAATGAAGTGAAGGGGATGCAATATAAATTTGCAAAGCATGGTCAACACATGTGGCATATTTTTCCCAACCACAAAACTTACAAACAGGTAGCAGGGCATTCTAATATGCACATGTTATTTGTTGTTTTCTGTTCTCCACCAACAGAAATTCAATCTATCTACTCAGCTTCTATTTTCTATCTACGTACCCCTCTTGAATAGAGATGTCCTTTTGAATGGGCAATACCGTTAGTTAGAGGCCTTCACTAATGTTAATCACTCGTCTTCCTAATCGCTGCCTTGTAACTAGTAATTACTTCATACGGCGTTGTAGCAAAGACATTCAAGGGGGGATTGATTAATCAGGCCTACATGCAAGTTATAGACAGATCCCTTCCAATGCAAGATATTAGTAACTACGTCTTGTCAATAGGGTGACAATAAGCCCAGTAAAAGACACTTTCAATTATCGGGCCTTTAATATACGGGATAGTATTGCCATCCTGATAGTGGTCTCTGAGGACTTTAGAATAATTACGAATGCAAGAGTGTGCTCCATCTGAAAACTAGAGATAATCACTACAGTCGAGAATCTTTGGCTAACCTAATGATCACCTTATCACCCTCATAATAATGTCGAACTCCTCACCTAACATCATCTACGGCTTATTCCCTTGCAAAGCTTCAATGCCACGTTGGTGAGTAGGTGATGCACCTGTTTTCAAGTAAACTTTTATAACGCTTCAATCTCCTGAGTATACACGGCTAAGTATCTATGATATTAGAAAACAACTTCACTTCTTCAAAGAGGGTCATTCTCGAGCATATACGTGCAATGGGATCCCATAGGAGGTGGCCTAGCAAGCAGCAACATAATATTCGCCAGGAGGTGTTTATAAATATATTTATATGTTGTAATGATTATATAATAATATTTAAATTGTTTAGTATTTATATTTAATATTTATAACTTTATATTTAATAATTATAATATTATCTTATGATAATTATAATTATAATAATATTAAATAACTAATATTTTTAGTATGTGTTTTATTTATTTACTTTCTTTTCGATGCTTTATATTTTAGTGTTATAATTTCGGGGACGTGATAGCTAATAAAAAACCTTAGGTATATTCATGACAGATTTTAACTATAGATTACACTTTTCCAGTATTCATGTCTTTTGGTACCTCTGTGAAACTCATTTTCCGTCCCCCTTTTTGGCAAGGTCTATTGTCAATTGATTCACAAAACTGTGTCAATCCATTCAAACTAGTGATTTTTTCTAAGCCATTTGCAAATTTTATCTTGTCTTTGGTCCCTTCAACTAATGTTTTTTGCAAAGTAATGGTGAGTGCTGCAAGCTGATAAAGAACAAAACAAGTTTTTGTTGTCAAGGCCAAACTGTTGTTACAGCCAGTGTTCCACGAGCGTTGGGGACGCGGGGATGGCGGGACGGGTTTGAGGGACGAGGGGACAAAGGGCCTAATTTTGGGGACGGCGGGGGGACGGGGTGGTGCTGATATAGTTATACATATACTTATAGGACTTGAAAAACTAGTTTTGAAAAGATGTATAACAGTATAACAATATAAGAATTACATTTCAAATGAAACTATAGGAAATAAGTAAAATTATAACATAGCAAAATTTGAAATACTAAATCTAAATACGAAGATTTCTTGAATGCTAATTGCTAAATAAAATTTGACAAATGAAATTGTCAAATTGGAGATTTCTATTATATCGAAAATATGAGTATCTAATGTCATATGAGATATGCCAAAGTTTATAAAGATGATTACATGATTCATCATTACAATGAGTAACAAATGCCAAATAGTAAATACAGATACTAATAGCAATAGTATTACAAAAGACAATGCCAAAATGTCAAAACTCAAAATGTAGTTAAGGGAGGCCTCTAATCATTTGCAAACTCCTCATCACTGGAACTGCTGGACTCCACAAGGTCAAGATCCCTCAAGACCACACCAACCAGCCCTGCATCTGAAGTGGTAGGATCATCCTCATCAATTTGTGAAGGCTCCTCTGGCTCCACATCCCATCGTGTCGCTGGAATCTCCTTGTACTGAAGTGTCTTGCGGTCCATGAGACACAAAGCACTGTGTACAAATACAAGCTTCTTTGCTCTCTTAGAGGTAAGTTTGTTCCTCTTAAGAGAGTGGATGAAGCTATATGTAGATCAGTTCCTCCCAATAGCTAAAGAACTGGAAACTTGGGATAGCAAACGAAGAGCTAGAATGGTGGTCAATGATTTCGAACCATGACAATTCCACCACAAAAGTGGGTCCTCCTGTGCCATAGATTCTATATCCATCTTTGCCACATCTGAATAGCCTCTAAGAGTGGCAAATCTTCCCCACTCAGTGCGAATTATGCCGACATCTCTAGAATCATTCATCTTCTCTATGCACCTAAAGAAACCCGCCTTCACCTCATCATCCTGAATCTGTGTCACTCTACCCGGTCTAGCCTTGTACCACTTAGGATTCAAGGCAAAGGCAGCCATATGCAAAGGAGTGTTCAACTTGTCCCATCTGTGTTGACTGATTGGTCGGATGTACTCATTGTAGAATGCTAGAGAGGGGTCCTTCACTCGCACAACAACCCTCATCTGGTCAAGCATAGAGTCGATGCACTCATACACCTCTCCAAGGTTAGGTGCATCCCCATCCCCATATCTGATAACTTGGAATACTGGAGAAATGATGGAGACAATGTATTTTGCATCAGTCCAAAACACATCACTCTTCACTATCTCCTTCAGCCTTTTCCCTTGTGTTGTCTTGGCCTCGACCAGTGTTACAAGACTCGCCCAAACTCGGCGAGTACTCGCGAGTCCCGAGGCGGGTGACCCTAAACGAGTCCCAGAGACTCGGCTGCCGAGTACTCGCCGAGACTCACCGGATTCGCCGGACTCAGCAGACTCGCCGGACTCGCCGAGTCTCGTGCCCCAAACTCGGCCATTTTGATTAAATTTTTTTTTTTAAAATTGCATTCTTTTTTTTTCAAATTTTTTAAATAAATGGTGTGCGCCATGAAGGTTTGTGTGGTTTTGAAGGTCTTCATTTGGGCTTGGTGGCGGGGGCTCCGCCCCTCGACCCGCCCTGTATCGCGACAGGGAGCGCGCCCAGGGCGCTGCCCCGGGACCCTGCGAGGGGCGCTGCCCCTCGACCCCGCAAGGGGCGCTGCCCCTTGACCCCGTTGGGGCGTTTCCCCCAAACCCTCATCAAACTATAGGTCTAAGCATGTTATAGGCCAATGATGAATCATGATCATAAAAACCTACAAAATACATATCCCCTGTTGCAAATCTTTGCATCTTTCGCAATCAAAGCCATAATCAAGGATTATCTTGTTTCAAAATTCATACATTAGACAACAAAACATGCAGTCTTGAAGGCTTCAATAAAATTTGAATAATAAAATCCTCACTTGAATATACACACCAATCATTGAGACACAAGCAAATATCATGGCTACATCATCATCTAGGACCTAACTTAGACACTAGCGCATGACTTGTCATGATATTGGGATGAGTAATGCAAGCTCTTCTGAGCCATAGACTTATTTTTTTAGTTTTGATATTTGTTTTGATGCCATGGATTTCATATTCCATGAGTTTTGTATACATTTGACAATATTTATATATCTGAATGTGTTATTTCCTTCAGCTAAAATTTGCGTTTATACTTATGTGATCGATATATGTTTGTGTATAGGATCATAGTAGTTTCTATTTCATGATGTTATTGTGTATTTGAGGTTTATTCACTAAAGGGTGCATGAAACAAGCTTTAAATCCTTAAAAATCTCTAAATTTCAAGGGTTTTTCTATTTGCCGAGTCTTGGGCGAGTCTAGGCTCCGAGTCCGAGTCCGAGTCAAAAATCGGCTTGCTGAGCCCGAGGCGAGTCCGAGTCTTGTAACTATGGCCTTGACCCACCTATTCCACTCATTAGTCATAACCATGAGTTGCAATGCCTCTTGCAACTCAATCATTCTCTAGGATGCATATCTGGTCTTGACTGGTTTCAAGAACTCCTTCTTCACGAAGGTCCTGAAGAGTGCATGTGAAGTGTGTTGGTTGCAGATAAACATCTACACATCTCTCGCATCAATGACCACTCCTCTAATCCAACCAATCTTCCCCATGTCCTTGAGTGCATTGTTCATGGCATGCACACAACATGGGGTCCACCAAATATGTCTATAGGTTGCCTCAATGAGTCTCCCTGCTGCTCAGCACACATGGGTTGCATCTATGACTACTTGGACCACATTTTGTGGCCCAACCTCCTCAACAGCCTCCCTAAGGACCTGGAACTAGAAATCAACATCTTTGTGATGCCTTATACAATCAACTATTCTAAGGAAGTATGGGCCCTCTGCACATGTGACCATGATGTTGATGAGTGGACGATGGCTAATGTCCGTCCACCCATCCATAACTATGTTGCACCCAGATGCCACCCAACATGCCTTCATCTTTTCCATCAAAATATTGATCTTGGAATAGCACTTATCCAAGATCGAGGTCCTAAACCCTAAACCCTAAATTAAACATATCAGCTATGGGGTTACTCTGTGATGTTTGCAACTTGCGTTTCCATGTCCCCCTAGCGGCACTAGAAGTGGAAGTGGATGGAGATCCAAACATGATTCCTCCCGTCTGCGATGCATGGGGAGAAGTATGTGGCGCATGATGGATGTGCTGAAGGGCTGCCCTAGCAAACAAAGTAGTAGGGATTGAAATATTTGTGTCATCTAGAATGCTCCAAAGCTTGTGAAACTCAATTCTATATTGTATATTTTTAGGTTCCTTCAAAAACTTACAAGGCTCCACACCTTTTCCTGTCCAAAAAAGAAAGCGTGCATTCATTCTAGTGATGCTACCAAACCATTCAGTTCCACAAATGTTGCACTTCCACTTCCTTGTTCCCCCACCTAAACGTGATGTGCCTTGTATTCTTGAAGCAAACTGTTTGAGAGGAGACTTAGGATCAAAAACACCCCTAGCATACTGTGCCAACCATAGAAGCAGAAATCTGCAAAAAAACCCGATTAATTGCGATTTTTAAAAAATCTGCAGGCTGGACGATTTTTTCCCCGATTTTTTGAAAAAATCTTTGACTTTTTGGTCAACGATTTTTTCCCATTTAAAACTGCAAAATCACCAAAAAACACATTTAAAACCTACAAAAAAATGCGAATAAAATCGTGTTGATTTTCACGTGAAAAAAAAACGATGAGACCATAGCTTGTTGCTTACTATTATGCTTTGATAGATTTTTTCCAAGCATCAATAGCTTGTTCGAAAGCACCTATTTTAGGCTTTTAGCCATAGCAGCAAGGCAATGAACTGTTTGATAAAATGCTTTGGTAGAAATGTATGAAAAATGTGGTACCATAGACAAGGCAGTGAACTGTTTGAAAAAATGCCTCAGAGAAATGCGGTCTCATGGTGATGGAAAATTCCATCACCATGAGACCGCATTTCTCTGAAATTCCATCACCATGAGACCGCATTTCTCTGAGGCATTTTTTCAAACAGTTCACTGCCTTGTCTATGGCTTGTCATGGCCTTCCATCACCATGAGACCATATTTCTTTGAGGCATTTTTTCAAACAGTTCACTGCCTTGTCTATATTGCTTACTATTATGCTTTTACAGATTTTTTCCAAGCATCCATAGCTTGTTCAAAAGCATCTGTTTTAGGCTTTTAGCCATAGCAGCAAGGCAGTGAATTGTTTGATAAAATACTTTGGTAGACATGTATGAAAAATGTTGTAACATAGATAAGGCAGTGAATTGATTGAAAAAATGCGTCAAAGAAATGTGGTCTCATGGTGATGTCATTCCATCACCATGAGACCACATTTCTTTGAGGCATTTTTTAAAACAATTCACTACCTTGTCTATGCTATTGCTTACTATTATGCTTTGATAGATTTTTTCCAAGCATCCATAGCTTGTTTGAAAGCACCTATTTCAGGCTTTTAGCCATAGCAGCAAGGCAGTGAACTGTTTGATAAAATCTTTTGGTAGACATGTATGAAAAATGTGGTAGCATAGACAAGGCAGTTAACTGTTTAAAAAAATGCCTCAAAGAAATGTGGTCTCATGGTGATCCATGAGACCACATTTCTTTGAGGCATTTTTGTAACATTTCTTTGAGGCATTTTTTTAAACAGTTAACTGCCTTGTCTATGCTATTGCTTACTATTAGTATTATGCTTTGACATGTTTTTTCCAAGCATCCGTAGCTTGTTCGAAAGTACCTGTTTTATGCTTTTAGCCATAACAGCAAGGCAGTGAACTGTTTGATAAAATGGTTTAGTAGACATGTATGAAAAATGTTGTAGCATAGACAACGCGATGAATTGTTTGAAAAAATGCCTCAAAGAAATGCAGTCTCATGGTGATGGAATGTGCAGTGAATTGTTTGAAAAAATGCCTCAAAGAAATGCGGTCTCATGGTGATGGAATGCCATTCCATCACCATGAGACCGCATTTCTTTGAGGCATTTTTTCAAATAGTTCACTGCCTTGTCTATGCTATTGCTTACTATTATGCTTTGATAGATTTTTTGCAAGCATCCATAGCTTGTTCAAAAGCACTTGTTTTAGGCTTTTAGCCATAGCAGCAAGGCAGTGAACTGTTTGATAAAATGCTTTGGTAGATATGTATGAAAAATGTCATACCATAGACAAGGCAGTGAATTGTTGGAAAAGATGCCTCAAAGAAATGTGTTCTCATGGTGATGGAATACCATGACAATCCATTGCCATAGGCATTCATCATGGCATTCCTTCACCATGAGACCACATTTCTTTGAGGCATTTTTTCAAACAGTTCACTGCCTTGTCTATGCTATTGCTTACTATTATGCTTTGATAGATTTTTTCCAAGCATCCATAGCTTGTTTGAAAACACTTGTTTTAGGCTTTTAGCCATAGCAGCAAGGCAGTGAACTGTTTGATAAAATGCTTTGGTAGACATGTATGAAAAATTTTGTAGCATAGACAAGGCAGTGAACTGTTTGAAAAAATGCCTCAAAGAATTGTGGTCTCATGGAATGCCATGACAAGCTAATGCAATTGGCAGCTGCTCCTAGTTATTAGTTACGCAATGTGAAGTAATTGCATAATTTCTTAGGTTGACTTTGAAAAAACTATATTGTAATTGAAATTTTGTCATCTATCAGCATCTAGTTACTAGTTATGCAATGTGAAGTAATGCTTTGAGTTTGAAAGATGTGCAATGCAATGAATGTAATCAACGATATGAATATAAATTACAAAAATCTATTTTCTACAATTCATTAGTTAAACTCTTTATTTTATTTGCTCTCTATATCTATATGCTATGGAAATGCCTTTCAATTTTTTAAAAAACAGTTTTTATCTCTTGTTCTACAATTTTTTACCTTTTTTTTTATATCCGATTTTTTCACGACTTTTTCCTGATTTTTTCAAAAAATCTTATACTTTTGGTTTGCCGATTTTTTCCCCAAAAGATTTTTGCTGCTATGGTGCCAACAACTCTGAAGGGCAACCTGTACTAGCTGGTGCACTCGCCATGGAACTAGATTGGGCTCCAGGATCAGCCCCATGGTCACCCCCTTCATTCTTAGGTTCAAAATCTAAATCATGTTCACTATGAGAATGGATTTCGATCTCATCCCCACTCATGTCTTCGGAGCTCATTGTGAAAGTGACACTGCATTTCACAAAATAAAAATAAAAATAAAATCAGCCTACTTTAACAAATTGAAATACAAATTTGAAATTTTAATTTTGAAAACAAAATTTATAATTTATAATTTATTATTTTATATTATTTAAAAATTAAAATTAAAATATTAAATAATAAAATTTGATGTTGAATCTTGAGGGCAAAATGATGAATGATTCATTCATCTTCATCATTTTTCCCTCAAGATTCAACATCAAATCTGATTTTGAGATGAATAAGAAAAAAAAAGAAAAAGTTTAAAGTTAGACAAACAAAGAATTGAAAAACAAAAATTATAAAATAAAACAAAAAAAACAAGAAATCTGAAAAACCCTACTTTGTGCTTGAAAAATCTCTCCAAAATGCAGTAGAATCCTCTTCCTCCTCTTCTTCTTGCTCCTTCTCACTCCTATCACACTTGCAATCACTTTTTTCACTCCTTCAATCAGACTTCTACAAGTTTTTCCTCCTCTTCAGCTTGCTGCAAAAAAAATCAATCTTTCAAAATGTGACTGAAATCACCAAATTAGATGGTTTTGTGTTGTTTTGGGGGAAGGGGCGGGGCCCACGTTAAATTAGGGTTACCCCAACCCCCAAAAATTGAACTTTATTTTTAAATTTTGTTTTTTTCATCCACCTAACGTGGGGCGACGGGAGATGGCTAGACATCTCCCTGCCTCCTGAGAAACACCTAGGCGTCTCTCAAGGAGGCGTGGAGACGTCTCTCAACTCTCAAGGAGATTTGGAGATGTCTCCACATCTACACTTCTCCTTGGGAGATGCGAAGACGTTTCCCCATCTCCGGCGAAGCACCGGTGGTGGTGGGGGGACATCGAGAGACGTCATGTACACGTTTCCCTATCCTGGAAACGTCCCAATCTCTGAAACGCGACCAAAAAGGGGGGGGACGTGTTTTCGTGGAACACTGGTTACAGCAGAAAACAGGGCTGGCTGGTTTATATTTGAAGAAGAAAAAATGATATTTAGATGAGGTTAAATCACCTTTTTTTCACATTCAGTTCTCAAGCAGATCAACCTATTAATAAAGGAGCAGGATACAAATGACAGATTAAATGTTGAGGCAGTATATGAACAAATATAAAATCAGAGGTTGGAAAAAGGTAGCAAACAACAACATAAGGGAATGTTGGTAAAGTTAGTTCATAAAGGCAAAGGTGCACTTTGCAAAAGGTTTTACCATCCCAAAACTCTGCCATACGATATGAAACAGGGCAGGGATGGGAAATCCATGCAAAAGCCGGTAGTGAAAGGTTTAAGGTAAGTAAGGAAGCAATCATGTGGCACATTTTGGTGGCTTCAACCAGTGTACGTTCCAACAAAGTTGGCCATTGGTTCAGTGAATTGTGATAGCCTCAAGAGGCATAAAACCACACTAAAATGGACATCATTTTATTTTACAATTCAGCTCTTCTGGAGCCTCCTTAACCAGGCTATAATTTTCCTTAATATTAGTTTCAACATGTTTCTTTCCTTCTTTGGTAGGTTACAAAGGGCTCTAGTGTCTTGAATCTTGATATGATCAATCATATTGTTCAACACATGGAGAGTCTTTGACATCTGCACTTTCATGTGGAACAAGTTTCTTCCCCATTTTTGTAGAATTGCCACAGCTCTTTGTAAGAACCCTGGTGGTTCTCAACCCCGAAACCCTAACTGTGAATTTTGTTTTTTGCAAGTTTTGTGTTTTTGATAGATTTTTGCAAATAAACAGAAGGCTGCGATTTTCCACAAAATTGCTAATAAATTCAAAATAAATTAAAATCCTCTAAATAAGCTTTGAAAATGTTCAGAGAAGGTAGGCGCATCATTTTATTTCACTTCCAGAGCATTTACAATATAAAAATATGACATGAATTAAATATGAATTTATTTCAAAAACCTGGTTTTTTCTTCTTGTTGGCGCCAGAATACAGAGAGAATGGTACGGCTGAATGGAGTAATGAATCTCTGGTCTCTGAAAATCAATGCCGAATCTCTGAAAACCCTAGGCGCACCCAAACTGACTGATAGAAGTTGAGATCTGAAGATGTCCACTGGCAACTGAGAAAGTACGGCTTGCTGGTACATAAATGTACGGCCCCATCAGCAGCATTAAATAAAGTACGGATTCAATAAATAAGTGCCAGATCTCTGTGGTGAGAACTCTGTGAAGTCGCCTCAACTGCAAGATGATTATTCTCTATCAAACCCTGAATGAATCAATCAATAAGCTCGATTTGTAACCTCTGTGTGAAGTCACCAAGAGACAATCTTCAACTGGTATTGCACAGTCTCAGTATGTCAAATTCTGAAGAGGTATCGTTCTCCAAAATCTATTCGTCTACTGAAACCCTAGGTTTTGCAAACTCCAATGCTCAGAGCAAATACAAGACAAATTTGAATAACATATAATAATGGTTCGATTTGTCTTTCCTGTGAATATATATCTCTCTTGAAAAATTCGACCCAATAGCTCTTTTTTAATAATCATTTAATGAAATGATTAAATTCGCCTTTAAGACTTAGGAGAAATTATAAATAATTAAATGACGTCTGATAAATGAATAATAATTATTCATTATGTCAAATATATCACTTTATTATAAAGTATTAAAAATACTTTATAATATACCATTTAATTATTAATATTTAAATATATTAATAAAGTGACTTTAATATAAAGTCAAAATATTAAATATTCAATAATCATTAAATACTCCTTATTTCTCCATCTGACCATCAAACTGAAGAACTGGGTCGACTCTGAGCTAACCAGCTGAACCAGGTGCCCTGCCAAAAATAGCAGCTTCCGCCTGCCCTACTTTCTAAAAATAGAAAGTCTCTGAAAAACCACTCCGAATGATTCTGCGAAGGCCCAACCTGAAACAACTGCAATACTGAAGCTACAAAACACTGAGTAACTGCCTCAAAAGATCCTCTGCACACATCTGTCAGCCTACGAGGATCGAAATAATAGGCTAACCACATAACCAGCTGCGCTGACTAGGATGGGGACATCACAGTCCGCCCTCCCTGAAATTGCTTGTCCTCAAGCAATCTCAACTCTGGATGCTGTAAAATCTCCTCTGACTCCCATGTAGCATCCTCAACTGGCAGATCTCTCCACTTGATCAGATATTCTCTGATCACCCGCCTCCTAAGGTGTCTCTCTCTCATCTCAAGGATGGCCTCAGGTACTAGTATCAACTTCCCTTCGTCATCAAGGGGTGGCAAAACTGGAGAGGGTATCACATGCTGACCCAATGCCTTTTTCAGGCGAGAAACGTGAAACACATTATGGACCTTGCTATCAGCTGGCAAGTCCAACTCATAAGCAACCTCGCCCACTCGTCTAACAACACGAAATGGACCATAGTAGCGAGGCTTCAGCTTCTCTGCCCCACTCTTACGCAAAGTAGACTGACGATATGGCTGCAACATAAGGTAAACCATATCACCCACATCAAAAGTACGCTCAACCCTCTTCTGATCAGCATACTGCTTTTGCTGATTTTGTGCCCGCTGGATATTGTCTTGGAGAGACCTCAAAATGTCTTGCTGACTCTGCATCATATCCCCTGCACTCGGCACTCTGCTATCGCTCAATATCAAATCCAAAGGGTTGGGCGCCTCATACCCATACAAAGCCATAAAGGGTGTCATTTGTATCGTCATGTGGTGAGTCGAGTTATAACAATACTCGCATAGATAGATCCACCTCACCCAAGCTCTCTGCTGTCCAGCTATATAATTACGCAAATAACCTTCCACCCACTTATTGACAATCTCTGTCTGCCCATCTGTCTGCGGATGGTAGCTAGTACTCGGTGTCAGTTCGGTCCCACAAAGTGAAATATACCAAGCCAATTTTTTTTGCTTTTTCAATTACAACAAGGATAGCAGTAGTACACAATCGTTAGGGTTAGCATTTTAAAACCAAAGGATGCTGAAATAACTCGACGCCAAGCATGTGCTTTCCAAACCGAGACGGAGTGGGAGCTACCATATGACGGAGATGCTAAAGATGCTGAATTAACTCGACGTCAAGAATGTGCTTTCCAAACCAAGATGGAATGGGAGCTACCATATGACGGAGATGCTAACTATGCTGAAAGTAAACTCAACACCAAGTATGTGCTACCCAATTCCAGAATGGAAATGAGGCGACCATATGGCGGAGATATACGAAAATACAAAGCAACTACAGAATGTAAAGTAGGCGGCAAGCCAGCCTCTTTCGCTTATCCAGTGGGAAATACAGTAAATGAAAGAGTAGAATTAGAATTGCTGATAGTACTACTAATCAGCTTACAATATGTTAGAAATCTTGCCAAAGCGTAGTAATCCAAGTTCTTCAATGCTGCAATAATTTGTAAGACTTCCTCAATGCTTGACAAACCTCTCTGGACTCAAACCCCTCACAAATCTTCATTTATCTATGACTGATATAACAGACCAGCAACTGAAATGAAGCAATCAGCAACCCTAGAACTCACCAAAATACTCACAACTCACTCAATACTTGCCAAAATGACATGAGACCTGATGCAAACGAAAGCTATAATGATGGCAACGAGGACTAGACCAAGAAACAGCTAACAAATCGAAGTATTCTTTTTTCTAAACATTTGCCAGGCAGACCAGAATGGTACGGCCAATAGAGAGAGGCGATTTTGCTTTTAAAAAATAAACACTCAATATTAAAATCTGAATCTTTGCAAGAAGGGTCGCCCCTATCAAGGAAACTCAATGAATCAATACCCAGAACGACTGTATTTTTATTTTCGGATTTATGAGTGAAACTACAGATTCAGCTTGACTTCAACAACTTCAAAAAGAGACTGATATGCAAATCTAGAACTCCAAAAATGCAAGATACTCAACTGAAATGCAAGACAAACCTATTACAAACTATCTCTCAACTAGTTGCTATCTTTCAAGCAAGAAGAAGAGCCAAGCTAGGAGGCATTCATTCCTCGAAGCAATCCCAAAGCCATTCCGGCAGCATAACAATATCATAAAACATAAGATGAGAAATGAAGACCCAAGGCTCCCTTTTTATAATTTTGAGAAGACCCTCCAGAAGCTTCCAAAAGGTGCGCCCTAACTTCAAGATGCTTTTAGGGTTTTGACTTGACCCAGTCTTCCTTCAAAAATGGCGTCCCTTTTCATGAAGGCAAATTTTCTTTAATTTAAAATCATCTTTTCTCCAAAAGTTGGCATCCATTTTCCCTTGAGCAATTATTGACTTTTAGAAATATAAAAATATTTCCTTCATGAGAAAATACCCCTCAAGGTCCCCTTCTTTAAAACAACTTTTAAGTTATATCACTAGGCCAAGGGATATTTTATAAAATAAAACATTTTGACTTAAAATAACTTATTTCTCCAAAATGAACCTGTTGACGTGCCTTTTGTGATAGCGCCAGCACAGAATAAAGTTGCCCAACGGTCACTCTATTCTCTCTTGATCAAAGTGTCCCACATGCTAAGATTGCTTGAAAGTTCATGTGCTCGACTCCAAGGTTCCTTTTATCGCGAATAGACTCAGTTGGTTGATGTGTTTTGCTGGTTATTTCAAGGGGACTTACGTAGTTGTTCAATTTCGTGAAGCAATTAGGACATGAATGATTTGGCGATATTGTTTCGGTATCTAAACTGACTCGGAAAATGCAAAATTAAAAGGGGATAGGGATAGGGATTCTACAGATCTACTTCTAAAAGGGTGGAGGACGAAGATCGACTTAAAAAATCTTCAAACCAAACTTTGCTTTGTCTCCTTTCGAACAACTCCGACAAAGTTGGTGCAATCTTCAAAGGATGAGAAAATGTTCAAACTATGACACAACACGTTCATACCGTCAACACGACGCATACAAACACATGAACCATAATCGAAGTTAAGTGCTGATACTCCAGTTGACCACGCAAGGCGAACTTACCATCAGCAAGTCCGCTAGTGGTATGGACGAGAAGACTTGCTCAAATCACAACGCCACACTCCACAGCTAACAACTACTTGCATGAAATAAAAAATCTATTTTACTCTATCTACCTTGAATTGGAAAGACGAACAAGCCTTGCTAGCTACTCACAATAGAAGATAGAACCACCAAACAATGATAAATCTTTATATTATGAGAGTGTTCACAACAACTTCTTACAAAGTCCTCAATGGGAAAACTTCCTTTCCTCCTCAATCTAAACTAACTTCTAAGCTCTACTCTCTAACTTCTATCTCCAATACTCTCTAGCTCTGATCTATCTCTGATTCTAATTCTAATTTTTACAAATGAGGGGGGATGCCCCTTTTATAATAAGTCCAATTCAGTGGACGGTTCAGATCAAATTACAATGAAGGGCTCAGATCGAGCCACCTATGCCCTGATTAGGGTTTCTGCCCTAAAAACCGCCACAGAGAGGAGTGGGCAATGAATGCACAGAATATTCTCCACTCCCCTGCAGGAATCATAATGAGCAATTAATGCCCACTACCATCATCAAGAAGATCCTCATCAAGCAGCGCGTTCCCACTGGCCTTCTCCCGGATAGCAAACTCGATCAACCGGGCCAATACTGCTTCAACCTCCTGTGTAGAGATCGGTGGAATATGGTTGAGCTGGAACTCCAAGACTGCTACCGTCTGTCCGTATCTGATGCAAGATTTCTTCCATGTCACTAAGGCGTCCTGGGTATGCTGAATTATACTAGAGAACGTGGAGACATTCTCAAAGTCATCCAGGACAAGTGACTTCGCAGCTGAGAAGAATGGAGGCAGTCTACTTTTCAAACCATCAGCAGTTATCTCCTCTGGGACCAACTTTCTAGCAAATATGGCTTCTAATGTATTGAGGACTCCCCCCAAGATGTTGCCCATTGCCTTCTTCACTTTAGCTGAATCTGCCCTTGCTGCGTCGTGAAATCCACGGCCTGTGACCACCGAGGAGTACCAACTGGTGAAATCGTACCTATCACCTCTCTGAATTACACCTCCATCCACTAAGGTTTCTAGAGGTACATGCATCAAAGCCCCCAAACGAAGTACAGTCTTCGTTTGATAGATGCGAGTATCACCCCAGGCCTGATCTACTATATCCATTCGTGCCAAAATATTTGAGGCCTGTCGATAAGCATCGGCAAGGTCCTCCATGAATTTTCCTGTCTCAGTATGAACACGGCTAACCCACTTGTCCGCCTCCGTTTCCATTTTCTTCAAATCCTCTAAGGCAACAACTGACTCATTCGGAAGCTCCGATGGACGTTCTACTGCCGGGTCTGCTGGTTCACCTGGACGTGCTAGATTCTGCATATATCCCATCAAGGTTTTGTGCTCCTTCTTCAATTTCTTATACTTCCCCTCCGTGCGGAGCAACTGATCCTTCAATGCCTGATAGGAGTTATCGAACTCCTCGATAACTTGGGCTCCCGTAGGACGACCCAACTCTACTGTGGTGATCACATAATTTTCAGGCCTCTCCTCGGTTCGATCACAATCTTCCCTCGGAATAGCCACCTGAAGCGTGCGAGAGCCTGACTCGTCAGTCGAGATCTTTGAAAACTTTCGGGCCCTTTTCTTCTCTGGTGGCGCACTGATCCTCCTAAGGAACTCCTCCATCTCAATGGCCGGATCCGTGTCATCCTCGGGTTCTCTCCTCATTCTGTCGGAAAGCCAATCAGGCACTGTCTGCTGTGGATTACAAATGACAAGGGGCTGTTCTTCTGTTGCCTCCATCTCGTGCACTTCCTCTCTTCTTGCACTGGTTTGCTCAGGCTCATCCTCCTCTATAAGCTGGGTATCTCCCGATCCTTGGGTACCTTGTTCTGTGTTTTCCTCTTCTTCCAAAGCCGTGTCCAACATCTGCTGAAAATGGGTGTCGGCCATTGTTTCCTCTTCCTCCTCCTGTTGGCCGCCCCTGGATAAACTGACACTAGTTGATTCCCGGGCGTTGGGCTGATCTACCTCCCCAAGTCCCCGCTCTTCCTCTAATCCTGCCCTCTGATCGGCAAATAATGAAACCACTCTTAAACTCGAAGATTGAGTTTGTGAGTGCACGGGTGATGCTTGTTCTATCCTCAACGGTATCGGCTGGGTTGGCACTTCCACTTGTGCCCTCGATGTCTGAGCAATTTGTTTCCCTCTTTTTACCGATAACGGCCTTGGGTCACCCATCAAGCTATAAGTAAGGGCGATCGACTTGCTCTTAAGTCTGCATACATGTCTGTCGACCCAAGTCCTAGTAAAAGTCATCACCGGGATAGA
The DNA here is from genome assembly GCA_007115665.2 of Sequoiadendron giganteum. Classification (NCBI taxonomy): domain Eukaryota; kingdom Viridiplantae; phylum Streptophyta; class Pinopsida; order Cupressales; family Cupressaceae; genus Sequoiadendron; species Sequoiadendron giganteum. The sequence goes on from CM021105.1 coordinate 201,977,658, forward strand.
AAGAGTGTCCAAGTCCATGATCTCTGGCTCGGACCAATCAGGTGGTGGGACAGGAGTATCCCTAACTGACCCATAGTCGGGTTGCATGACATTGACATCCTCCTCCACCTGGTCGGGAACTGGAATAATCTCACATTCTCTAATCAACTTGAGAGGAAGTCTGGAAAACATCCTTCTTCTTATCTCAGCCTCATCCACTGCATTTGCCCAGAAGTCCTCCAGATGAGCTCTGTGCCGGTATTCAACGTTCTGTACCATCCGGATGTTCCCGTAAGGATCGAAATCCTGCCTGCCTGTGTGATATGACAAATGATAAGATTGCAGCTCGTCCTCTGCCTCTCGGGCTGCCTGCAAAGAGGGACACACCTCAATGGAATTTCCCATGGTGATAGGGAAATCAAGCCCACCCTTCTTTTTCCTTTTCTGAATCTTATCGTAGGCAATCAATTGCCTAGATATCTCAAGCATTACTATGTGATCAGTGGGGTATCGCGGTAACCGATACGGATACGAAGTGAACCCCTGCAGCCTAATATATGTGAATTTCGGGAATTGGATGAGCCAATACCCATATTCCTCAATCAGTGTCTGTGCTTCTTTAGATATTCTCTGCTGCGTTCTCTGCTGAAGTGTCCTCGCAATGTGCATTGTGAATGCATCATTTGCCCGCTTATAGTTGGCAATGTTAGCTAAATGTAGCTGTGTGCAGGCTTCATGAATTTTGAATTGACCAGGGGCACAGCCGATTGGCTCTTTGTACGAAATCCCTCTGTACTTAGTCATTCTGGCCAACATGTAAATCACATATGAGCTCATGTAGAAAGTCTTCGTCACCTTCAAGCTCCTGAATTGCTCATCGATGTGGTTGCTAATCATCCTAGCCCAATCGACACACTCCTTTCCTTCCAAGATGATCTCGATGAAGTAGAACATCCAAGGCTCGAAAATGTAAGCCTGTGCACTCCCATTCACCCGGCTCAGCATCATTATCAAATCACAGTATTCTTGTTTCACGTCCTCGGCAATTATCTGCTTTGGGAGCTTAGTGCGGGGTGGCCTCGGCTTTTGCATCCAAACTCTGTTAATGACTGCAGTGACTCTTTCGAAAGAGGAAGAGTACATCTTATCTGCCCTCTTGTTTGTTCTGTATAACATCTCCTCAGCAGTTGGAATCCCAAATGCCTCTCCGATGGCATCGGGTGTGAAGTTGGCGAGCAGTTTACCATCCGGAGAGACAATCGTCCTACGTTCTGGCTTGTAGTGATTGGCGCACTCCATAATTAGCTCCGGACACTGAATTGCTGGCGGAAAACTAGCAGCTGCGTAGATTCCACTCTTCATTATATTATGTGCCGTGACGGATGGTTGATGGCCCCCTAGCCCGAACATCCTCGATTTGAGTGCATTCAGATTAAATGAACCAAGGTTGGTGTCATTCAATCCTGCCAACTTTGAAACTATTGCTGACTTTGGGAGAAATGGCTTAGCGAGCCTCTTAATCATTGCCTGCCGAGATGAGCCAGCCTTGCCTGCTTCAGTGTTTGCAGCTCTGCCTGCGGCTCTGCTTGTTCCTGCAACATCCTTTGCGCCAGCCATCTGCAAAATAAAATAGAAGAATAAGCTAGGCTGCAGATTAATAAAATAAAACAATTCCCGAGATGGCTGCGAATACGGAGTTAGCTTTGAAAATAAAATTTCTCAGCATAAATTTCTAACTCCAAACCTCGTACTGTATAAAAATCTCTGAGTTTAGAGACAACTCTCAGCAACTGCACTTCTGACTGGTGAAGAAAAAAAACGCAGCAAGCTAATAACTTTCAGCAATGTAGCTAATTTCTCCAGCACAAATAGTTCGAACCTTGACTTCACTTTGTCAACTTCAGCAGTTAGATGAATAAAGAGTTGCCAGCAATATGAAATTTCAACTTCCTCAACTTCTCAACGTTTAAACTTCGCAGCAACTCCACTTTCAGCTCTTTGAGAATTAAATTCTCCAGCAACTCCGGAAAATAACTTCAACCTTCAACTTCGAAGTCGCAGCAACACACTTTCAGCTTTTCGAAAGAAAGAGTCTCGGCAAATGAAATTTTCTCCAGCACTTCGTACTTTCAGCAACTCAACACTCCGAAATAAAATAAACTCTCACAGAATTTCTCTCCTCAACCACTTGGAAAATATTTCAATCTCTCCAGAACTTCTTCAGCAACTTCAACTTCGAAATAATGTGAGGAGAAATGAGAGAAGAGATTGTTTAAATAACTCTTCTCGGAGAATCCTGCTAAGTAGTGCTGGGGCTATTTTTAGCACCTTCATCAATTTCCCACTATCTTCGTTCGGAATCTTCTAATTCAAGCGCAGTAGTGGGCTAGTCGTCAGCCGGTTATTATGGCAGTTGCCATTAATAATGATTCCTTCCTTGTAAAAAATTTCGAATTTTCCTCTTAATCTGCCAGTTAACTCTTGGCGATTTAAACAACTCGCGAGAAAAACAATCACTTGACTTGATTTAAAATTCCATTTTAAAATCTCGCAGTGTTTAAATAAATTCAACTCGAAAAAATTCGTGGGAGTAGCAAATTTATTTCCAACTTTTTAAAATGTCTGTCATTTAAATCCTCGATTTCATAAAATTTGCCTTAGACATTTTAAATTCTCTCATTAAAATGTTCAACTCCGGGCGATTAAAAAATTGTTTGCGTGCTCGAAATAATTCGTCCTTTGAGATTTAACTTCTGTCAGGAAAATAATCTAGGCAAAACGAATTTCTTCTGAAAATATTAAAATTTCCCTTAGGAAATTAATTTTCAAACTCTGCTAACTCATGGGTGCATTTTAAACGGGTTCATTTGATTTTCACTTGACCCATGGAAAATATTCGTCGATATCAAATTTTCCCCTTGAAAAAAGATTCGTTAACTTTCAACTGCCTTCGGAGAATTTTTAAAACTCATCAAATCATCCTTCCTTGCCAAGGGCGTATTTTTCCCTAGTGAAGTGTTATATCACTTAGAAAAAAATTTCTAACACTTTCTCTACCATAGGCGTATACATTTTGATGAAATATTTATTTCAAAAAAAATTCCTTCACTTTACACCTCTGGCGCACTTTCATGTGTCTACTTTTATTTTGTTGCCTTAGGAAATTTTCTCCAGCAACCTTGGCGTATTTTACTCATGCAAGCCTTGATTTCTCACTTAGAAAATTCTCAAACAGTTAGAATATCCTTGGGCGCATATGGGGTCTTGAACTTTCATTTTCTTGACTTAGGAAATTTTCTCCAGCAACCTAGCCACTTTATCTTGCCTTGGGCGCATTTTGACCTCTCTACTTTCATTTCATGCCTTAGGAAAATTTCGGCCATCTCCTCTTCATCATGGGCGCAAATGCTAGGCCAAGCTTTCATTTCATGCCTTAGAAACTTTTTCAAGGCTTCAATCCTTGAGGTGGGCGCATTTGACTAGGTGAGCTTTTGTTTTTGCCTTAGAAACTTTTTCAAGGCTTCAATCCTTGAGGTGGGCGCATTTCAACATGTGAGCTTTCATTTTCACCATGGGCGCATTTCAACATGTGAGCTTTCATTTTCACCATGGGCGCATTTCCTTGGTTCCACTTTCGTTTTCATGACTTAGACAATTTTCAAGCCTCTACCTGTTCCTGCTCTTGCATTCTATTTTTAGCAAGTCGTGCTATTTTTAGCAAATCCCCTGATTTTCAACCTCTAAGGCTCCGTTTTGCCTGAAAATTTCATCAGATGATATTCTCTGCCTTGTGAACCTGTTTTGTCAGTCCTCTGCCCTGACCTGCTATTTATAGCCACCTGCTATTTATAGTAAGTTTGACTTTCTGACTTTAGTAGCTCCGTTTTGCCTGAAAGTTGCAACGCTTGATCTTGATAGCTTGAGGGTCACTCGGACGCCAACCTCGGGTGCAGACCTGCTATTTATAGCCGTGCCCTGACTTACTAAAAATAGTAAGTTCTCCGACTTTGCTCAAATTTTGCCAGCAGGTACCTTGAAGTGTGCTGACATGGGTGGGGTACTTTGTTTCGGCTATTTTTGGATTTTACCCCCTATAAAAGTGGAAACCCTAATTTGATTTGCATGTATCCCGAACGGTCTCCGTTTGACTTCGTTCCTTCTGCATGTCGTTCTGCTTGCTGGACTGGAGTGTTGGGCGGCTGCCGGAGTGTACCTGCTAAAAATAGAAACTGTCTGAAAAGTGACTCATTCACTGCCGGATGGTTTTGCATGTCATATTGCCCGCGGGATCTCAAAAAACCCAGAAAAACCCAGAAAACTGGTCTGCATGCATGCACTGGCTAAAAATAGTAAGTCCTCAAAACTCGATCTTCTCTGCTTGCAAGCCACACCGTTGCGAAGCTCTCGAAAAACCCATGAAGAAAAACCCGACATGCGTTGAAAAACACCGCATGCGAAC
>CM021105.1:201982195-202078042 GCA_007115665.2 Sequoiadendron giganteum
GATCATCATTGAGATTTATGTGCTCAAAGCACTTATCTAAAGGTTACAAATGCCCAATCCTTGGACTTTAGAATAATAATTTTTAATCCCATAAAGTGAACTTTAAAGCAAACTAATTAAAGATCGCCAAAAATCTAGAAAGAAAGAAACTGTAAAGCAAAAATAATCCTTAGCAAATTAATTAAAGGATATAAAAATAGGTCCTCATCCATGCCCAGAAATTAGAACATCAACAATAACAACTACCATAATTAGCAGTTACAAAAATTAGCAAACTGGTGTATGAAAGGTCTCCATGATTCTGAAACATTGTCTACATTGCAACATCAATGGAACATTTGATCCAAAGCATCATATGGCAAATTGCTTGACTGGAATAGGCTTGATATTTTAATGCTTCAAGTTTGATTTTTTTTTTCATGGAGCCGACTAACTACAATGGCATACCCTTTTAATAATTCTACCAACTTAAGATGTCGCACTTTAGTATTCTTTCAGCAGGGTTGTAGTGAGGATGGCACCCAGAGCTTTAGCCACGGAAAGAGGGGCTATTCGGTACGCTTTGTGTTAGCTTTACATTGTCTTAGCCATATGCTCGATGGAAGTTTGTGATGACATTAGATGTGAGGTAGATGTTTCAAGAGATGTAGTCATCTTTTTAAAATACTAGGTGGAACTTTGAGATGACTAAGCCAAGCCCAACATGCCCATGTGATTATTGTCACCTTTTCAAATCTTGGCAGAGATTTGCCTTGGTAAAGCCATGTTAAATGTGTGGTAGGTGGAGCTTTGTTATGACTTAACTAGGAAAAACTATTCAATGACTTAGCTAATTTGCAAGTGCAAGAAGGAAATATGAAGTAATGTCACCATCTTTTGAATGTAAGGAGGAAATCCAAAGGAATGTTGCCACCTTCCGAACGCAAAGTAGAATTAGAACAAACTTTGCCAAGGTGGAAATCTTTAACAACTTAGACATTTACTAAACATGAGGCAAAACTTTGTAGTGTTGCTGCCAATTTTATAAACCCTACTATACAATAGGTATGTATTGATGTCATTCTACTGATTTGGAAGTTTGCCTCTAAAACTTTTGATTTTTCATTGTTCCAATGATCTTCTCTTCATAAATTCTACTTGGAAGATGTTTTGTTGATGAATCTAAGGAATAAAAGAAGTTTCTACCTCATTATACATAACTAGAATTATTTCCTAAGCAAGTTGGCCCTATCTGGACAATATCAAATCAGCTCAAAAACCTAATTTTGACATTTTCTATTTGAATTTATTGCAGGGGTGTAACAATCAGCTCTATCTAAGGACCTTGGGACATACTTGGGCCATAGGAGAATCTCAAAATCTTTGGCTTAAAATCCATCAGTGTCTTATCTATAGGCAATTGACTCAAGCCTATTTATAAACACCTAAACAAACAACTAACCTACCCTAAACAAAAACAATGAAAGAAAACACATTCTAATAAGGAGAACACATGAAGTGACATTACCTACCAATAGACAAGAACAAACAAACTGGCTAGACAACACCATTTACAAACTAAGAAAAGTAGCAACCCCTCCATATGATCTTGAAGTCCAACTATGGTAGCATGCATCCTTCAAACCTTTGTGAACTATTTGTCAAGATGCACCTAGTTGAGGATGATAACAACAATCCTATAGGGAAAACTAAAGCACAAACTTGTCAATGCATGGTGGTTCTAGTTAATATTCTTCCTCATAAAAATTTATCTCCATCTATTGGAGATTGCTTCTTTTTTAATATACCTCAAAAAATCTTCTTGTCATAGCACATCCTCAAGAATGATTACCACCTCACAATCCAATCCTACTCACTTGTCACTTTGGCATACTCAATCATAAAATTAGATGAAGCATTATTGTCTAAAAGAGGCTAGAGTTGTTGAGGAAAGATTCCCATCACCTATATTTGAATCTCCAAGTCTACAATAGGCATTGACAATGAACCTTGCGCATGCAATGTTTCTCCATTCTCATCATCTGTATTTATTGAATCCTATTCTGACAAGTTGTCAAGATTTTTTATCTTCTTCAAGCATTGGATCATCATCAAAATGACTAAGGAATGCATCAATCTCTAGAGGCAAACCCAACAAATTATCCTCACATGGTGATGGTGGTCTTTGAGTAGACTCATCCTCTTCAACTTCATTGTGACAATCTATTTCGAAAAATTTGCTTCATTAAATGAAGAAAACAATTAGATTCATCATTTCTTATTGAGAAACTACCATCTTCTACTGTGATGTCCATTTTCAGTTGCTATCAATTCATCAGCTAATGCATGTTCAAATCTTGGTTCTTCATTGATATTAAGGAAAGCTATTAAGGACAAGGGCGAAGACAATTCAACCATCAAAATGAAATCCACTATGTCCTTCCTTGAAGATCCACATTTGAGATGTTCCAAGAAAATGTCCAATGCTAGCAACAAATCTTTCAAATCCAAATTCAATCCACTGCATGAGTTTGAAACTATATTTTCCTCAAGAAGAAGAAACTTCTCTTCATCCAACGGTGCTCCCTCACTAACTTCTTCGAGAGAATTATTAACCTCTAGCAATTAACTTCCCCACTCCAATGAAGATATAAGCTGAAATTGAGATTCCTTGTCTTAAATACTCACAAAAGCTATTGACCTTGAAGTTGCAATACCACCTTCATTTTTTTCTTGTGCAAGCTCTTCAAACAATCTTTCAAATGTAGAGAAGAATCCATTTGATGTGTCCATCCATGGCACAATTGTTGTCTTCTTGCTCAACGTAAGAAATCGAATTATCACCTTGCTCTACAAATGCTTGTGAGACCTTGTCTTCCTCAAAGAACATATGATATGGTGATTCCTTCTAGATCCAATACAAAAGGTTGTTCTTCTCTAATCAGCAATCCATTGAATTTGAGCAATGTTTGAGAGATAGATAGAAAATTGAACTTTTGCTCCTAATTTTCTAAAGAAGGGGCAAAGATAAGCTATTGAGAGCAAAACACCATTGTTGACTCTTTCCCCAAATTCTCATGCACTTTCCTCCTCCACAAGCACATGTAGTCATTGAACACACAGTTGTGTAAATTATTTGGTTCTTTAGCATGAATGGGTCAATATTTAAACTATCCCATCATAAAGTAGTCATTAGGCTCATCTCAAAGATGTTGAAGGTTATCTGAAACCCTTTGATGGTTTGATTAAGAAGAAGACATAAGCTATCATTAGAGGGTGTCTCCAAAGCAAACCTTGTAGGTGAAGGAGGTAATCTAAATCTGTCATTCCCACTATTTCTTTGAGGATGTCCTTGATATTGCTAAGTTGGATCATTTCCTTGAAGCTACCTCTTCATGTTTGTCACATCAATCATCACCCTTTGCAAAAATGAATGAATAGAACTTTGAATCATGGACATAACAAAGTCTTTTCTAATCTTCCTAGTAGTAATCATGTCATCTTCTAACTTAATTGCTTCCTACTTAGCCCCTTTTAATTCATCAATCTCACTAGACATTAAGCAGATTCTCCATATTCTTCCATGTGCTCCACTTAAGACTTTGGTAAGCACTTGAGAATTTGAATGTTTTTGGTAAGCTCTTAATGTTGTTGTTGTTGTTATTTTCACTATTATAATAGTCCATATTCAAGTAAAGATCAGAATTTTATATATATATATATATATGAGAGCAGTTTTGGGCATTTTTGATGCATTGGCAGTGTTGACTAGCTAATTTGATTGTGATGATTTCTTATGAAGTTTATGAAATGTGATTATCATCATTCTCAGATCTGAAATTTCATAATAAAAAATTTCATTTGGCTTATTACACAATTGTCCAAAGTTCATGACCCATCAAGGAAACAAGTTCTCAAGACTTAAGGTGCTCGAGCCTAACCCTTAGTGAACCTAGGGCCACCTTGGACCCAAACTAGATTTCCACACTATGCATTGGTAAATAGGAGAACTCAATAACTTAGTTTACCCATTGTATGGTAATTGACTTTCCCTTTATTGTTTTTCTACTTTATATTTTTCATGTGAGACCCATCAGGCCATCACTATTTGCTTACATCTTCGACATTTTAAATTTACTAAACTTGTTGATTTACACACTGTATAGGTAAGTTCCTTTGTCGCATTCATTAGGACATGTATTAATGGGCTCTAGAGAAAAGATTTTATTAACTTTACCACACTTGTTCAAACCTTTGTCGATCAAGTTTATTTTTGGCGATTACACTAGGCCCACATAATCAATCATATTAATAGCTTCATCCACACCATTACCATTCAAATATTCCAAATTATTCTATCCAATTTCTTGAATTTTAACTAGTTCCTTCATTTGCTTCTTGTCATCTCTTACTACTTGTTCATTTTCCTTATTCTCCATGGCTTCAATCAAATGGTAGTTAGGTGGAAATATCTCATAGCCCGTTTATCAATGGAATAGACCACTAAGGAAACTTGTCTCATCTTCAAAACATGGATGCAAATCCCAAGATTCAATCAATGTTCGGCTCCAAGGGGGCTTGATAAGTCTTCTTTGTCCCCTCGTCTCTAGAGTATGAATCTAATGAATACGAGAAAGTTGCTTCCTCATTTACTATCTAATTCCTCAAGTCAATTATATATTTCCAACTTTATTTCTATACAAAGTGTTTTTTTTTGCAGTTATGGTCAGCTTTTACCTGCAACTAACCAACCTCAACCCAATATGCATCATACACCACAATGAGTAATGAGATAAAAGCAAAGTTTAGTAGAAATGCTTGAGTTACATTGATTACCTTTTCCCCCATGAGAACTCCAAGCACTTCTATTCCTTGTTTGTAATAACCACCCCTGATTTTTTTTTGAAAACTCACTGTTGCTGAATGTTTGTTGCTGTTATGTTTTGTGTATGTTTCCAGTGTGTTTCAAGATGCATAACAACATATAGAACATTGCAAATAGAGAGGGAAACTAATAGATAACAATACCATACATAATAGATAACAACATGGAACAAGAGCAATTGCTTTCAGGTTTATAATCAATAAATACAGTGCTATATCAGACTTGATAAAACAATATTCAGACCTGGAAATGAGCATCCAACAGCAGCAACTTTGATAGAATGGCATTACAAATCATGTATAAGCAAGTCCAGCTACATATAAGCCTCCAATGCCCAAGAACAGCAACCCCGGACACTGAAAAACACTGATTTAGAGTCTATACAACAGCAGATCACCAAACCACGAATACCCAGAAAGGTATGTCCACCTAGGAAGGGTGACCAGCCTAGAAAAATCAGTTCTTTGCCAAATAAATCATGTGAATGCTTGAAATAGGGCACCCAAACCTGGAGAATCCATTTAGAAAATACCTTGAATGATATCCCGAGTGTGCACGGAGCAATGAGCAATCTTCTCTTTCAGCCACTAGTAAACTGAGTTTCCAAACCTTCTGATAATGCAAATCAGGCTTCAGAAATCATTCCAAAATGCCTACAAATCACCACCAAAATGATCCACACACCAAACCCAACTCCTACCAACAAACCTACATCAAAAGACTACAAAAATCTTCATCTTTAACCACCCAAAACTCTGAAAATCAGAACTCTAATGAAGCCCAATATGATCCCTAGATGGAACCACTCAAATCTGGCTAGGCTGGATCTTTCACCACCGAAACCAGCTCAATATGGCGAAGGTTTTCATTCTCAACACGCAGTCAAAGTACTCTAAAGTCATTCCAGCAACATCCTGCCAAGTTGCCAATTTGAAGATGAGCAAATGAGAGCCAGAATGAAACTTTATAGAAAGTGAGAGGGAAATTAGGGCAACTTTAGGTTTGAAATGCTTTTCCCTCCAATTCCAACGCCCTCCTCATGAGCCTTTTAAAATTTCATTACTAAAAACACCTTATACCTCTCTTGGGCGTCCAAGTGCTCATAAGGAAACTATTTCGCTTTTGTTGCCTTCTAAAACAACATTAAGTTATAACATTAGGCTCCAAGGTGCTTTTTACGATGACCACCAACCCCTTCACTTAAGTTATAAAGTTATTTTATAAAAATAACTTAAGTGACTGATAAAACGCAAATATTAAATAATCCAACCTTAGACTTTCCAATGCCACCTTAGGAATAACAATGCTGAAGCAATATGGGCCTAGGACCAATTCCTTGAAATAGACTTACTATAAATAGCAACTAATAATAATAGTAAGTACTCTCCAAAACACAAACTAGCACAAAACTATGTTCACTGAGATGCCCTATGGCTTACTCTAAATAGTAAGCATTGCAAACTGGCCACTACTATAAATATAAAGTCCTGCCGAAAACCAACAATGAGCCCGATGCTGGCACTGAGTCCCCTAACCAACACCACAGCCTACGAGAACTCAAAAATAGGCTAATGGAACTCTCCAACTAATTAGGTGCAAGAAGGGGACATTACATTGTTGACCTCCTACCAACTAGAAACTTGGCAACCAAGTATCTTGTGGAAGTACATTCTACCCAAATTCACTATCAATAGTTGTATTTGTGTAATGTCTCCTTTTTCGGCCTCAGTGAGCGAAAAGGAGATAATTTAATTAATTAAATAAATTTGTCTTAAATAGATATTTTAGGCAACTTGCGTTTAATTAATTATTAAGATGAATATTTTATTAAAGTGACTTTAGCTGGGGACCAAAAATAAAACAATATAAAGTTCTTTTGTGGAGGGAAAAGAATTATGAATTATTATTAAAAAGTGACTTTTAAGTGTATCTTTCTAGATGACTTTATTTTAATTCATTTGGAAAGGTGTGATTTAAAAAGGACAAATATTATAAAGCAACTTTATAAAAAAGTGTTCTATTGATTTATTTTAAGGCGGGAATTAAAAAGTACCTTCGGAAAGGTTCTATGGGGAAATTATAAAAGGTGAATAGGAAGCTCATTTGCATATGCTTGATTCTATTTTCTTTGTAAAAACTTGTAGCTTTTAGTGACAGCAAACCCTAGGACAAAAACCCTAAGGAAATTGGTTTCGGTGCTGAGACACCTACCCTAGCCGATTTGTAGGAGGAATCACACAAGTTTCACGCAGGTGCCGAACTATTGAAGCTTAAATAATTTATAAGAGGTTTGCAGGAAAACGATAAATTATTATTCTCTGATTTCTATAGGTGAAAGAAAGAATTTATTGGATAATTATCAAGAGTGCTATCAAAAAGGAAAAATTAGATATTGAGAATGAGACGCCACATAGAAGGAATTCATTTAAGGTATTATTTTATTTTGTTAAGCCCTTGACCCAGCCGTACCATTTTTTTATAAGGAATTCATTCCACATACTCACCCATATATATTCCCTACACTAAGGAGCTGTCGTACAAATGTAAGGGAGGCTTGGTATCTTAAAGAAGAGTTTGTTAAAGGAATTGCTGATTTTAATTAAAGTTTTGGTTGGCCCAAACCTAACTGCACCCCTTCTTGGGTGTTCATAACAGTTTCAAAGGGAGCCCTTCATATTACTAAGGAAATTTGTGAATATTGTGAGAGGCGTGGGAGTAATAGTGGGTGAGTGGGAATGAGGCGCTGCCTCAAACTAGGGTTTTCAGACCCTATTTTGCTAGCTGCCCATCTTTGGATGATTTTTGGTAAAATAGTAATTAAGTTACTGTCATTGAGGGAGTTATAGGGTGGTTAATATTGTTGTAACAGGTGTAACAGGGTTCAAAAATCTTTATATATAAGTGCTGTTCAGAATCCCAGGTTTTAAAATTAAATAATAAAGCAGCATCTGTATTCCCAGGAGTGTTTATACTCAGACCAGCATCTTCTGCAGACATATATAGCTTCAAGTTAAGGTCAAAGATTGATTTTTTTATTGTTTCAGTTTTATCAGATTTATCAACAGAAATATATGTTTGTGACTGTTATTTCAGTATTGGCATTATCTTTATTACATAATTTGTTTCAGAACAGTTTATTACAATGGTTTAAACCCTGGGTAATTTATCAAACATTTGCAACATATCACTTGTTTCTTGATATTACATCAAACACTTATTGAAATACACACAAAAATCAGTTCGGTCATTTACAATTTGTTAGATTTTTTTTGCAAGTGCCTAACACTTGAAAGTAAGTCTTTCTTTGGGCTGAGTGAACATCATTAAGGTCTTCACCACTTGTCTAATGCCTGAGCAGAAGTTTTTGGTGGCACACCCACCTAAAATATGCACCCCACTGATTTTATTTCCTGTTCAATATTCTGGCAGAGAACACTTAACTGATTGTCATTTTTCATGATGTTTGCAGAAATTTGGATGGCTTGTGCCATGATAAAGTGTGCCAGCATTTCTTAGGGGCTGATCACTGAAGAGTTTGGCCTTTTTTGTCTTTGACTGAGCTGAGAAATAAGGTGGCAGTACCACTCAAAAAATGGGCCAGCTTTAGACTCGAAATATTCCAACTTGCCTTGGTGTGTTGCACTTCCCTCTTTGCCACATTTGCTTGACTTCTTGGTGGAACTTTTGAATGGTTTTGCCAAAAAAAATGGTGCACCCCATATTTGTCCTTTTAACCCTAGGCAGAGGTCACTTAACTTAATTGCCGTTCTTTAGGCACACTTTGTCAAGCTGTTTGCCACCATTTAGGTGGACTTTACTAAAGTTTTAGCCATGTTTCCTTATGCTTTGGGTGCTGAATTTAGGTGGCAAAGCCATTAAATTTGTGTACCTCCATATGTCCTTTATTCCCTCCTATGCTAGGTGGACATTTACAAGATTTTGGTGTTTAGTGTGTATGCCCAACTGACTTATATCTCATGTGGCCTGTCTGAAATATACCAAGCCAAATTTTTTTGCTTTTTCAATTACAACAAGGATAGCAGCAGTACACAATCGTTAGGGTTAGCATTTTAAAACCAAAGGATGCTGAAATAACTCGACGCCAAGCATGTGCTTTCCAAACCGAGACGGAGTGGGAGCTACCATATGACGGAGATGCTAAAGATGCTGAATTAACTCAACGTCAAGAATGTGCTTTCCAAACCAAGATGGAATGGGAGCTACCATATGACGGAGATGCTAACTATGCTGAAAGTAAACTCAACACCAAGTATGTGCTACCCAATTCCAGAATGGAAATGAGGCGACCATATGGCGAAGATATACGAAAATACAAAGCAACTACAGAATGTAAAGTAGGCGGCAAGCCAGCCTCTTCCACTTATCCAGTGGGAAATACAGTAAATGAAAGAGTAGAATTAGAATTGCTGATAGTACTACTAATCAGCTTACAATATGTTAGAAATCTTGCCAAAGCATAGTAATCCAAGTTCTTCAATGCTGCAATAATTTGTAAGACTTCCTCAATGCTTGACAAACCTCTCTGGACTCAAACCCCTCACAAATCTGCATTTATCTATGACTGATATAACAGACCAGCAACTGAAATGAAGCAATCAGCAACCCTAGAACTCACCAAAATACTCACAACTCACTCAATACTTGCCAGAATGACATGAGACCTGATGCAAACGAAAGCTATAATGATGGCAACGAGGACTAGACCAAGAAACAGCTAACAAATCGAAGTATTCTTTTTTCTAAACATTTGCTAGGCAGACCAGAATGGTACGGCCAATAGAGAGAGGCGATTTTGCTTTTAAAAAATAAACACTCAATATTAAAATCTGAATCTTTGCAAGAAGGGTCGCCCCTATCAAGGAAACTCAATGAATCAATACCCAGAACGACTGTATTTTTATTTTCGGATTTAGGAGTGAAACTACAAATTCAGCTTGACTTCAACAACTTCAAAAAGAGACTGATATGCAAATCTAGAACTCCAAAAATGCAAGATACTCAACTGAAATGCAAGACAAACCTATTACAAACTATCTCTCAACTAGTTGCTATCTTTCAAGCAAGAAGAAGAGCCAAGCTAGGAGGCATTCATTCCTCGAAGCAATCCCAAAGCCATTTCGGCAGCATAACAATATCATAAAACATAAGATGAGAAATGAAGACCCAAGGCTCCCTTTTTATAATTTTGAGAAGACCCTCCAGAAGCTTCCAGAAGGTGCGCCCTAACTTCAAGATGCTTTTAGGGTTTTGACCCAGTCTTCCTTCAAAATGGCGTCCCTTTTCATGAAGGCAAATTTTCTTTAATTTAAAATCATCTTTTCTCCAAAAGTTGGCGTCCATTTTCCCTTGAGCAATTATTGACTTTTAGAAATATAAAAATATTTCCTTCATGAGAAAATACCCCTCAAGGTCCCCTTCTTTAAAACAACTTTTAAGTTATATCACTAGGCCAAGGGGTATTTTATAAAATAAAACATTTTGACTTAAAATAACTTATTTCTCCAAAATGAACCCCTTAAGCCAAAAATGAGAATTACCCAATGAACTGCCAGAAGAGGAAAGTTGACTGAGCTGGTGCTGACTAGACCACTGCTAAATATAGAATCTACTAAAAATAGTAAATTCAAGAAGTTTCTCGGAATGTAATGCATACGACACCATTGTGAAGCCTTCTGAAAACCCAGAAAGAATCCGCAATCCAAAATCCCAAACTCTGAGATGTAGCCGTCATAACTTACTAAAAATAGTAAGTTCGGAAAGGTTGCCCGAAGCCGTTGCAAGTCATACCTCTACGAAGCTCTCTGAAAACCCAGAAGGAATCCAAAATCCAAACATCCAAACTCCAACAAGCAAAACCTTGAATCTTCAAGAGAACCCATCAAACAGCCGGAAACCCCAATTCTGCCACTGACTTGCCGACAGCACACTGGGAATAGGTTACCAATCACTGAAAAGTCAAGTGCTAAAAACGGGGACATTACACAAAGCCTGAACAACTCCTGCCAAAAGTTGCTCATGAACCGACTGTCTCTATCGCTGACTATCGTCCGAGGCAACCCATGCAGCCGGAATACCTCTCTGAAAAATAACTCTGCAGTCTGCGATGCTGTGAAGGTAGTAGTAATCGGGAAAAAATGCGCATATTTAGTCAACCAATCAACCACTACGTAGATGCAATCTTTACCTTGGGCTTTTGGCAAGCCTGTGATAAAGTCCATCGATAAACACTCCCCCTTCCTGTCAGGTATCGGAAGTGGTTGGAGCAATCCAGCAGGATATGTGTGCTCCTGCTTGTTCTGCTGGCAAACAGAACACCCTCGGACATACTGTAACACATCAGTTTTCAGCCCTTTCCAAGTAAACCGTTCCCGAATCATTTTATATGTCTTATAGTACCCGGGATGGCCCGCCATAGGAAGGTCATGAAAGGCTCTCAAAACTGTAACCCTCATCTTAGAGTCAGGAACCAGAAAAATCCGCCCCTTGTAAATGATCAAGTCATCTACAACAGTATACCTATCATCCTGCTCTGTCTTGTCAACAATGCTAGAAGCCCATGGGTTCTTAGCATACTCCGCAATGATCTGATGCCTCCAATCCTCTGTGATCTATGCCATGGCATTCAACTGAGGTCTACAAGACAAGGCGTCAGCTACAACATTCTGCTTCCCCTTAATGAAGGTAATGTCAAAGTCATATGACTGCAGTTTACTGCCCATTTTTGCTGCCTCTTATTCAAGTCTCGCTGTCCAAGGAAGTGTTTCAGGCTGTTATGGTCTATACGAACACTGAATTTGCTGCCTACCAAGTATTGCCTGAACTTAGCCAAAGCATGCATAATGGCTAACATCTCCTTGTCGTATATGCTGTAGAACCTCTCAGGACCCCTAAGCTTCCTACTCTCGAAAGCAATAGGATGTCGCTCCTGCATCAAAACGGCACCAATGCCCTCTCCTGAAGCATCACAGAATAAATCAAATGACTTCGTAAAGTCAGGCAATGCTAGCACTGGACATGAAGTCATGATCACCTTAAACCTGTCAAAGCACTCATGCGCCTGTGGTGACCAAGTAAAAGCCCCCTTCTTTGTCAAGTCAGTAAGGGGTGCGGCATGACGTGAGAACCCACTAACAAATCTCCTGTAAAATGCACACAACCCAATGAAACCTCTGAGCTGCGTAAGGTTCTCAGGTACCGGCCACTCAACTATAGCTCGGACCTTCTCAGGGTCCATACTCACTCCCTTGGCACTGATGATGTGCCCCAGATACAACAAATCCTCCATACCGAGCTCACACTTGGATTCCTTAGCATAGAAAGACTCATCTGCTAAGATACCCAAAATTGCATCTAAGTGAGCCAGATGCTCCTCCCATGACCTACTGTAAACCAGAATGTCGTCGAAGAAGACCAATACAAATCTCCGTAGTTGAGAACTGAAGACCCTGTTCATGGTAGCCTGAAAGGTGGCAGGTGCATTGGTTAAGCCGAAAGGCATAACCAAGAACTCAAAGTGACCGCAATGGCACCTAAAAGCGGTTTTCTCAATATCCTGCTCCCTCATCTGAATCTGGTGGTACCCTGATCTCAAATCAATCTTCGTAAAGAAGATAGCACCGTGCAACTCATCAATCAACTCATCAATGCGTGGTATCGGGTACCTATTCTTAATCGTCCTCTTGTTTAGCTGGCGGTAGTCTATGCACATCCGAAGTGACCCATCCTTCTTCTTCACCAATACAACCGATGAAGCAAAAGGTGACTTGCTAGGTCTAATGTGTCCCATAGCCAATAACTCATTGATGGTCTTCTCAATCTCATCCTTGAGTCGTTTCGGATGCCTGTAGGGTGTAATCATAATGGGCTTTGCGCCCTCCTCCAACTCAATGATATGCTCAGTGCCTCTGTCTGGAGGTCTACCAGGTGGAATGTCGCTAAACACTTTGGAGTGTTTAGTCCTCAGTATCTGGATGTCTGGATTGTACTCAGTCTTCTGCTGCTCCTGCTGTGCTGGCATTAACATACACTCTACAGCCCAGTCAACCATGTCATGACGAATGAGTCTCTCCATCCGTCTGTACGATACCATCCTCAGATTACTGTCTCTAATGGCTTTGATGACATGAGGTCTCCCATTAGCCTTGAACTTCATCTCCATGTCTCGTAGATTGAGTGTGAACTCACCCAGATCATGAAGCCATGCCATCCCTAACACCACATCGGTATCCCCCATATTAACAACATAGAATTCAGTCTTGAACTCATAGTTGTTCAATCGCATCGGAAGATCAGTTATTTTCCTATCACACTTGAGGGTGTATCCATCAGCTACCTTAACCCGAATGCCCTCAAACTCTTCTGTCTGTATGCCACATTTCTCAACCAAACGTGCATCTATGAAGTTGTGCGTCGCATCTGTGTCAAGCAGTGTTATAACTTTCTGACCAGTTAGGAGCCCACGTAGCCTAAAAGAGCCATCTCTCTGAAGACTAGTCAAGTGTGCCTCCTGTAATTTCCTTCCACCATCATGTTCATTATCATTTTCAGACTTTTCATCATCTGAATTTTCTGAATCAGCTTGCTGGTCTGACAGATCAGATTGCTCTTCACCCTCATAAAACCACTCCATCTGATTACTTTTGGCTTTAGGACGAAGAGGGCATATATGTTATTCATCATAGGGTGCCTTGCACCAAAAACATAACTTCTTCTTGCGTAGTTCGTTCAATGTCTCTCTGTCAAACGGTGGTGCATTATTTCTTTTAGGATCAGGTGGATCTCTCTTCCTATCAAATGGTCTATCTCTATCAAACGATCTATTTGGCCTTGAGTTTGGCGTAGAACCCGAAGAGAACTTGCTGCAAGGTGCTGCATGCTCCATACTGCGTGCCTTCCTCATCGCCTCCTGAAGGGTGGGAGGATCAAATGCCTTGACCCATCCTCTCATCGGCTCATATAACCCCTCGGTGAAGAGAATGACAAGTCTCCTCTCCGAAATACCTGTCACCATGACTGCTGTTTTCTGAAACTCCCCAATGTAAGCATCCAAACTGCCTGTCTGTCTGAGCTGTGCTAGCTCTCTAAAGTAAAGTTCTGGATCTTTTTTATCAAATCGCTCAATAAGCCTGCCAGTGAAATCCTGGTAAGTAGTAACCCGATGATGACCCAGTGTGTACATGCCGTGATGCCACCAATCATGCGCCAATCCATCAAGGTGTAGTGTGGCAAATTTAATGGCCTCGTCCTCCTGCATAGGTCTCAAAGATAGGTAATTATCTAACTTCTGAACCCACGACCTCGCTGAATTCTTATCCGAGCCATCAAAATAAGGCAAGACAATCTTGCTCACTGCATGCTGAAGATCTCTGTTCACCTGTGGTGGCTGCTGGTACTGATGAGCTCTGCGCTCAAATCTACCTCCACCTCTGGGCTTATGCACATCCATAAACTCATGAAATGTCAACGACTGTCTAATCTCAGGAGTCAGTGTAGAATACTCTCCAAACAGTCTGGTCACGTCTGCCACTGAAGTGCCATGCTGTGGCTGAAACTCTGTATGGTGACCCTGTTGCTCCGTCTCCGGAGTCGGTGGTGCCTCTCTACTGATAAAGGTAGGTTGTCCAGGCCTACGCTCGTGAACAACCGGTGACAGCTGCGGTCGTGTAGACATTTGTGGCTGGTCTATGCCTCTCGAACCACTGGACTGCCCTATCTGAATGTAATGCTAGTGAGGCGGAGTATACTGTCTTATGGTGCCTATCAGCTGTGACATCATGTCCATCATGTTGTCATGTCTACTCCTGTATTCTGCCTCAGTCATCTCAGCATTTTCTTTCTCTTTCCCTGAATCTCTAGGAATTTCTTGATCTGCCATGAGTGTAGTCACACTGTTTTCACTGCTGCAAGGGCTAGACCTGTGTATACCAAGAATCCCTGATACTGTCTCACCTTCTGGAATAGGTGGACCTGTCCAATCCTCAACTCTGCCTGTTCCTCTACCCTTACTGTAAAATATAATGTCTCTACTCATGAAAAAGCATCTAAAAAGCAAACTTCTGAATGAAAAAGCACAGGCTGGCAGGACTTCTGTGCTCTGATACCACTGTAAGAACCCTGGTGGTTCTCAACCCCGAAACCCTAACTGTGAATTTTGTTTTTTGCAAGTTTTGTGTTTGTTTTTGTGTTTTTGATAGATTTTTGCAAATAAACAGAAGGCTGCGATTTTCCTCAAAATTGCTAATAAATTCAAAATAAATTAAAATCCTCTAAATAAGCTTTGAAAATGTTCAAAGAAGGTAGGCGCATCATTTTATTTCACTTCCAGAGCATTTACAATATAAAAATATGACATGAATTAAATATGAATTTATTTCAAAAACCTGGTTTTTTCTTCTTGCTGGCGCCAAAATACAGAGAGAATGGTACGGCTGAATGGAGTAATGAATCTCTGGTCTCTGAAAATCAATGTTGAATCTCTGAAAACCCTAGGCGCACCCAAACTGACTGATAGAAGTTGAGATCTGAAGATGTCCACTGGCAACTGAGAAAGTACGGCTTGCTGGTACATAAATGTACGGCCCCAGCAACAACATTAAATAAAGTACGGATTCAATAAATAAGTGTCGGATCTCTGTGGTGAGAACTCTGTGAAGTCGCCTCAACTGCAAGATGATTATTCTCTATCAAACCCTGAATGAATCAATCAATAAGCTCGATCTGTAACTTCTGTGTGAAGTCACCAAGAGACAATCTTCAACTGGTATTGCACAGTCTCAGTATGTCAAATTCTGAAGAGGTATCGTTCTCCAGAATCTATTCGTCTGCTGAAACCCTAGGTTTTGCAAACTCCAATGCTCAGAGCAAATACAAGACAAATTTGAATAACATATCATAATGGTTCGATTTGTCTTTCCTGTGAATATATATCTCTCTTGAAAAATTCGACCCAATAGCTCTTTTTTAATAATCATTTAATGAAATGATTAAATTTTCCTTTAAGACTTAGGAGAAATTATAAATAATTAAATGACGTCTGATAAATGAATAATAATTATTCATTATGTCAAATATATCACTTTATTATAAAGTATTAAAAATACTTTATGATATACCATTTAATTATTAATATTTAAATATATTAATAAAGTGACTTTAATATAAAGTCAAAATATTAAATATTCAATAATCATTAAATACTCCTTATTTCTCCATCTAACCATCAAACTGAAGAACTGGGTCGACTCTGAGCTGACCAGCTGAACCAGGTGCCCTGCCAAAAATAGCAGCTTCCGCCTGCCCTACTTTCTAAAAATAGAAAGTCTCTGAAAAACCACTCCGAATGATTCTGCGAAGGCCCAACCTGAAACAACTGCAATACTGAAGCTACAAAACACTAAGTAACTGCCTCAGAAGATCATCTGCACACATTTGTCAGCCTACGAGGATCGAAATAATAGGCTAACCACATAACCAGTTGCGCTGACTAGGATGGGGACATCACACTCTTGAACTTATACTTGTCAATCATTCTCAATATAAAGTTGGAGACAAATGATATACTTATAAAGGAACAAACAAAATAATTATGAATAGGAACCTAATGGAATTATGGAACTTGTCGTTTCTTTGCCATGAGAAGTCACTTTGGGTCTTTATTACTTGGTCAATAGGAAAACCACTGACCCAAAACATGCCAATTAGTTTTTTCACTTATGAGTAAACCAAGCCCACAACCTATGGTTCAAAATATTTGTATGTTTTGCAGTTATCTGTAGAGTCATGATCAATGACACCTCAGAATATAATATATATGCAACTTGTTCTTTCGATGGATGAAAGTTGAAACTATTTATACAGTATATATTCAATTCTGTCATTTGAAGTACAAGAAAGAATACTTAACAACTTAACATAGAGACCTGCAAAATAAAGGGAGAAAAACATTGGTCTTCTCATAGCCATGTCAGTTACTTGACGTGTATACTTTGGTTCAAACAAATCCTGCTTGTTTAACTTGAGATGGCTGGTTTAACTTTGACACAAATGCTGTGTAGGCTCAGAATGATCCCTAATCAAGTGTGGAATGAAGCATCCTACAATAATTCTAGATGGAGAATGCAAAAAATAATTTGACATTAAAAGTTATTTTCTATATCTACTTGCTAATAACTCCACTTAGTTGCACTGACATGGCATGAGCAGCAGATCTACAAACAAGATTATTGTTATGACATAATAGAAAGAGGGTAGGCATTCTTAATGTTTTAAATTTTACCTATTGTTTGGAACTTTGGGGGGTGAAACATAACCCAGGATGTTGATGCAGTACTTTCATACACTGTTTATTTATAGTTTTTTTTTTTTTTTAACTAGTGTGTAGTTGACTTCATATAGCATTCTTAAGCACATTACTGAACACAGAAACCGCACACCTGATAAACTTCCTGCTAATGAACGGGAATCACTGGAAACTTGCTGCAACAAGGCACTCATTGCAACAATTAATCTAATACAACCTCGCTTGGTTGTTGGAGTTGGTAAGTCCTTGCTTCTTTCTCTTCACTCTCTAACTTGGCTTTTAATGTCTGTTATGGTTGAGTTGAACATGTGTATTTATATCCTTTCCATGAAATTATTTAAGGTGCATTCATATTGATTTTGAAGCTTAAAACAAGACCTACAAGCACAAGTGGACATGTAAACATTATACAGGGATGTTACATATAATTCATGAAGATGTTATAGATACACATGATTAGTTTACAAATATAGAACACAGAGTTTGGTATTGTTTCATCTCAAGCAACAATTGTGAACTAGAAAAGCTCCTCATTTAAAGTGGAATGGTCTCCCAGTTATTACACTTGTTGACTTACTCCTCCCACAATTGGACTTCTACTTTCCGCTTTTGTAGTTGTATTGTGTTAATGTTTTAAATCACACCCTTTAGTGCAACGGGAAAAGGAATATTTTGTACCATAAAATTGTTCTTTGAATTATGAGGGGAAGCTCCCTTTTCAAAAGAGTGGAGGAAATGATTTGTTTCCTAACACTACAATTTGTAAAACCTACAACCTATGGGATTTTATGGAATGACCCGAGGCCAAGATTGGTAGTTTTTACGATTTAACCGTCAAGGGTTGGCAATGTAAACATGTTGTCAACAATAACAAATCACAAAATTGTATACCTTTAATCTTAAGATATCCAAGAATCAATGTTTCTTAATTTAGAGAGCAACTGATTAACACTAATATATTAATATGATTATGATATGAATTAAGAAACCTGATATAAACATTATTTTAATAATGGCAATATGCCATGTAACTATAGTGTTGTTTCTGATATGTTAATTTAGAATCATGCATGCCTATGCAAGAGGTTAGACCTCTTTAGATTGCTATTTCTGAAGTATCTTTATATTCATGCAATTGTAATGGATGCTATATTTGAATTTTCTGATTAGCCGCACATCTTGATTGGCCGTACAGGCTCCTTAGGAGCACTTAAAATCTGAGTCTTAAATGTATATATCTCCATAACTATTCCTTGATCCCCTCCTCATTCCTCATTGAATTTATATCTTTATGTTTGCATAGAGGGATGCGTCTCTTTAAATAGATATGTCCATCCAAATGGACGTGCCTCTCAGTTAATTGATCCCCCTCAAATATCATCAAGTCTCCTCAACTTAAATAATCTTAACTAATTAAGCTTCGATTGGTCTGCCTTCATAACACAATTCTAGTTCGAATCTTGGCTCAATGGTATTATATGCCAATATCGTCCTCCTGTATACCACGCTCATGAGAAGGTATTGCATATACTTAACAAATACTGACTCGGCTTAATTCGGCCTTCCGGTCAACTTTGATGGCAAGCCTAAAGAACAAGTCATGTAAATCCACCTATTTCCAAAGTATCACAATCACGGAAGATATACGATGTTGGCATTAATGCGGGTAGGATAATACCCACGACTCCTTGTATTGTGCTGCTAATAACAGAATGAATACATGATAACATATATGCATTGATAGAAGGTATTGGTTTCCGTTAGCATTCATTTGACGCGGAGTAAAACAAACTTGATGGATATTGAATAATGCTCAGCTCTTATGTCAAACCCTACGCTCATATTAAATAATGGGACATTTTACTTCCGTCTCTCCCAATTGCAAACTCCATAAATATTACAGCAACCTTTGTTTTATGTGTTATTACCCACGCAGATATTCAATGGTAGTCAATATTCATTCATAAGCCTTCTACGATTTCTTTCAAACAACTTGAATACCCTTCTTATTGTGCGGCTTCATGGCATTGAAGCGTTTGTAGATGGTGTCACCATTTCTAGTAAGGTCTTTTCATATATTTGGCTGCTAGGAAAGTCAGGCAGGCAAGCACCTAGGTTTGATTACAAAGAGCATGGTCGGATTTGTCTTTTAGGCTGGTATGGATAGCATTGTCCAATGGGCGATCACGAACCTAGACCACGACTCCGAATAAGTATCGTTCAACACAATAACTCCCATATGCACCACGTGCATCCAAAATAATTTATTTATCATATATGGGCTGGATACTCAAAGATAATGTTATTACATCTTAAATATGCAATACAAACAAAGTACAAACTTAAGAAAACCTTGTCTTTGTGTTTGTAGGCTAGGGCATGAGGCGATTCAACACTTTTGCACTAGACAAGAGATTTTATGTTTTATGACTATTTACTGCCAAAAAGGATCTAACACAATGAATGAACACTTGTAACTTTCAGCTAAATACAGAAGCCAAAAATCACAAGATTAAATTGAAATGAACATAAACTCAGATTACCATGAATTAATCGTGGAAGAATTGCATTCAAAGCTACACCAATATTTTTGACAAAGACTGCAATAAAAAGCTTACGAAGATTATAAAATTGTACTTAAGACGGTTGAACATAAAAGTGCAAAACTTAACAAACAACAACATAAACAAGTAGGTATAAACATTTTGGCTGAAAAACTAAGTGCAAATGACATTTATTTACAAGCATTACAAAACATTGCATGAAAGGTAAATAAAAGTTGACTACAACTTTTAAGTTAAGAATATTTTGTATTGCAAACTACTCTCCAAAAATACTGTTGTACCCAAATAATGTTTTTGCTTCATTAAGGCATTTTGTTTAAAATGGTCAAAATCTTAGGATTGTCCGAAGTTGAAATTTTGAAAAATAGAAATTTGCATGTCATATTTGATGATGAAAAACTCAAAATTTGACAACCTGGGTCACTTCAAGATAAAGCTATCAACAAAACCCATATTTTTGTTTTTCATTCCTATTTTTTAGGGAAAATTAGGGTTTTTCTTAAACTTTAGGGATTTTCCCTAAATTTTAGGGTTTTCTGGGTTTGTTGTAAAACGAATGCTGGTAAATTTTCTAAAAATAGAAAAACCCTAAAAAATAGGAACATCACACATGCAACCCAAATTGATTTTGATCGGTTGATTTTGCATCCTGATCAGGTTGATCTTGTCAGAATCATCATATTGTTAGTATTACTATCATGGATCTATTCTGCTTTTTCGGATGATGAAGCATGAGCTCTGGGGTCATCGATGGAGGATAGCTAAACTGCTAGGTCTCAAAGTTAAGGTTTCAAATGCTGCACATATCACTCAACGGTGAAAGATGCTCAGGAAACGATGCATGAGCGAGAGGAGATTTGAAGATTGAAAATGTTAGAAAATCCTCTAAGTTTGGAGCATAAAAGCGCCCCTACTAGCTAGGGGTTCCAAGGATTCAAAGGCACATATCAACTTTTCGAGGTTTGTCACTTTCTAGAAGTCTTCTCCAGAATTCTTCCAGCTTTGCGATGAACCTTCCAGCCAATCCAGGAGATCTATCTAACGCCCGAATTTGAAGATCAAATGAAGAATAGAGAAAGGTAGGGAAATGAAGTTAGTCAAAATTTGACTCACTGATGGGGAAAAGTGCCCTTGCTAGCCAGGGGCACCCAAACTTTTGAGGCACCAAATGCAACTTTTTGAGCAAATGACATCTAAGATGTTTGTCTCAGACTTGATGAGGCTTCGCAACGAGTTCGTCAGCGGATTAATCGAAGTTGCCAAACAGCCGGAATCAAGAGTCAAACAAAAGGATCTAGTCATGGAAGTCAAAGTCAAATTATGAGTTCAAAGCACAAAAGCACCCCTATTGGCCAGGGGCGCCTAGGGTTTTGAGTCTTCAAATGCAGTTGCTAGGGTTTTCTAAATATTCATCCTGTTCAGAATTCTTCAAGCTTTCCATTAAATATCTTAGCTTGATCAAAAGAATTGTTAGTAGCCGACAGCGGCAGATTGAACGAAGAACAGAGCATGAAGGACAAAATTAGAAAGTTGTAAAAATGGTTGTCTGGCAATAAAAACGCCCCTGCTAGGCAAGGGCGCCCAAGATTTTAACATGCCAGATGCAGTTTTTAGGGTTTATGCCCTCTAAAAGATCATGTTCAGTTTTGATCCAGCTCTGTGATCAACCTCTTAGCCAGCTCAGGAGATTTGTCAAGTGCTAGGAAATGCAGGCAGAAGGGAGGTGAAAATCAAGTTTGAGATGGTGAAAATCCTTGAAAATCTTTTTAAGTCTGATGAGAAAAAGCGCCCCTACTAGCTAGGGGCGCCCAAAGTTTTGATGACCCATAAGTCAAAATTAAGGTTTGCAACCTTAAGAAGTTCCTTTTCAGTTTTGATCTTGCTCTTCAACGAGACAGTCATTCAGTCTATTGGATCAGTTAGTCATTCAGAAATAGTGATCAAACAGAGGCTTTGGTGACGTTTTGCAAAGGCTAAAAAAAATGGAAATTTTCAAAAAGTTTTATAAGTTTGGAGAAGTTGGCGTCCAAAGTCAACTTTGACTTGAAGATATTTTTGAAGTGAATGTGCATGCTTTGGCCGCCCTAAAATTTAGGGATTTGACAACTAAACTAAAACTGATGAGCAGTCTTCAGTTAACAACAACAAACTGAATTATGAATTGCTCCATTTTTCTTGTTTACTACATCCTTTCTTATGCATGATTTTTGACGCCTATTGAAGGATTAGTCTTCATTTGGTTGACTAAATGGAGGTCCAATGAGGTCGCTTCATTCCTAAATTTAGGAATTTACTACATGAGATGCCTCTATTCATGAAAAATTATTTAATTAAGCATTTGGGCGTCCATTTTCTCCATCATAGGTTGAAGACGAGCTCATATTTTCTCATGCAAACAGGATTTGAAGGCGCTACAAGAGGAATTTTTCAGATTTGTTCAAAGATTCATGATCGGATTGCACAAAAGAACACATTGGCAACATCAATTTTTCCAAAACAATTTTTCAGAACAAAATTTATTTTTCTTTAGTTTTCAACGATTTGGGTCCTCATATTTTCAGCTTCTCTTGAAGATCAACAACTTTTTCTTCGAAGCTTTTGCCCTAAAGTTTTAGGGTTCTCTTTCTTCTGTCTTTTTCTAAAAATTGATCAACTGGGTTTACTCTATACAAAATGTTCCAAATTTTTTAGCCACTTCGAGCTGAAAATTGAAGGCTTTGCATGGTGGTCAAAAAGACATCTTTTTTCAAAATATGGTCATCTACGTTCATTCAGCACAGTGATGGCAACTAAACCCATGTTCCAAAATTTCTTAGGAAAATTGCCCCATTGCTTCCCTCTTTTTGAAGCTTCCTTTGCATGGTGGTGAAAAAGTCATCTTTTTCGAAAACAGATGATCTAGGTTTGATCAGCACAGTATTCTCAACAAAACACACGTTTCAAAAATTTTCCAAAATTCTACCTTCGAAAAAGCAATCAAAAGCTATTTTTAGCTTTTTCAAAAGTTCATCCGAACTGTCATGTCCCCAAAATTGTAACACCAAATATGAAATATTGAAACACAAAACTAAATAAATATCAAAATAAATTGTCATTTAACTATTATTATCATAAGTATAATTAGCATAGATAGTAATACAATTATCTATTGAATAGAGCAATTAATATCATTAAATTAAAATATCATAATAATAGAAAGTCACAAGAAACTGATATTATCTATGCCTTAGTAAATAATAATGTAATTGATATCATAGTAAATAATAATAACAATTAACATCATACTATCCTAGTAAATAATAATAATTAATATCATTAATTGGAAATATCAAAATAATAAGAAACTATGACTCACTAAATAATAATAATAAATGACTACCATAAATATTATAATTATAAAATAATTCAAGCCCAATTCATAGGCTAAATATAAAATATAAAATAAAATAAAATAAACAAATGTAGAATAAAATAAAATAAACAAAATAAATACAACAAACTAATCAACATTGATTATGAAAGGGCAGCGGTTAAGTGAGAAGGTATTAGCATATACAAAGAGGTGTGCTGCTTTGAAGTGGTGTGAAATATGCTCTCTCAATTTTTTTTTATTTTTAATGACAAATACAATGTAACCAAGCACCCGTTATGGTTAGCTTAACCCAAAACGTTGCATGAAAGAACTCTAATCAAGAATGCACCCTAAAACCACTTAAGGAGGAGGGGCGGGCATATGGTCAGAGGATCCCTAGGATCTATTGAATCAAAGATTACAAAGATTACAACAGAAAGAGAGACTAAACTCAACACCAAGAATGTGCACTCAAGATCCTTTAACAGGCGAGGTGCTAACATATGGTGGAGTGCTAGTTGCTGAATTGAAAGAAGATAGGCGGATAACCAGCCATGAGAGAATTTTCCACTCCACCACCAAACAATGGGGGGAAAAGATTACAATTTAAACACTTCGTCTGTTGCGGCAAGCATCCACTCAACAGTGGGAATTCTCCACTTAACCGTGGATGATAAATGAAAGATAAGGTAAATTCCTCCACACTGGCGGTAAACCGTCCAGGGGTTAAAATGTTGCATTAAATTCACAAGTAAATGTAGTAAACACACGACTGGATTAGTACTACTAAATCACAGCCTGACAAAGGAAGAAATTTGCAATTTACAAGCGTTACAATGACATATTCAATGCAAATTAAAGGAGGATGAGTCTTCAAGTTCTAAACCTCTCATATACTGGAATAGGAGGCAAAAATCTGAACTTATTGAAAACTGATAATTAAACAACAAACTGAAACTGTAAATCAGCAACCAAATTATCAATGAAATGCTTATATCTTTAGCAATATACCTCTGAATCACGTGAAATCGAAAGCAATGCACCTCTAGAGGATAGGCGCCCATGCTATGATGAAGAAACAACAACGAAAAGCATCCATTATTTAACTGGTACAATTCCCAATGGAAGGGGCGATTTTGCAACAATAAATCACACTTGGAAATTAAATCTGCAACTTGCTGAGAATGGTCGCCAAGACCTTAGGAAGGATATTATTGAATGCCCAGAACATAATTAAAATCATACAAATAGCTGTTAACAAAATCGACTTTCAGCTGTATGAAAATCAGCAACTGGAAATCTGGAAAAACACACCAAAATTCATCTTTGAAAGCTCTATCTGCTAGTTTGATTTGAGAAGCAGCATAAATTGGAGCAAAGCCTCATTTTTAAAGAAGATGGGATGACTCTTCCAATTCCTCAGATGGTATGCCAAAAGACTTGACATAATTTAAATTCAAAAAAGAATTACTCTCCTCCAAAAGGCGTCCACTTTATGGCAATTAAAACAATTGAATAAAAGTTATTAAATTTCTCATGAAGGCGTCCCCCTTCAAGTCCCACTTTTAAAACACAACTTAAGTTAACACCTTAGGCCAAGGGGGTCAACTTAAAATTAGAACATTTTTCCTTGAAACGAAGAATTGCATTAAAATAATGCTTTCAAAAGGCCAAAGCTCAACTTAGAACAACTGCTCCAACAGGACATGATGAGCTGAAGACTGACAACTGCCAACTACCAAAAATAGTATTGACTATAAATAGTAAACACCAAGGAATACCACAAAACCTCCAAGCAAGGAACCCTTTGATTCACCTAAACGAGCCTACGGGACTCCGGAATAGGCTAATGAGCAAATGATAGGATCACTGATGGAAAGGGGACATTACATGGTGCGAATGCCACCAAAAGACATACCCCTTATCTAATTGGGGATATTTAAAGGGGAGAGGCCTTCAAGCAATGAGGGGAATCGTATGGAATGGGATGTGAATAAAGAGGAAGGGAATAAAACAGTTAGCAGCCGTATGTATGTTAATTCTGATCCATGTTTTATTCAATATAATAATGATCATAGTTTATTTCATATAGGGATGGTTGGAGTAAGTTTAATATTATTATAAATATATATATATATGTGTGTGTGTGTGTGGAATATATATACCAAAGTAATCATTATAAATGGGAACCAACTAGGAATAATAATATGTATATGTTTATTTAGGATATATAGATATATTATATATGATCATGCTTGCAGCAATTATTAAGCCTTATAAGTAATGGTAACTCTTTAATATAAACATAAGTAGATTATGTATATTTATGAATTGTCCTCATCCTATGATCAATCCAGTATAAGGTTGAAAGAGGTGAGTAAGGAATCGGAAAACGTGGAGAGATACAACAATTCAGGTGATGTATTCACTTAGCAATAATATTTAGCATATTTTGAATATAAGAAGCCGATATTGCTAATTTGATCATTGGTGTTGCTAGACTCATTGACTGTATTGTAATTGGCCTCATTGCATAAACTATTGGGGGAATACACATATGATAATAATTTAAGGAATTCACTCATATGACTTCTCTTCTGCATTATTAATTCACCTCTCTGCCCAAGAACAGAATTATAGAAACAAACTGAGAAATACGTTATCCCAAGAGGATGACGTCTAATAGAACATAGAACAAAATCTTGTCTCCGGGCATTCTGCATACATTGGTGATCCTTTTGAGCTAGGCCATTTAGATAATTCAAGTTGCATTAGAAAAGAAATCATTACTTGCTCTTTGATATTGGTTTCCTCTTATGGTCAGAAATTCATCTTAATATTTGTGTAATATGATAGGAACAATCGCACAAGAAAGTATACTACCAAAAATTGCATGAATAATTTCTTTATATTTCTAAATGCATTTCCAATTCATTTCATGAATATAATGTAGGAAGGTATCTACTTGTGCATTTTGCTAACTTTCCTTAAAAGCATCTCATTGAATATATGAACTATCTTTTCCTAAGTATCAGAAATAGAATGATAATAAATACATTTATTGTGTTTATGTAAAGATTGTCTTCTCCGTGATTGTTACCCTATTAGGCAGTGAAGTATAGTCTAATTGGTTAGCCTAAAAACCCCCCTCTCATGTTCCTAGGCTTGAGAAACGAGTTAGACATAGAAAGGTGGGGGTCCCACTGTAGGAAACTACACTATTATAGGGGTGGTAGGTCATAGGCCCTTGGTCCGTAGGACTTCACCTTGTCCTAATAGGGCAAGTGTCTTCCGAGGTAATGCCATGTATGGAGAATGCAGGTACTAAGCCATTGGGAAAGGAGGGTTGTGAGATACAACCTCCCGTGCCCAAAACAAAGGCGTCAAGGTGGATCCATACAGGGCACTCCTCTTGCTTGTTAAAATTGCATTTATGATTATGCTTATATTTTGGATATCTAGATATTAATGCTAATAGATATATGTGTATGTGGAAATTTTGTTAATATGGTGAATGTAGATTTCAAACCAAGATTACTTCATTAAAAAGAACATTCATTTGGAAGGAAGAAACCCTAAACCCAATCAACAAATGAATTCTAGACCAAACCGGGTAAGGGACATTACACGAACATATCCAAGTTTACAGTAAAAATTCTAGTATTTTAGTACGCAATTCAATCCAATTGAATACAAGACCAAATCGGTCTTGATTCATGACTTCTTGAAAACTTTTGATACTGACTTGTGCCATTTTCATCCAATAATTAAATTAAGCACTTTGGAAGTCGTAGACAGTACTATAATCAAGCATCTTGATCGGTGCGGATTGTTGGCAGCAACTTCTATTCCCATCATAATATCAGATCTTGAGTTTTTCATCGCATGCATCAAGCATTACAACCCTTCTACACGACAAATTCAATCAGCAGATGGGCGAGTTGTTTGTAGTCTCAAGCCAAGAGATGTTGAAAAGTGTTTCGCCATTCCACCCCATACAGATAATTTCATCATAATCATGGATGAATGTGAAAAGATATGGCATGCAGAAAAGGATAGATCCAAAAAGAAGGTCGCTCAAAGGTGGCTGAAAGAGCAACGAACCAATTTTCTGAAGAAGCTTGGGCGTGGAGAATTCAAAGATGAGATTGCTATCCTAATTACCTTGCTCAACCGGATCACGGGCCAAGAAGAAGCTGATAGGTT
This sequence comes from Sequoiadendron giganteum, assembly GCA_007115665.2. NCBI lineage: Eukaryota > Viridiplantae > Streptophyta > Pinopsida > Cupressales > Cupressaceae > Sequoiadendron > Sequoiadendron giganteum. Next base: position 202,009,501 of record CM021105.1, read on the forward strand.
TCGGCCATGGATGTTTTATGTCATCTCTCAAATTGTCAATAATAAAGAACATTATGCTTGGGCACTATTGATCAGTGACGTTCTTCACCAGCAAATCACGAGATTTCTCAAGCTCCATGAGTTTCATATGGTTTCACACCTCGTCTATCTAATTGTTTTCAAGGCAATTTTAGAGTTTTGAACACCATTGGAACTCTTGGTGTTCAGTGTGTACATGAATACTTCCCACAGCTGGAGTTCTCGCAAGCTGAACGGGATTTCAAGCAAGTGAACGATCATTTTCTGATGAAGATAGTGAGAGATCTTGACAAAGAGATGCACATAAGGATTTCAGCTGATGCCAAATCAGCAATGTTGAATTGGGCTAATTGGTTTATCCAATTTCCCACATTCACCTACATTAGAGTGTATGGTTTCTCAGGAGAACCTTTGATGCTACCAAGATACCCATCTGACAAAGTCTTGTTCATGGAGTCCTTGAGACAAGTTCATGAAGTTCATTCTTTTCTACGCAATCAGCATAAGACAACATTCACTTTTCCATGTGGATTGGGAATATACAAATGCAAATCAGCAACCGATTGTAAGTTGATGAACAATGAATTGTCAAAGCTTCATCTCAAGTACCTCAACGAAAAGCGCTCGTATGATCCTTTGGGCCTCTTTGCAGCTCGTTTGGAGCGGAATCATTCACACAAGCCAGCACTTGAAGACTTTTGGGTCAATTGTGAGGATGAATTCGAAGTGCGTAGGCGCCATTATTGTAGACTCACTCTTTGAAACATCCCTCCTCTTAATACTCGAGTAAACTCAAGAATTTACTAGAAGGTAAATAAACTTAGTAAACATGAGAGAGAATTTTTTTTTTTTTAAATAACATTTGCATAAGCACAAGAAATAAAGTACAACTTTTCTAGATAATTTCAAACTTGAATCATATATAATCATAGCTAGAATTTAAAGAGAAGTCCTTACACTTTTCATTTATATTACATGTAATGTACTTGGAAAAAGAATAGTTTCACCTCATAAATTCAATTGTCATATACCATAACATGGAGTTCACTGCATCTAAAATGTTGATATCTATCTTCCCGAGCCTCGGTGAGTCTTCTTCTACAGAGGGAGAGCATCATCCGAGTGCTTTTCCTCCAACCACAGACTCAAGCAGTCCCCTGCACACTTCCTAACTGGAAGTGGCCTTGCCCTTCACAAAGGGTATAGATATAAGGAACTGTCAAGTTTCTCCATCTGAGTCCTGGTGATGTGTCCTACAAAACTCAATTGACCATACAACTCCAGACCCCTACTGGCTAAGTATGATCATTCTGATTGGTCATGCCATCTAGACACACACCTCTGACTTGACTTAGGAACTATCTCATCCTATAGTTTTACTTACTTTATTTGGTACTCTAGACACAACTTGTTTGTACTGAAAATCTATTCTAGCCAATCTGACTTAGATCTAATCCTTAATTCAGGATATACATGTAATGTAAAGATTTAGGTATTTCTAACCTTTTAAAAAGTCCCTTATTGCATTCATGCAATTTCTAGGGTTCTTGACTTTCTGTCATTTTACTCTCTAATTCAAATAGCAAACATCTTTGATGCATTAAAACGAGTTTGACATTACCATGGAATCTCTTAAAGTGTTACAAAGACTCTTCCTGTCCTGTTCTATGGTCTTCTCGACCTTTCACTATCGATCAAATATGGATTTCTCAACCTTTCACTGACAATCAATATATATAGATTTCACATATGGTGTTACAATATCATATCCGGCATAAGAGTTACAGATTTCCTATACCGTCCTTGTTTCAAAACTAGGGTTTAGCTTCTCTAACCCAATACATGGAAATATCAAACATCCTTGTCTTCCAAAGGTAATAGCATAAGTGTAACAAAACATAAGAACAAATACTTCTAGTCTTTCCTAGACCACTTGGCATTGCTTGAGTTCACATTTCACGTAACCTGAATAAACATAGTATTCAAGGTATTTCCTCACCAATATAATATCTTAAAGAAAACTATCATTCCATAATGCTCAAGGTTAGATATTAGGAACCCTTAGGTTAGCCATCTAAGTATCTGGTGTTGTGTCCTTCCTGATGTCTCACGGTCACACAACTATAGATCCACTCTAACTATGTGTGACACTATTGGAGACACTAGGCCATCTAGAGCACTGTGCACTGAAAATACATGCAGAGATGGATGCATTACTTTGGCCAAAGATTTTCATACATAAACATTATGCATTAAACGTTGTCATATGTCCACCACCCTGACTCGACTTATAAGTTGTCATGTCCTATAGTAAGTTTAAATTGACCTTTCACTCTAGATCTAAAGTAAGTGGGTTCCATTCGATTCATAGTTCATACTAGGACAATCGATTCCCATCTTGGGTTTGTTTCGACCAATTAGGTTACCTTTGTAACGAGGAACTTGTGACTCCTCGCCACCTCCTTCCACTCTTAGCGATTACACAAACTGAACCACATTCATCAAACATGAAATAGCTTTCCTTACCCAAGTACAGTCCTTTACAAACAAAGTATTCCCAGTTCAACCTCCATTTGTCCTGCTCTGAATGTCTTTCCCTGCGCAGAGCTATAACTCTCCCCTCTCCCTCCCCCCAAAAACCAAAAAAAAATCCTCATAATAATAATCTTCTTTTCAGAAGACTAAAGGATTATTACCTCATCCTAATCTGCATGCTTATTTTCATGAAAACTACCACCCTTTACCAAGGTGGCGTGAGTGGTTTCTCCCACTCGGCCAACTACCACGATCATGGCTCCCACAAGCATGAAACCAGCTAGTCTATGGTGAGCTTGAAGCTCCCATTAGTTATGATGTCAACTATATCAAAGTAATAAACACAATAACATAGCAAAATATTAAATATCAAATTTATATAATTATATTATAATATGTTAACATGCATCCACTAGATGTATGTGAATACTAATATTAATGAAGATTTCGTTTTTCCTACATCACCTCCTTCATGGAGATAGAGTCATCATGCAATTTAGGGATTAAGCACCGCTCTCCTTTCTTTGCTAAGGACTCAAAACTTAACAGACCAAAAGGGTCAAGTATCACTTACCCGACTCAACTAGGTTCACCAGTTTGCACCAACACTAGACCTAAGATGGCGACAACCTGTTCTTTCCCTTGTATCTATACCCTTCTCTCTGATGATTCTCTCCCTCCCTTTCTCGGAGGTTGGAAACCTGTTCCCTAAATGCAACTTGCAATCAACAACATGAGATTAGTGTATCATTAATCATTTCATAATCCTTATGAAATCATCACATCTTAACAACTTTTAAACAAGGTTACCCCAAGTTTCCAGGACGGGGACGGTACGGGACGGCGGGACGAGTCCCCAAGTTTCCGATTTTTGAGGCCAAATTTAGGGATGGCAAGGGACAGCTATATAAAATATAGGGAAAATTTTAAATATATAGGGAAATTTTAAATATTCATATGAAAACATGGATAAAGCATACATAATATACATTATAGAACCTTAACATATAACATTTGTGTTCAACATTCTTTGTCAATACTCAATACACATTGAAAATTCAGAATTAACATACATGAATCATAATACAACCTCCAAGTTAAAATTTATAAACTTATATCAAATTACATAAGGTTATTTCCAGCTCACAAATTGGGAGAACATTTGTGATTACAATGAAGATTGTTTCACCTAGGTTATTGATTACTTGGCACAGAACAATAATGAATAGCTGAGGCGTCTGAAGGCAGAATTATTGAGTTTGTTGGGAGTGTGGACTACTGGAAGTAAATTCAATGCTGGTGTATTGTCTGATATGGATTTGAGCAGTTAAATGTGGGGACAATTGCTGCACTCAAATTGCCTTAATATTCACTCAAGGAGTTTTGGGCATCAAATTGCCTTAATATTCAGCCTATTTCCAATTGTGAAGAAGTAAGAACTGTTTAAAAATGTCAAAATCCTAAGTCTTTGTCTCTAAAACCTGTTAGTGAACAGCAAACAAATAAATTCAAGTTTACACACTTTTGGAATATTTTTTTGTTATTTCTATATATCTTTAATAGAGCATCAAATATTTATCTTGTGAGTGTTCCAAATATTGTGAAAGATATATGAAAATAATTTAAACGAACAACTCATAAACCAAAAAATTGAAAACTATTTTATATATATATATATTTTATTTTTAAAACATGCTTTGACATGGGGGACGGCTCAGGCGTCCCTTGGCCGTCCCCGGGACTGGTCAGCCGTCCCTATTTGGTCAATGGCGTCCCCCCGTCCCGAGGACGTTTCCTGTGTTTTTTGAAAAAAGAGGTATGGTCCCCTGCCGTCCCCCCCCGGACGTCCTGGGAGGGGGCATTTTAGGGACGGTTTCTTTTAAACAAACACATGTCAATTATAGACAAGTAAACATAACTCATGAAAACATTGGTTTTTCCAGACATTTTTACTAAACTTCATATCATTGAATCATGTGTAATCATCTACTAATTACTTCAAAAGTAAAAAGTAAAAGGTTAGGGGTGTAATACTCTTCCTCAACTTGCTGATTTCTTATCAAAAGATGTTGAAGGTTTGTTGGATGATGATGGAGAAGTGTTACTTACTACATTCATCAAAGATCAAGTTGCTCACCAGCCGCTTCGACAACTAGATTGGTATGCCAAAGAGAGCACTTCAATTGAGGATATATCAAGCCGAGTTGTCAAGACCAGTATGCTTTTCTTGGACAGCAAGAGGAGGTGAGAGGTAGTCCCAATTTCAGAGCCGCCAATTGTACATCCTTCACTACCTTCCTCTTCCAAGGGAAAATCCAGAGTGAAGGCCATAATCAATCCGCCCGAAGGTGTCAGGGTTACCGGAAATACAAAGAATTTGAAAGGAGACACGAGTCAACAAGAACAACTAGCAAAGGTGCCAAAAATTCCAGTGGAGCCAGTAGCACAGGCTGAGGCTAGGTCCTCATCTTCTGGTCCGCCACTATCTCCTTAGCCTCCTCCCATTCAGATAGATTCAGAATCAGAATCGCTAGTTTGTGGAGTCTCAGTGCCAATTAATTTATTAGGAGTTGACATAGATGTAGTCGTTTCTCCTAGAGAAGTTAGCGTAGACCATTTGTCTTGGCTTGAGAAAACTTTGGGTAGAAAGAGGCAAAAACCTTCCTATCGGTTGGTCTTTCAGAGTTTGACAATCTCTATCAAGACACGTCAGATAAGAAGATTAAGAAACAGGTGCACATAGAGCAAAATCCTGATGCAGAGATTTTCATTGAGGTTGCTACATCGCTGGAGGGAAAAAGACTAGATGAGGTTGAGGCTAATGATTTCACTTTTGTCAAAGCCAACCTGGGTAGAACTCAGCATGTAGATGTGAGCCTCTTTAAGGTAGCTACAAGTAATCTTCAGGAGCGGGTGATGAAGGACGGAGAAGACAAAGCAGCCCTCAAGGCTGAAAATAAGCAATTGCGACAATATATCTCAAATCTTCTTCATGGGACTTCAAACATTGTAGCTATTTTTCCACATGTTCTTGAACCACCTACAGATCAACGACTGGGTCAGTTGGTCAATCATGGAAAGCATTTGGAAGACTGGATCGAGGATTTTGTGACCAGGGGTAGATACATTCTTGCAGAGATGTACCAATTAAGGTACAATGCCCACGATCTTCGTTCAAGAATTCAGCAGTTTGAGTTGAGTATAGCAAAAAACAAACCAAGAGATGAGATCATCATTTCTCACTTGGCAATCGCATATGATGCTATTGTAGCAGATGAAGACAAAAGGAAACTTTTTGCTTGGAGAGAACAACACCTCTTCAAAGTAGAAACTTATGAAAGAGTGTCTACAAAGATGGCTAGAATTAAACAAAATATTGCCAATGCTCTCAAGCTTGTAAGAGGATTCATCACACAGATCCCGTGCCATTATCTTCATGATGATGGTACCTACATCAATCTCGGTGTCATATAATCAAAATTCCAAAGTTTGGTCTATGATGGTTTTGATGGTGATCCTGTGGCATCCAAGTTGAATCATTTTTCCGTGATGTCAACAAGTTTTGACAAGGTAGCTGAGGAGGTCAAAGAATGTCTGAGATTGACCACAAATGGAGAGAAGACATTGAGAAAGGATAGTATCAAAGTGCCTGAAGAAGATGCAGTTAACAATTTCTTGGAGGATATGATTGCTCAAGATGGCATGGAGTAGATAGTCAGTAGATCCCACGATTTTCGCCAAGGATAGAGTCAAAGGCAGTAGTCAACTCAACATCACTGTTGAGTTAAGATTGCTAATTTCATGCATGTTTATCTCTTCCTTGGGAATATTTTTCGGTAGAGTTGGAACTTTCAGTTAGGTTTCAATTAACTGATGTCAGTTATCAGTTGATTCTCATATCAATAAGGTTTGCATGGTGGCAAGTCCAATTAGTTTTAGTTTTAGACTAGTTAATTGAGGTAGTCTTTCTAGTTAACTACTAGTTATCTTTGTTTAGACATAGGAATAAATCTTGCATGTTGGCAAAACTAAATGTTAACTCAGAGAGATTTTAGGGTTCCCTACTCCTTTAAGATTCTATAAATAAGAGCAACCTTGCTCATTGTATTTTAACTTTTGCTTGTGATAACAAATTTCTGCACCATTTCACCCACAATATTGCTATTCAGTGTTAGTTCATATAGTGTAAGAACAAGATTGTATGCTTACTTGTGGTTGCAAATCGTTGTTCAATTTATTGTTTAATGTCATGTTATAAAGCTGGTTTGATCGTCTATTATATGTTTGTTTCATCATATAATCTGCTGTCCCAGATGTGTTATTGTTGTTCAAGAAAAGTTTTCAGGAAATAAATCTCACACCTTTGTGCTTTGATCCAATGTCTCATTTCTTTCAATAATTGGCTTCCGTAATCTCTATTTCAGCTTACAACCAAAAGTACAATGAGTCTTCGGGTGAATGTTGGATGCAAGTTTATTTGAGCTTTTGTGTCAAAAAATCATACTTTTTTACTTCTAGTTTTGTTGGCATTTCAAATCGCACCTCTAGAATGCGTTTTGGAAACGGACAGCTATGTGCAGTAAACTACTCTTCGAATTAGGAGGGGAAGCTCCTTCTTTTGCTGAGTTGCATAAAGAAAGTAAACTAAACTTAATTACGCCTATCTTTTTGGTTCAGCTGTGAGAACACAAGGTTATAGAACACTAGATGTTGCGGCTGAGGTTTTCCCTTTAATGAAACTAGACAGCTACAACTTAACCTACGCTTAAAACGTTTCTACCCTCCCAAGTAAACGAAGAGCAAGAGAGTTTAGAAATGGACGAGTTTGATTTTCTGACAAAGATACTTAAATAAACTTTTCTTCAACATACATTTTAAGGCAAGCTGAAAAAGAGATCATAAAAGTATTACGGAAATATGAGACTTTTATTTCAAGAGCAGCAAAGCAAGCTTCAAGATTTTATTTACTCACACTTCTAACACAAAACAATAGACGGAAATTTGAGATATTTATATCGAGACAGACAAACCACGCTCAAGATTTTATTCACTCAAACCTCTGGAACAAAAGATTACAATTCCAGGACAGCAAGTTGTAGCAACACGCTTGCAACATGCGATCAAAACCAGATTACAATCGACACATAACACGTGCACTAAACAAGGATTTGCAGCTAAGGAGGCATGCAAACTTGCTCTTTACACAAAGTGAACTGACACTAAATTGATAACAAACATGAAGGCATAAGCTCAGCGATTTTGTTATCACAAGCACGGTTAAAGAAAAATGAGCAAACACTGCTCTTATTTATAACTAAGCAGAGGAATAGGTAACCCTAAAATCTCCTTGCTTTTACAACTACTACTTGCCAACATGCAAGCTTTATTTCTAAATCTAGAACAAAATTAAAACATCTAACCTAGAAAGCAGATTTAAAACGGAAAGTGCCAACTCGTGACAACTTGTTACAACTGTTTTCTTTCTATCCTCAAAGAATGGATAAGAATTGAAACAAGAATAGAAAGAAAGCATGGAAGATGCTTCTAGAAGAAAGCAGATTTAAAACTCGATCACATCCGCTAAAAAGCGAGAAATTTCATCTTTAGTAGGGGTGTTGATGCTATTAATGGCAAAATGTCGCTTTTCCAAGATTTCTTCGCCATCTGCAATAGATCTCAAGAAATCTTCGCTCTCATTGTTCGCTTTCTCGAACCTCACTGACATCATGGAAATCATCATCATTCTCCCAACACTGCCATCGCTGCCATGCAATATGCTCTGAAACTCTGCTTGGACTACGTCAAGCCCAATGTATGAACCATCCTCAAGGCAATACTGACAAGGAATTGCTGCAACAAATTCTCTGACGAATCTAAGAGTATCAACAACTTTTTGTTTATACGCTGCAAACTCCTTAGATATTCTGACATATGTATTTACCTTGAAAAGATGACCACCTTTCCATTCCAGGATTTGTCTTTTGTGTTCCCTCGCCATTGTAGAGCCATAAGCCATCTCTAAATCTGCAATTATGATTTCGTGCATAGGCTTGAATTCAGCTATCAACTGCTCAAAATCCTGGATACCTTGACGTAAGTCATGAGCTTTGTATCTCAGCTGGAAGACGTGTGTCAAAACTTTTTTTCCTCTGTTGATGATCTCTTCAATCCACTCTTGGGTTTGCTTTCCACAAATAACTAACTGACTTAACTGCTGCTGATCAGCTGGTGTTTCTAAGACTTGAGGCAGCAACTAAGTTGTTTGTGAGGTGTCTTGGATAAGATTTGATATACATAACTGGAGTTGACGATTTTCAACCTTGAGGGCTTCCTTGTCTTCTCCATCCTTTTGCACTCTTTCTTGGATATTCTCTATTACCATCTTAAGCAAACTCAAATCAGCATGTCGTGTACTTTTACCAAGGTTAGCCTTGACCATAATAAAATCATCTTCATCCACCTCATCTCTGATTTTATCTTCATGAGGCGTAGTTGTCTCCATGACCATTTCACCCTCAAGATTCCTCTCAAAATGTATTTGTTTCTTGGCCTTCTTTTTGGGTGTTCCCTGGTAAATGCTAAGGTCATCAACATTCACCTGATACGAAGGCCTTCTTCTCGTCCTTCCCAAGGAGCTCTCTAGCCAAGTTGTGGTATTTCTATTAACATCCAAGGGAGGAATAATTGTAACTTCAGCCTCTATCTCCTCGTCTTCCAAATCAATGTGAATTGGCAAAGACCTAGGAGATGGTAAAGGTTTTTGTATCAAAAGTTCATCATGTTGTATTTCTTCTTGAAGTATGGGCTCTGGTGGAGGAACTTCTGTTTCAGTTGTAGGCTGCTCCTGTATAACAATCCCTGTATAATCCAACCTCCTTTTGGCACTCTTTGCTGATCTACTGCCCTTTGTGACCTCTTGAGACTGAACTTTTTCTTTCATCTTTGTTTGCGATCTTGAAGAAGAGGGAAGAGATGAGTGTTTCTTTGGCGGCTCTGCTACTGGAATAGACTCTTTTCATTTCAGGATCAAGAAAGTCTTATTGTACTCTACCACTTGCCGTGTCCTTTCTTCTACTGAAATGCATTCTTTGTTGGCCCATTTGACCTGTGGAAGAGGTTGTTGTTCAACCTGATTTCTAATATAGGCTGGGAGAATTACATCTCTATCATCATCTAACAACCCTTCAATGTCTTCTGATAAACAATCTTTCATTTGATGAAGGGTCAACCTACTGTTACTTCGCCTTCACACCTCATACTCGTCTCTGTAGTTAGCCCAAAAGTTTTCAAGTGCAAGCACATGAGCATAGTTTTGACCAAGTCGAGATGCATCGAAGCCATGGGGATCATATGATCGTCTCTCGCTGAAAGGCTTGAGACCAAGTTTGTCTAACTCCTTACCCATTAGTTTAGCTTTTGCGGATGATCTACAAGTGTAAATACCTAAAGCAAAAGGAAAGTTGAAGGCTGGTTTCTTCTTGTTACGCAGACGAGTGTGAACAATTGATATCTGCCTGAAGAATTCCATACACACTACTTCATCTAATGGATACCTCGGCAACATAAGAGGAGCTCCTAAATAACCGTACACCCTTAGGTAAGTGAAGGTGGCAAACTGTATAAACCAATCAGCCCATTCTGATATTGCAGCCCTAGCAACAGATGAGATGTGAACGTAGCTCGTTACCCAGGTCTCGCACTGTGTAGATTAAGAATGCTTCATTCACCCGTTTGTAATGATGTGATGCTGTGTTAAACTCCAACTGAGTATAGTATTTATAGACATGTTGAATATTTAGAGAACCCTCTGTGTTTAACCCTCTGAATTTACCCTGATAGGCAACCAAGTAGACTAGGTAGGAGACCATATGGAATGCATGCCTATTGAAATACTCAATTATTTGATGATGTAAGCAATCACTGATCAATGTAGGCCAATCATAGAACTCTGTTCTCTTCATTATATGGGGTATCACATAGAACATCCAAGGCTGAAACTTTGTTGCATCTGCTTGACCTGTAACTCGATTGAGTAGGGTGATTATAATGGCAAATTCATCCTTGAATTGTCCTCTTCCGACGTCCTTTGGCATTGTAGATTGTTTCTTCTTGTTGTACTTATCTTGATGTTCTTCCCATATCTTTTCACATTCTTCTACGTTGATGGTGACACTCCCAGACCAAGGTGGAATGGAGAAGCATTTCTCAATCATGTTTGGCTTTAGGCTGCATATGACTCTTCCATCAACTGACTGTATTTCCCTTGTGGCCGGATTATAATGCTTAATACAAGCAATTATGAACTCTAAGCTCTGTATTGAGAAAGGTATGGATGCTACTGCAAGGAGACCTAAATGGCCAAGATGCCTGATGGTGGTCTTGCCTGCATCTTCTAAAGGACATAAATTGAATACTGGCTTGATATGATGCAAGTTTGTCTCTTTTGTTTCAATGAAATCATGGTACAACATTGATTTGGTTTTGAAATCTGTGGGAGTGTACTCCATTCTACAAAACTTAAAGATTGACAATAAACATGCCTAGGTTCTAGCAAGTTTTGGCAAACTTTCTAAATTTAGCTTGTTGATTTTTCTTTATCAAACAGACGAAATTTTGGAATTTTTTTGAGATATGGGTTTTGATTAGAATCTCGTTACAAGCTAACCTAGGTTGAGTGGTACAGTGCTCACTCCAAGCACTAGTTATCACCCACAAACGGATCGGCAATTTGAGATTGTCAACAAGTGGTTAGAAGGCTACCTCAAAAATTGTTTCAGGGCAGCAAAGAGCTTGGGTTAAATGGCTTCATTTAGGGGAGTTTTGTTATAATTCTTCTTATCACATGTCAATTAAGATGTCTCCTTTTATGGCTCTCTATGGATATGATGCTCCTAACTTTGTAGATTTGGTGTTTGGTGATAGTAGAGCTCCCCAGGCGAAGGATATGCTTCAACAGAATCAAGACATCCTGAAGTCACTAAAAGAAAATCTGCAACAAGCTCAAAACCAGTAGAAATTATATGTTGATCAGCAACGTGTTGAACGTTCTTTTGAAGTTGGAGACATGGTCTACTTGAGACTCCACCCCTACAGGCAATCTTCCCTCAAAAAGAATGGTGCAGAAAAGTTAAAGCCACGATTTTATGGTCCATTTAAAGTCACCAAAAAGATTGGTGAAGTGGCATATGAGTTAGAGCTTCCAGCTGATAGCAAAGCTCACAATGTTTTTCATGTGTCTCGCCTCAAGAAGGCACTTGGGCACAATGTGGTGGCTACTTCAGAGTTACCTCTGCTAGATGAAGAAGGGCATTTGGTGTTGCTTCCAAAAGAGATTCTTGACACTAGGGAGTGATCCTTGAGGAGACGAACAATCAAGGAGTATTTGGTGAGATGGAGAAACTTGCCTATTGAAGATGCCACGTGGGAAGATGAACATATTTTGCAGCATCCAGCTTTGCGGTTGCTTGAGGACAAGCAATCTCGAGGAGGGAGGACTGTAATGTCCCCTTCTCATCAGTGATCATATCAGTTGCTCATCAGCCTATTCCGGAGGCTCATAGGCTCGTTGAGGTGAATTAAGGGTTTCCTTGCTTGGAGGTTTTGTGGTATTTCTTGGTGTTTACTATTTTTAGTAAATACTATTTTTGGCAGTTGGCAATTGTTAGATTTCAGCTCTTCATTTCCAGTTGGAGCAGTTGCTTGGGTTTGAGCTTTGGCTTTTAAAAGCAATGTTTTTGGTGAAATACTTCATTTCAAGGCAAAGTGTTCTAATTTCAAGTTGACCCCTTGGCCTAAGGTGTTAACTTAAGTTGTATTTAAAAGAGGGACATGAAGGGGGACGCCTTCATAAAGGAGTTTTAATAATTTAAATTAAGTTTTAATTGCCTTGAAGTGGACGCCTATTTGGAGAAGGTTTATTCTTTTTTGAATTTAAAAATGTGTCAAAGGCTTTTGGCGTCCCATCTTGAAAACTTGAAGTCATCTCATCTTCTTTAAAAATGAGGCTTTGCTCCAGCATTTGGTATCTCATGTTTATGCTAAAATTATGCTATCGAAATGACTACTCATTTTGCACTTCGAGGAATGTTGACCTCCTAGTTCCAATCCAATTTTGTGTTTGAAAGATAACACCTAATTGGTTTCCAGGCTGCTTCTCAAATCAGACTAGCAGATAGAGCTTCAAAGTGGTGAATTTTGGTGTGATTTCTAGATTTCAAGTTGTTGGTTTCTACACAGTTGAAGATCAATTTTATTTCCAGCTTCTTGTATGATTTTAATTTTGTTGTGGGGATTTAATAGTATCATTGCTAAGGTCATGGCGACCCTTCCTAGCAATTTTCAGATCTTATTTCGAAGTGTGTGATTTGTTCTTGCAAAATCGCCCTTGCTAAGGGTCATACCATTCAAAGAGCATTGGAAATTGTGTAAGTAAATTAATGGATGTTTTTTGAAACCGTTTCTTCACCATGACATGGGCGCCTATCCTCCAAAGGTTCATTGCATTTGATTTCACTCGATTCAGAGGTAAATTGATAAATATATAAGCATTTCATTGATTCAATGGTTGCTGGTTTTAATTATCAGACTTCACAAAGATCAGATTTTAGCTTCTTTTTCAATGTTTAGGAGTTTTGTAAATTGAGAGAATCATTCTTCACATTGTGGCTTTGTTCTATCATTGTAATACTTGTAAACTACAAATTATTTTGATTGTAAGGTTGTGCATTAGTAGTACTAATCCAACCATATGTTATTGCTGCATTTACTTGTAATTTCTAAAGCAAACATTAGTTACCCTTGGATGGTTTACCGCCAGTGTGGAGAATAAACTTTGTATCTCTCATTGTACCCACTGGAAAGTGGAGAATTCTCACTCTTGAGTGGATGCCTACCATAGCGGATGAATTGTTTATTTGTAATTTCTCTCATGGCTGGTTATCCGCCTATTTCCTTTCAATTTTGAAATTAGTACTCCACCATATGTTAGTACCTCGCCTTCTAAAGGATCTTGTGTGCACATTTTTGGTGTTGAGTTTAGATTCTCTCTCTGAATTGTAATCATTTTAGTTATTGATTAAGTAGATCCTAGGGATCCTCTGACCATATGCCCGCCCCTCCTCCTTAAGTGGTTTTAGGGTGCATTCTTGGTTAGAGTTTTTTTCTGCATTGTTTTGGTTTGAAGCTAACCTTAACGGGTGCATGATTACATTGTATTTTTCATTGAAAATCAAGAAAATTTGACAAGGTATCTTTCAATATATAAATATATATCATTATTTCCAACTTGATTTCAACTTACAATAATCTCTTGATATGAATACACATATATAAAATTATATCTTTATATTATTATATTTAACTTACTGTTTAATGTATTGCTACTGCCTCTCTAATATATATGATCTGCAGGAGTTCCTTTATTCTCAGACATGTTTACTTATCTCTAACCACCCTCTCTTATCTCTACTCAGCTACCCATCAAATATAAGGCTTGTTCTTTTTATTTATATCCGTCACCCATGATTCCCTTTACTGATTATTTTAATACCAAAGTTACTTATCCTCTTATTTTATTTGCAAACCTTCCCTATATATCTGATCGTCTCTACAAAGGCACTTTATAATATCATAAGGTGACTTTACATTTAATTAATTTAATGTTAAGTGACTAAATAAAAAAATAAATCATAGTCACTTAAGTGAATAAAATAATATTTTATTCTAGAAGCTTCTTGGAGGCTTGGTGAGAATTTTATATAAGGAGCTTTTGTCTCGCATTTGGGCAACCAAGTATTTGACATTTTCTACTACATTGGTGAAGGCTTGAATGTTGAAGCTAATTGCTCAAGGGATTGAGTGTCAATTTTGGTTGTGAAATATCCACCCTAGTTGGATAGTGGAGGAAGATACTTCAGTCTTTCTCATCGCAATCATTAGAGGATAATTTTGGAGAGATTGGTGACTTTTTGGAGGTCTGCAACTTTGTTCCAGTTTGCATGTCAACCATGAGAGGATTGGCATTTTCATTCACAGCTCTTCATTGAGTGATCAGATTTTTGTGGGTATTTGGGGGATTGCTTCTTCTCTTGTTGGCAATCATTTTGATAACAAGATTGAAGGGTAAAAGGTTGGAAATTATTTTTATTTGCATATCTCACCTAGCAGCAGGGGCGGCCCTTTTGACAAGGGACGATTTTGTCTTTGGAGGCCCTAGAAAAATCCAAGAAAATTCATGGAGCATGGTTAGGGTGCAAGGAGGCTAGGTGCATCATTTGGAAGGTCAAATATTGCTTCATCAAAGAGAATCAACCTCAACTTGGTGGCTGAAATTCATGGAGCATGGGTAGGGTTCAAAGAGGCTAGGTGCATCATTTGGAAGGTCAAATATTGCTTCATCAAAGAGAATCAACCTCAACTTGGTGGCTGCAATTCGTTTCCAGGTTTTTCATTTTCTCATATGTAATGCATTTTCAGTCAAAAGCATTATAAAATCTGTCTTAGTCGTTCATTTAGCATTCATAGGCTAGGTGATGTAATTGCTGCCCTATGACAGCCATATGCCATTGTAATTTCAGTCAACTCAGAAGTGAAGAAAGCTTTTCATTGTGTTGTACCCAAAATAAAAAATTTGGCATTCTGTTTAAATTAAGCTAAACAATGTAAAAATTTCGTCGAAAGTATGTTTTAGGTCAAACCAAACATGAAGTCTTTGTGGGTTTCTGTCAAGGAACCTATGGTTAAAATTCTGAAAATCTGAAAATTAGGGTTTTATGCCCCTAAATGTAATGCATTTTCAGTCAAAAGCATTATAAAATCTGTCTTAGTCATTCATTTAGCATTCATAGGCTAGGTAATCTAATTGCTGCCCTATGACAGCCATATGCCATTGTAATTTCAGTCAACTCAGAAGTGAAGAAAGCTTTTCATTGTGTTGTACCCAAAATAAAAAATTTGGCATTTTGTTTAAATTGAGCTAAGCAATGTAAAAATGTCGTCGAAAGTATGTTTTAGGTCAAACCAAACATGAAGTCTTTGTGGGTTTCTGTCAAGGAACCTATGGTTAAAATTCTGAAAATCTGAAAATTAGGGTTTTATGCCCCTATTTTTAGGGAAACCCTTAAAACTAGGACCTTCCCGGAAATGATTGAAAATGATTTTGATAGGGTTAATTGACTTCATGATCACACTGATCAAGTCAGAATCATCAAAAGACATGTTTTACTCTGGTGGGTCTATTCTCGTTTTTCAGGAACAAAGTTAGGAGCTTCGTAGCCATTAATGGCAGATTGGTCAATACCAGGTGTTGAAAGCTAAACCTCAAAAGCTCCAACGAAGAAGCCATAGCAGAAAAGGTCAAAAAGATGTTATAACAAGGGAGTTTCTCTAAACGAAAAAGGCCAAAATTTTTCTAACTCTGGAACCTCCACGTTTTGCTACCAAGGCAAAACCCAGTCTGCAGGTCAAAAAGGTGCCCCTCTTGAAGAAAGGTGCCCTTGGATCTTAGAGGGAAAACATAATCACTTTGCATCTTCACCTCAGTCATCTTCTTTGTGTTTGTGATGTCTCGACAACGCAACCATCAGTCAGATCATCTGATTCAGAGATCAACGTCCAACCATCAACAAAGTATGGAGAATCTATCAGCAATAAAGATGTTAAAACAGAGAGCTTCAAGCTAAAAGCGCCCCTGCTAGCTAGGGGCACCCCTTGATTCAAGGTACCAGATGAACCTGTCACCAGCTGCTTCATACACGATGTCTTTCTAGCTTCCTCCCAGCTACGTGATCAATTTGACAATACAGCCACTGGACACGCCAAATGATCACCAGTTGAGATCAAGCAGAAAAAACCAGAACTGAAGAACTGAAAAGACAAGCCAGAAATTGGCTAAGGCATTGCCAAAAACGCCCCTCTTGAAGAAAGGTGCCCTTTCTTGAAGGCGTTCAGATTCAGCCGAAATCTTCACTGCTTCCTAGGATGACTTTCTTGGCTATGATCAATCTCGTCAATGAGACGGTCAACAAAGACATCTGACAGCTGAATCACTTGATGACAAAGATCAAAGTAGGCAGTTTAGAACACAGTCAAAAGGTCAAAGGCGCCCCTGGCCCTTGAACTTCAAGGACCTAAACTCACTTTCATCAGCTGATAAGTCAGTCATCATGTGCAGAGTTGAGCTGGCTACCCAACGCCTTGTCAAGCAGATTCATCTAATTCATCTGTCAACATGAACATCAGATCGAAGCACGGAGGGTCTAAAAAGGTCAAAACAAAGAGCAGTCAATGAAAATTGACTAAGGAATTGTCAAAAGCACCCCTCTCAAGGAAAGGCGCCCTTCATTCTGGAGGTCCAAACTCAGTTTTCTGAGTCGATCACTCCCTAGCATATCTCATCAGGTCAATCTTATCTCGACAACGAATCTGCCAACCACTACTAGGGATCAACTGAGCAGCCAAAATTGAAGATCAAACGGAGGCACTTCAGCTTGCAAAATTGACAAAAAAGATCAACTCCAAGGATGGACGCCTAAAGGAAGTCAAAGCAAAAATGTTGACTTGAGTTAGCAAATTTGGAGCCAAAAAGAGGCCAAACACTCCACAATCAGTGGAAATCACCTTTTGGAACTCCAAATTAGACCTAAATCATGAGTTGGCATCCATACTTGGTGGATCTGAACTCAAATCATCATATATTCTTGCTAGGCGTCCCATTCTTCATTATTTTTTTGCAGGTTGAAGGATAAAACAGCAAATAGCTCCCAAGAACACATTTTCAAGATCTGGTAGAGGTTTCAGACGGATCTTCGATATTTCTGAAGATCAATGGCAGTAAAAGTATTCTTCTCCGATGATTGTTTCAAGTGGCAGTTTATAACTTCCAATCCACCTTTTGTCTACTTCCTCTATTTTTGTCTATAATTCTTTGCATGTCACAGGAAACAACAAATTACCTTAGATCTGACTAGCTGGGTATGATTAGCGCATTTTTCTAGCGAAACCCATCTTCTCAGATTTGCCAGAATAAGCAAAGTTGTTGCCCCTATTTTTAGGGATCTTTCCGAAAAAGTCTCCAAATCAAAAATCCAAGGAACTAGATTTGTTCAGCTTCCAAGTACGAACAAAACCCACGTGCCAAGTTTTTCTTGAAAAAATATTTCTCGACAGGCGCTATATTTAAGGGTTTCAAGAAAGTGTCAGAACAAGGTCAAGTGCCCAATCAATCTTTAAGTCTTGTAGAATCTAGTACTCCCAGGTACAATACAAGACCAAGACGGTCTTGGACCATGATTATCTGAAGACGATTGACACTGACTTATGGCAAAAAAACTCAGAAGTCAATTCTGAGGACTTGGAGGGCATGAACCAGATTACACTGCAGAACATTGAAGAGTCTGGCTTATTCCAAGCTGCATCCATTCCAATCACTTTACAGAGCGTTGAGCTTGTAACTGCTTGCACAAAGCATTAAAACCCTACTACAAGAGAAATCCTGTCAGTGGACGAAAAGGTGATTTGCAGCTTAAAGCCGAAGGACATAGAGACGTGTTTT
The DNA here is from genome assembly GCA_007115665.2 of Sequoiadendron giganteum. Taxonomy (NCBI): domain Eukaryota; kingdom Viridiplantae; phylum Streptophyta; class Pinopsida; order Cupressales; family Cupressaceae; genus Sequoiadendron; species Sequoiadendron giganteum. The sequence goes on from CM021105.1 coordinate 202,027,604, forward strand.
GCAATTCCACAATACCCTACCAAGAAGGTTGTATCTGTGACAGAATGCGGAAAGACATTCGAGGCTTCAAAAGACAAGTGTTCACTAATAATGGTTGAACATTGGTTAAAGGTGAAGAAAACTAGCTTGTCGAGATTGGTTGGACGGGGAGAATTCAAAGATGAGTACGCAGTGTTAATCACTCTACTTAGCAAAGTCACTAGACAAGAAGAGGAAAAATCCTTCCAGTCGTGGATGTTCTATATTATTGGCAAAATAATCAACAGGAAAGAACATTACGACTGGGCCTCTCTGATCAGTGACACACTCCACCAACAATTTACCAGGTTTCTAGAAGAGCACCGTTTCCACATGTGTTCCTACCTGGTATACCAAATAGCCTTCCAAAGCGAATTCAGAACACTAAACACTATGGGAACCTTGGGTGTACAAAAGGTCCAAGAATACTTTCCTCACCTTGAGTTTACTCTAGCGGAAAGGCACTTCAAGAAGATGAACGACCTTTTCACTATGCACACCATGCACGAGCTAGACCATGAGATGCACGTTCGTATTTCACTAGCAGCCAAGGCGGCAATGGTGGACTTGGCAAATTGGTTCATCCAATTTCCCACTTACCTACATACGCGTGTACGGCTACAATGGCCACCCTGCCATGATGCCACACTACCCTTCAGACAAGGTAGTGTTCATGGAATTTCTGAGGCAGTTGACCGAGGTTCAGTCTTACCTTCGCCAAAAGAAGAAGTCAGCTGCAAAATTTCCTATTCAAATGGAACTCTACAGATGTAAGAATGCAGGCGATGCTAGGTTGATAAGCCAAGAAATAGTGAGATTTAATCTCAAGTACCTCACTGACAGGAGGTCATCATATGATCCAAGAGGACTCTTCACAGCACATCTCGAGCAAAGATTATCACATGAATCTTTCATAGAGGATTTTTGGGTCAATTGCAAAGATGAGTTCGAAGTAAGAAGAAGAAACTATAGCAGATTCAAGCTCTCACAGATTGCACATTTCATGTCAAAAGACATCAAGGGCTTATCTGATGATGAATAAGAAGTCATTCTTTCTTCCTTCTTCACAGATCAAGTGGATGCACAACCACTCGGCAAAGTAGATTGGTACGCAAAAGAGAGTACATCTATCGAGGAAAGAATTGGTAGAGTAGTCTAACATAGTCGACTCTACCTTGACAGTAAAAAGACAAGGAAGGTAGTAGTTCCCCGATCAGAGCCGCCAACGGTTCAGTCTACACTACCTTCCACGTCTAGGAAGAGACCCAGACAGAAGAAGATGAGCATCCTTCCTGAAGGAATGTGAATGTCAGAGAGCACATGGGGAAGAAGAGGAATTGTTGGTACAAATCAGCAAGAGGTACAGGTGGAGACAACCACCAATTTACCTGAAACAGTTGAGAACACTGCAGCTACACCAGAGCCAGTGATTGAAATAATCACTGCAGAGATGAAACCCATTGCAGAAGCAGTTACAGCAGAAACGGTGCCTATGATAGAAACAGAGCCGCCAAATTCACCACCATCATAGAGGTCGCAAAGTCCCATTTATTTGGACTCGCCATTGCGAGGCATCGACACGGAACAGTCTCGTTCTTCTAGCATTCAGGGGGCCTATGTTCCTCCTTCCAACGAAGCTAGTCGGGATTCTATCTGGCTAGAAATCTCACTTGGAAGGAAGAGGGAAAGACCTTCTTATCAGCTTGACTTCACAGAGTTCGACCATGTCCCTCCAGACATGTCGTCTAAGAAGTTAAAGAAGCAGACACATGTATAGAGGAATGTAGAGAACGAAGTTGTCATAGAGACTGTTGCCCCACCTGAAGATAAAGACATACACAATGTGAGGGTTGAGGATTTCACGCTATCAAAGGCGAACCTTGGAAAGAACACTCGTCAGGTGGAGGCAAACCTTCTCAAAATTCCCTCAGCAAGCGTCAAGGAAAGAGTGACGAAGGATGGACAAGACAAAGCAGCCTTGAAGGATGAAAACCGTCAATTAAGAACATACATTTCTAACTTGATGCATGACACTCCCAACTCCTCGACTTTACCTCAAGAGTTGTTAGATCTCCCAACAGAGAGAAACCATCATCAGTTGATCACATACGGTAAACACTTGAGACGTCAAGTGGATGAGTTTGTTGTCAAAGGACTGTGTGTATTAGCAGAAGCATACCAGCTGAGAGACAAAGCACATGGACTCCGATCAGAGATCCAACAATCAGACTTGAAGGCAGCTCAAGAGAGGTGTAATGTCCCCATTTTCGCAAGCATCAGAGTTCGACGGACTTAGCCTATTCCTGGCCCTCATAGGCTAATATGTTTGGTTAGAGGGTCCCTTTTGGCAGTGAACAGTGGTCACTTTCCTTCAGAGTTCAGTGTTGGGTCAAGCTCAGCCTTCGTTTGACTCAACTTCACATACTTACTATTTATAGTAAGTCACTGTTCAAGGTTGATATTTTTAGACGGGCATCCGATCACATGGAGAACAGGGAGAGTCGACTTCTGGCTTAGACGGCATAGCAATCGGACAAGTATTTCAAGAGATATTAAAGTTTTAAGTGACTTAAGTGATTTATTTAAATATTTTAATGTTATTATAAAGTTATAAAGTAACTTTATAATAATAAAGTCACTTTAATATTATAAAGTGCATTAAGTGAATAATTTAAAGTGGGAATATATCTTTTATCCCACATTGGCCAGGAAAGTGTTGGAGCTCTCACAAGAAAGAATAAAAAGGGACTTAAAAGCTCATTCTCAATCATCCTGGATTGATATTTGTCTTATGATTTCTCTTTGGCATTTGGGGAAGGGAGCCCTAGGGTTTCTGCCAACGTATCAGCATTGGAGAGCGTAGCTGCTTCATTACAACAACATTCTGAGGTTGTGAAACTATCAGCTGAAGGTGTTTAACTATTGGCTTCATCCAGAGGTCAGGTTTGTGCTTCATCAGATTTAAAGGAGAATTTCAGCATAAGGGTTTCATCATCTTTCAATATCAGAAGATTGTAATACAGGTGTGCTCTATTGTAAAAGCTTTCAAAGTGAATCAATAAAATTATCTCTTTGCTGCTGTAGGGTTTTATATTTACATTTTCCAGCATTTTATTTCATGTCTGGCATCTTATTTGTGAAAACACAAACAAATACAAACCCTCATCATTCAACATCAGAATCAGAGGTTAGAGACTGATAGGTTTCTTACAGTGGTATCAGAGTCGTTTTCCTGCAATCCTGTTGGGTGAATCAAAATATTTTGAGTATTTGGGGGTTTTTGTTCTGAGACAAAATCTAGGCATTTCAATGGCATTAAGTCAGTCGCCCCAGTATTTTATACTTGGCCGCTATTATTTCTAAGGACGCATATGTTTGAAGGGAAAAGACAACCGAAATTATTTGAAAAAGACAAATTTAGGAAGACAAGACAAGAATCAAACAATAAAAGAATCGCTCTACTTTGTGACCTGTCGGGAGCAGCTAGTCCAGGCAAATATAATCAATTAACTTAAGGAGGCGTCATATCTATTTGGAGAAATCAAAGAAATGTGAGCGGGTAAGTGTTGAGAGCACGTTAAATAATATTCAGCGAAAACCTATGCCTTCACAACAAAGATTAGCTCATAGCTTGCAGCAGTCTAAAAATTCCATTTCAAGACGAAGGTCATCACAAAACAAAAAGAAGTTGTGTTTCTATTGCAAAGGGCCTTACGATGCAAACCATGATTGTCTTTTTAGACCTAAGGGCAAGGCGAATAGAATAATGCGGGCACCCTATGAGGATTCAGAACCTGAAAAATCCAATCAGCAAAGTAATCATGAAGAATCTGAGTCAGAACATGAGGTCTCTACAGGTGAAGTATCCAGAAGTCTCTATGATGAGTTTGGTTTAAAATGTGACAAGTTAGCAGATCATGATCTTCAACCTACCGATGGACATGGGGTTGAAAATGAAGTGGTGGTTGATAAGGAAATTTTACATGAAGAAAATAGTTTGGTGGAGCCACAAAATGATATTCACAACATTCTAGAAGTTGTGATCAGCATTGCTAACAATTCTGATTTTCATGACAACAGTGATAAAACTTTGCAACAACATGAGACAGCAGTGACTGCACATGTGCAAAATGATTCTATTGAGTTGTCACAAGAAGGTACTCAAGATTTGGGTACTAATGGTGCAGTATTTGATGTGGATTCATGTCATGGTGAGTCTGATTTTCCAGATCAGACCTTAGAGAACAAGTTTGATGATTCATGTGTTGACATAGAATCCCAGGATCGTGAGTTGGATGGTGACACAGTTACATTGGAAGAGGAAGTGTGCGAAGATACTGTCATATCTGCAGCTTCTACCTTACTCGATGAGCCATCTGTTGAGGTACATAGCAGCAGTACCTTAGTTGTTGATGTGTGCACTGAGGATAGCACACATGATGTTGTTGATCATGAGGTGAGTGATGAGGATTCAGCCTCTTACTATAGTGTGGATTTGGGTGGAAATGATGAGTCACAGGGGCATCACCGTCTGGCGGGGCAGTTAAAGGTTAGTGATAATATGATTGTTACAACTTTGGAGCATTTTGATGCTGCTCGACAGATGTTGGCAACCTATGGTTGGAGTACTCTTATGTCAGATGATCATGGTGACAGTAGTCTTTCCCTTTCAGAGTTCCATACACTATGAGAAGCTATTGGATTTTAATGAAACATAATTATTTGCAGTTACTGGTTGATAGGGACTATCTTCTCGAGTGGGATTGTATTTGCTATGATGCACTAAAGGGGAAAGAGGAGGAGGTTGATGAGCTCACTCATGAGCTTGAGGTGACTATGGACTCATTGCATGGCGCCCAGTTGGCCCTTCAAGAGTCGCAATCACAGTTGGAGGAGTTTACCGTGGAGTTGAATTTGGCACAGTCTCCACCAGCTGCAGTTACAACACAGTTTCCTACAGTGGCAGATGGTCATGATCTGACATCCATGGGTTGTAGTGAGGATGTGGTAACATCCATTCTGGACACAGGGGCAGTTGACTTGGTGGAGCTGAGTACTTTGATTGAGAGCAACAGAGAACCACATGTTACATCAGGTTCTCCTGTGGTCAGTACTATGACATATGACGCAGGTTCGATAGCTGGTAGCTCTTGTGTGGCTGTGGTGGATTTGCCAGAGAGTTGTGTGTTAGTGCACGACATGACTCCATCATCTTCACAAGGGACTCGTAAAGTATCATCTGGTTGGGAGTATGGCTCTCATGTTGATTTGTTTCCATCTCCTGGAAGCAAATTTGCTACTTCATCCCACGTAGTTGATTTTGGATGGCAGCTTGTTGTGTCTCAGAGTCAGAATGATCAACTGTAGGCTTCAAAGGATAAGGTTGAATCAACCTTATATCATTTTTACTGTAGGAGTTTGGAGCTATCTCCTGATTCCAGTATTGCTAGTGATGAGCCATTGACCAAGGTGGGACTGTTTTATCGCAACTACATAATGAGTAGTGCTCATTACTTCTCTTTTGACCCACACATAGAGGACTTGTTGATGCGTCAGTGTGGAGTGGCTCAGGGTTTATGCCATTCGCTATGGGGTGGAGAGTTACCATCTTCAGAGGATGGGATTAGCAACTGCAAGTACCCGACTCAGTTGTTTGTGGGGAATTACTTGCAGGGACAGCAGTCAGTTATCCATCATGCAGTTATGTGTCCGACAAAGTTTGCTACTTCTATGTCACAAAGTTTTCATACGGCTACATGGTTACAAGGTGACTATGGCATTAGTTGGCATGATGGCTTGGCTAGTTATCACATCCATGGGGGTTTAACAGAGGACAGAGAGAGAGTTGGTATGGTAGATGCTTCTAGATGTTCTTATCTCCACATGACAGATGGATGTGAGTTCAGATGGTATTGGGATCCAGGTGGTGATAGGTTTGGCATTAAGTATTGGATGGGTCCCATTAGGTTTCTTCACCACTTTCAGCATGGTGGAGTTGAAGGCAATAGAGCGCAGTGGAAGTCTGAGGATGACAAACACGACAAACTTTCATTTTGGGTTTTGGATCTAGGGATAGCTTGCGCAATTGTGTTTTTGCTAATGCTACAGGAGACAGTTAGAGATGTATGGGACACTTCACAGTTCTTCTGTTGGGCCTTCCAAGGAGTTGGGCTTCTTGGCAAAAGAGATTGCTTGGGGACAAGCAATTTCAGGGAGGGCGGACTGTAATGTCCCATTTTCGCGAGCATCAAAGTTCGACGGACTTAGCCTATTCCTGGCCCTCATAGGTTAATATGTTTGATTAGATGGTCCCTTTTGGCAGTGAACAATGGTCTCTTTCCTTCAGAGTTTAGTGTTGGGTCAAGCTCAGCCTTCGTTTGACTCAACTTCACATACTTACTATTTATAGTAAGTCACTATTCAAGGTTTCTATTTTTAGACGGGCATCCGATCACATGGAGAACAGGGAGAGTCGACTTTTGGCTCAGACGGCATAGCAGTCAGACAAGTATTTCAAGAGATATTAAAGTTTAAGTGACTTAAGTGATTTATTTAAATATTTTAATGTTATTATAAAGTTATAAAGTAACTTTATAATAATATAGTCACTTTAATATTGTAAAGTGCATTAAGTGAATAATTTAAAGTGCGAATATATCTTTTATCCCACATTGGCCAGGAAAGTGTTGGAGCTCTCACAAGAAAGAATAAAAAGGGACTTAAGAGCTCATTCTCAATCATCCAGGATTTGATATTTGTCTTATGATTTCTCTTTGGCGTTTGGGGAAGGGAGCCCTAGGGTTTCTGCCAGTGTATCGGCATTGGAGAGCATAGCTGCTTCATTGTAACAACATTCTGAGGCTGTGAAACTATCAGCTGAAGTTGTTTAACTGTTGGCTTCATCTAGAGGTTAGGTTTGTGCTTCATCAGATTTAATGGAGAATTTCAGCATAAGGGTTTCATCACCTTTCAATCTCAGAAGATTGTAATACAGGTGTGCTCTATTTTAAAAGCTTTCAAAGTGAATCAATAAAATTATCTCTTTGCTGCAGTAGGGTTTTATATTTACATTTTCCAGCATTTTATTTCATGTTTGGCATCTTATTTGTGAAAACACAAACAAATACAAACCCTCATCATTCAACATCAGAATCAGAGGTTAGAGACAGACAGGTTTCTTACAAGAGGCCGGGAGAGGAAGCGACAATTGTTGATCTACAACTAGCATATGAGTCAGTTACAACCATCGAGAACAAACGCCATCTCTTTGACTGGAAAAAACAATTGGCATACAAGGTGAGAGCCTACGATGCCAATTCAGTGGAGTTGATTGACTATAGACACTTTGTCGCTAATATTATCAACTTCGCAAGAACGTTGGTAATATCCTTCCCTCAAGTATAATATTAGCGTGAGGGAGGAGAATACATTGGGTTGGGAATGGTACAGAGACAATTTCAAGACTTCATTCGTTGTTCATTCCTTGAAGATCCCAATGGTTGCTGTAATGTCCCCTTCTCGAGCATGATCTTTTTTGTTGACCGTTGGCCTATTCCGGAGACCCGTAGGCTACTCAAAAGGTGAAATCAGGGTTTCGTGTTTTGAGGTTTGCTATTGCTCGTGAATTGATGATTGGATGGCGGATTCTTTCTGGGTTTTCAGAGAGCTTCGCAGTGATGTGTTTTTCTTGACATTCTGAGCACCTTCAAGAATTTACTATTTTTAGTAAATTCTATTTTTGGCAGTGGCCCTGTCATTCTCAGCACAGTTGACTTTCCTCTTCAGTCGACTCAGTTGGTTTGTTCAATTTTGGCCTTGGGATGCATTTTGGAGAGATAAGTTCATTTCTTTAAATCAATGTTATATTTTAATGTTATGATACCCCTTGGACTAGTCTCATAACTTAATGTTGTGTTAAAAGGTGGTTTTTAAGGGGTGGAGCCTCATGGAGATAATATTATATTTATTAAAGTCAAAATTGAAGCTTTAAGTGGGACGCCTATATTGAAGAAATGAATTTCATTAAAAGGTCAAACAAAGCTTTGAGGAAAAGTGATGCCATTCTTTAGAGGGAAAAGGATTAGGGTTTCTAGAAGCTTCCGGAGAGGTCTTCACAAATTATAAAAGGAGGTTTGGGCTCTTCTTTTTGTCATCTTATGTCTAAAGTATTGTTATGTTGCCGGATTGGTGTCGGGACTACTTCGAGGAATGAATGCCTCCTAGCCTTGGCTCGACTTCATGCTTGAGAGATAGCATCTAGTGGAGAATTTAGTTAGTTTGTGAGAGAATTTGTAGTGAGGTTTGCTTGTTGCATTATTTGCTTGTAGTTCTGATTTGCTGCATTTTATATCAGATTCTGAAGGTGCTGTTTCAGTGTAGCTGCATGTAGTTTTTACTCATAAGTCAAAAAATACAAAAAGAATCATTCTGGGTATTGAGTATTTCCATTTGTCTATGAGGAGGGACCCTTCATGTTTATTTTCAGAATTTTTAAAGAAGTCTGTGATTTTATTTAAGAAAATCGCCCTTCCTTGGGGCCCGTACCATCTGGGGCTGCCTTGAAATTCGTGCATAAAAGATTTAGGGTCTTTAGGTCTGTTTTCATGATTCAATATGGGGCGCCATCATCTGAGAGTCACTTTGCATCTGATTTGAGGTCGTTAGGCTGAGTATAGAGTGAGTTGTGAGCATTTCAATAGGATCCAATGTTGCTGGTTATGTATTTTCAGTTCTGAGTCAGTTATATCAGTTTGCTTAATTTCAGTCTTTGGGTTGGGTTTGAGCGAGAACTCATTGTGTGCATCAAGGAGACATAATACTTCATTACAGCAGTGATAGACTTTCTTATTCAATGATGTTGATAGGCATTCTCTAATTATTGTAAGCTGAACAGTAGTACTGTCAGCAATCTTGCTTCTTCATTTTATATCTCACCTTAATATTTAGCATCTCTGTCATATGGTAGCTCCAATTCCATCACGGTTTGGAAAGCACATTCTTGACGTCAAGTTATTTCAGCATAATAGTTGGTAGGGATCCTCTGACCACATGCTCATCGTTCTCCGACGCATTCTTGGTTAGAGTTCTTTGTATCAGCATTGCATTAAGACCCTTTGACCATATGCTCGTCGTCCTCTGACGCATTCTTGGTTAAAGTTCTTTCATCAAGTTTTGCTTTGAGATCCTCTGACCATATGTTCACACCTTGCCCAATTCGGGATCCTGGTGTACATTCTTGGGTAGAGTTGAATTCTGCATCGTTTGGTTCAAGTGCTAACCCTAACGATTGTGTATTGCTTAACTTGTTGTAATAAAAAAAGTGAAAAAATTGGTTCGGTATATTTCAGTTGCAAGTTAGTCAAAATTGCAGCCATGTCTATCTAGTTGGATGAAGCAGCTGCCCAATGCATAAACTATCAGCAGCAGCTTGTGATAGGCAAAGAAATGTTGAGACGCCACGCAGTCATCTTGAGAAGCATTAATTGCTCGAGGGCCGAAGAGGTCAACGACATGACTGAGACTTTGTTGACCAGTGGCGAAGAGGTGTAAAGCACCAAAGAAGGACGTCCTACCCTCCAGAATAGCAATAAATATGACTGAAGTCAACTTGATGCCCCTTTCCATGTTGACTCTAGATCCCCACAGATCATGCATGTTAGATCCCACTGATGTAGGATGTCTAATTGACTCCCACGATTTATGGATCTCAAATCTCCTTAAAAGGTGGATGTCTATTTGGAGACACGTTTATAATTATAGTTCACTTTTAGTTAGGTGTTAGTCAACTGAGGTAGACTCCCAATTTGACTCTTTATTAGTATCAGTTAACTAAGTAGTTTTCCAGTTAACTGCTTGCTCACCTACTTTTAAACAGGAATAAATCTTGTTGATTGGCAAGAACTGTTTGTTAACTCAAGGAGATTTTAGGGTTGCCTACTCCTTTGAGTTTCTATAAATAAGAGCCTCGGGGTCATTATTTGTTTAACCTTTATTTGCTAAGCAAAATTGTTGCACCATTGTTGCCAGAGTTAGCTTGTTCATATTTGTTCACTCTTGGATGAGAGTTTGTTGGTTGATCGTAATTGTGCATGATTTTGTGCCTTTGTTGTCCCAACCTTTGTAATTCTTTGGAGAAGCTTGAAGAAATAAATCAGATGGTGCATGCTTGCTTGATCTAAATACTTGAGTTCTTTCAAAGTCTTGTTTTCAATAGTGTATTGTTTCAATCTCCTTCTCGGACAGGTGTCGTCACCTCCTTGGATATTTTGTTATCAATCATTATCGTGTGATGTTGTTTAATGAATTGTGTTCCAGCCTACACTTTGGACAAGTGTCATCACCTCCTCGGGAATCCTATTAACCGAATCATCATACTTTGTTGTTTCCAGTAAGCTGTTTCCAAGCCTATACCTCGGACAGGGGTTCCTTCTCCTTGGCAAGTCTCAGATCCAGTTTACTGTAGTGTACCGACACTCTGTTGATTTGTTTCCACTGAGTTTCATAGATCTGATTTTGTTTCAATTTGTGTTTGCCTTCTTTGTGCTCCTGAGTTTGTTTGCTAATAACACTAAAATGGTACTAAAGAGCATATGCATACAATGAAAGCTTCAAATAAACTAAGCTACTGAAACAACTTGAGTACATTGCTCAATGTAGAGGCCAAATATAATTTCTTCATTAAAAAATAAGATGCTTACAACATATAGTTTCCATCAGATTCGAAACTAGGTATTTCATAAACCATACTTTAACTTACAGCCAAACATCACTGTGAATAGTGACTTGCTATAGTACCTGCCCCCAAAGAAGTGCACACAACTTTTGGAAGCCGAACTTCTCCCACCAAAATCCGGATTGGGAAGCCTTCTAGGATATGGGAGCCCCTTTTGGGTGTGATTGCAGCCTCTTAGAAAAGGCGTTTTTTTTCTTTTGCTGATTCAAACCCTCAAGAAAACACAGTTGGTTGTAGCTTTCTAAAACAGCTCCAAAACTCCACGGAAAGTAAGCAGCCCCTATGCTAACGCGATTGGAGTCTATGGCAGTCAAAACCATTCAAAAACAAGCTTGAAATATGTTGGCGTAAGAACTAACACCTCTGGAGTGTGAGTTTGTACGGACAGCTATGCACACTACGTAATGAGTGCTCTTCAAATTAGGAGGGGAAGCTCCCTCGTTGTGCTGGAATGCATAAAATAGAAAACTAAACTAATGTCCTATCTTTTTGTTCTCAGCTAGTAGAGGCACAAGGTTAAGAAAACCTAGAACGTTGCAGCTAAGTATTTTCTGGTTTCGCAGATCATCTAACTACAACTAAGCTAACTTCTTTAAATCTATCCAGTTTCCTCAAGAAACAGAGCATGAGGAAATGGAGCAGGAATGTATTATACGATAAACTTCAGGTGCGGGCTCACAACATGAAGGCAAGGGAGGCGCAACTATTAGCTAATCCGGGAAGAAGTTTATTAAAACAAACAAATAAACGGTAAACCTGGTATAGCTTCACAACATGAAGGCAAGGTAGGCACGACTATCTGCTTGGCTGAATGAGTCTACTATCACACACATCAAACGATAAGCTTTAAGTACAGTTTCGCAACATGAAGGCAAGGTAGGCGCAACTATTTGCTCTTCTGAATAGGCTCATGATAAACAAAACACAAGGTAAGCAACTGGGACAGTATATTGTATAGACGCAATACGCATGCAATAACGATCAAACCAGCAACCCCATTTAACTAAGATTGAATAAACACCATGACAATAACATGAAGGCAAGGTAGGCGCAGCAATTTATTATTACAGCAATCACTCTTTGAACAGATACAATAATAGCAATACTACAGGCAAGGTAGGCGCAACATGTATGCTATCAAGCAAAAGTTCTAATTTACAAGGGTGAACCAATCTTGAGAATAGGCATGTTGCCGACAACGCAGCAATTCTCTATCACCAGGAAAAGCTAATTACAAATGAGCTGAAAGCTCTTATTTATAGACATCAAGGTGTAGGCAACCCTAAAATCACCTTGAGTCAACTACAGTCTTGCAAGACATGCAAGATCTTATTCTCTAAACCTAATTGAATGAACCTACACAGTTAACTGGGAAACTACCATCAGTTAACTGAAACATCTAATCTAAATGGACAAGGTGCAACATGCACGTCCTTATTGAAAGCAAGTTAACTGGAATGCTATCATCAGTTAACTGAAAGATCTAATCTAAGCTCCAAGTGTTTGTAGATGTTTCCAAGAAAGACATGCATGCAATGTGTAACAACCAGTTAACTCGGAAAGAAGCCTCGAGTTTAACTCCTGTGTCTAATGTCTATCTTGGAAAAGGTGGGACGCCTTGAACTGAAGTTCACTGACCCTGATCTCGAGCAAGTAACCCCTCCACGAGGTTAGTAACTGCATCACCATCTAGAGGTCATCACATGTCTCAACTGTCAATCAACTGCTAGTTAGTAACTCAAGCAAAACCGAAAACCTCTGCATACTTAAACTGGCCCTTCATTGGTTGGTAACTCTGGCGGCTCTGTAAACTGAAGTGATGGCCACTATTTCTTCTGCAGCTTGACGTTTCTCACGTTTTTCATGCTTATCAACCCTCTAAACTGGCCTTGGAAGACAATCAGCTATACGAGGCATAAAACCATGTGGACTTGAGTGACTACTCTTGTCAACCTTTCCGATGCGCTTGATACAAATCAATGTCAGCTTTTCTGATGAAATCATGAATTAAGACTGACTTGGTCTTGAATTCGTTCTGCGTGAACTACATCCTGAAAAACTCGCCTGTTGACTGTGAACATGGCTATATTCTGACAACTTCTCCAAAAACCAAAAATCTCTCCTAATGAGGCTAAAAATAGCTTGTCGGAGGGCAATTTTCACAGAAAATTATGAGACGTGGGTTTTATGTAGAATCAAATTCTAAGATGACCCACAATGTCAGAATTGTGAAAAAATGTGATTTAGGCCCGCATGCAAAAGGTTTTCAGTTGAGATCTGAGGGGCGGCTGTGAGGACATTTTTCCCGAGAAAATTTGAGATATGGGTTTTGTCCAGAAGATATTTCTAAGACAACCCACAACGTTAGATTCGAAAAATATCGACTTCTACTCCACCATGCAAAGGAATTTCACTTTAGAAAATCAAAGCCTCAAGAACTGATGCTCTGGAACAAATTTTTCTTGAAAATTCTAGCACATGGGTTTTGCTGAGAAAGCAATTCTGAATCAACCCAGATGATTTGTTTTGCCAAAAACGCCAATTCTTCAAACATGTGAGAAAAATTTAAGACGAGAAGATGGAAGAAATCTAGAGAAGAAGAAAGATGTTTTTTAATTTTTATTTATTTATTATCTTCTTCTGTCAAAATCGCCACTCTGCCTTGAATTCTGCTGATGAATCTTGACTTGTACTTGCAAAAGAATATTTTTTATGCCTTCACAACTGACCGCTGAAGAAATTCGCCCAACTCTGGAAAGAATTCACCTCTGCTCAAGCTGGATGAATGAAATGATGAATGCCATGCTTGCATAACTAGAGCAAAATCGTACTACAAAAGCAAGACTGCAAGCTCAAACCCTAACTGTGAAGAAGGAATCTGATTGGCCCTTTACCAATTGAACTGCTACTGTCTCTGAGTCTTTAGACTAAAAATAATATTTTAATTTCAAAGCATGCAAAGAACTAAAAGTGGCACCAATATTTATCTTTGAAGAAATTCATCACTTTTTAATGCCTTGCATGCAAAAATATTATTTTTATCATTTTGCCAAAAATAGCATCTTGTTGTGCTCAACACACTTCCCTGATTTTAGAAAGCCAAAATTTGACCTTCTAGGCGTCCATTTGCAAGAGTTATGAGATTTTTGAGAATCTCCTATTTTGTAGCTGATTGCAAAGTTACAATTGACCCTGTTCAACTCTGATTTCCCGATGATTGAATGAGCCTGCGACTGTGCTGAGATATCCACTGCGAAGCCTGCATGACAAGGATGAAATGTCTGCTGGGAACAACAACTGCTAAAATCATCATCTGATACCTTAGAAAATTAGGCGCCTCTGATTAAATTGATGTTTTGACTCCAGACTTGGTCATTTCTTTGTTTTGCCTTTTGATGCTTCAAACTGCCGTTGACGATGAATGATGAACTCCACTGACTAAATAATGGATTCATTGCATGACTAGAAGTATTCTGCATCCAATGACTGTATATGAGGGATTTGAAAATTGTATTAAGAACCCCAAAAGAATGAGCGCCCCTATTCTGTGATAGCTCAAACACCATTTTGACAAAAGTGTGATTTTCATCTGAACACCATACTTTGACCCTTGATATCGGGAACTGGAATGTTTCGATATGCGTGCCGTCTGTCTTGCTGTACAGTTTGGTCAACTTGCAAGAGATGTTCTTGGAGACGACGAAGCCAGAAAATTGCTTTTAAGGCCTCTAAAAGAAAATCGCCTTTTTCAAAGAAAATAATATTCTTACACTTAGTCATTTTTTGAACTGCCTTCAATCAACTCTTCTTTATAGCATTATCATCTTGACCTCGCACGTACGAGCATTCGCCAAATCCCGGAGGTTGTCGGCTAGACTCGTTGGATAGCTTGAGTAATTGCACACAAGTCTTGTGAAGACTGTAATTGCAAATAACCCCGTCTGGCAGGCCTAAAGGAGAATCGCCCCTAGCCTATAGCTGTGCAGCTTTGTGTAGCTACGCTTCACCATCCTCTGTTTTACATGCTCGGTAGGACCTGTCACAGTTACTCAGAATATCGGATCGTCTTGTGAACGGATACACTGCAAAGCTGGACTGAGCTGGAAGAGATCTCAGGAAGACCTCAATTGCAAATTCATCCATCAAACAGGTCTTATTCAGGATCGCCCCTGGGCTACAGGGGAGCGGATTTGCATTCTACAAAACGTCATCTGACATGTATCTTGCTTGCAATTTCCACTTCCACCGCCGATAACCGGATTTCTGTACTGGATACGCTTTCGCTTGATAGCTCGTTGAAAAGCTAAACTAATTCTGCAAAGGCTGAAACCATCAAAACACACATGCATCTAGATCTGGGCCTTCAAAAAGAAAATCGCCCTTGGGCTAGAAGGGAGCGGATCTGCATTTCTAGACTGCCTCATTGATGAAAACACTTCGTAACCTTTGCTTCTGTCTTCGTTTGTCGGAGTTCTGCAACTCGGATGATCCTGCTTCATGGCTAATCGGAAAGCTGACTGAAAACTGAACATAATGAATGTATCCTTCATCCAAAACACTCAAATCTTGACCTTCAAATGGAAGGGCGCCCCTAGGCTAAAGGGGAGCGGATTTGTTTTGAATTCATTGATTTTCACCATTTTATGCTTTGCAAACGCTGTATCCATCCCTGCTGTTGACCATGTCGAAGCGTTGTGACTGCTGAGGTGTGTGGATGACTATACTTCATTATTTTCACATGTACGGACACTATAAAGTTGATTTGCACGTTGATTGCGCAAGTGTCTACTACGTTACATAGTGAAAAGTTCTCAGACTTAGAATATTTTAGCACTTTTTGCCAATCTGAAAATCCCCTCCATCAAAAGCATTATTTCCAACATCTTTTATCGTAGAGCGTTCCTCTTTGAGTTTCAGGCTTAGATATTGATACCTGGTACTGGCCAACTGCCATTGATGACCCCGAAGATCCTAACTTTTCTCCTGAAAAAGTGAAAACTACCCACCAGCCTTAAACTGACTTTTAACTGAAACTGACTTCACCATTGTGATTGTGATGTGAAATAAGCCAATCAAAATTAATTTCAGCCAATTCTGACAAGTTCTTATTTTTTAGGGTTTCGGGCTAAAAATAGACTTCAAAAACCCTAATTTTCAAAATTTTCAAATTTTGCCAGTATCTTCCTGGCATCACACTGACTAAAAGCCCATACTTTATTTGCCCAAAAACTGAGTTTTGACCCCACTTTTACAAGGTTTAGACCATTTTAAGCAAAATGCCTTAATGAAGCAAAAATTTCGGTTTGGGTAACAATCCTGGTTACTTCCTACAGATAGCATCAAAGATAGGATGGTGAAAGATGGTGAAGATAAATCAGCTCTCAAGGCTGAAATACAGCAGCTTCGCCAGTACATTTCTAGCCTTGTACACAGGACAGGGGATGTTGTCACTGCGCTTCCACATATGTTAGAACCACCAGCAGAGTAGAGATTCGGTGCGACTCTCTTGTTCGCATATGGTAGCGATTATGGAGGGCTGGAAGAGGGATTTTGTGTTGCTAGAGGCGGCGCGCAATACAGAATTGTATCAATTGCAGTATAATGCACGTGAGCTTCGTCTACGACTTCAAGATGAGGAACGTGATTTGGCCATTAGTAGACCCAGGGATGAGATTCTGATTGCCAACCTGGGAATGTCATTTGATTCAGTCACAGAGGCAGAAGATAAAGAAGAGGTCTACGTTTGGAGAACACAGTTGATCTTCAAGGCAGAGATAGAAGGAAAGATAGCATCTGAGGTGGCTGAGAGCAGAGAGCATATTACTAGTGCACTCCACTATATAAGAGACTTTGTGTCTCAATTACCATGTGTATATCAGCGTGTGGGTGGTGACTATGTTGAGCTTGCTGACATCCAGTTAGAGCTCCAAGCACTTATTCACGGTATTTTCAGTGGTGAGACCGTTAGCTGTAAGATGAATCAGCTTACAGCCATGTCAACATTGTTTGATGAGGCAATCAGGAGAAAGGGTGAGTTCCAGTGTGAGATGACTAATGGAGAAGACATGCTGCACAGACATAGGATTCTTCGCCAGAGCTTCAGTTCCCCAGATGGAGATGCAGTCAACGACCTCGTAGATGGGTTAATTTCTCAAGATCAGGGCCAGTATACTTTAGTTAAAGGCGTCCCACCTTTTTCCAAGATAGACATTAGACACAAGAGTTAAACTCGAGGTCTCTTTCCGAGTTAACTTGTTGTTACACATTGCATGAAATGTCTTTCTTGGAAACATCTACATGCACTTGGAGTTTAGATTAGATCTTTCAGTCAACTGATGATAGCATTCCAGTTGACTTGCTTTCAATAAGGACGTGCATGTTGCACCTTGTCCATTTAGATTAGATGTTTCAGTTAACTGATGATAGTTTCCCAGTTAACTGTATAGTTTTATTCAATTAGGGTTTAGGAATAAGATCTTGCATGCATTGCAAGACTTTAGTTGACTCAAGGTGATTTTAGGGTTGCCTACACCTTGAAGTCTATACATAAGAGCTTTAAGCTCATTTGTAATTTAACTTTTGCTTGATAGCATACATGTTGCGCTTACCTTGCCTGTAGTATTGCTATTATTGTATCTATTCAAAGAGTAATTGCTGTTATAATAAATTGTTGCGCCTACCTTGCCTTCATGTTATTGTTATGGTGTTTATTCGACCTTAGTTAAATGGGGTTGCTGGTTTGATCGTTATTGCATGCGTGTTGCGTCTATACAATCTACTGTCCCAGTTGCTTACCTTTGTTTTTGTTGATTATAAGCCTATTCAGAAGAGCAAATAATTTATACCTTTGCTTTCATGTTTAGCTGGCCGCGCCAAAAGCTATCGTTTGATGGTAGTAACGATAATGTAGACTCATTATCAACCAGAAGTAGATAGTTGCCTACCTTACCTTCATGTTGTGGTACGTACCCGAATTTACCATTCATTTGTTTGTTTTGATAAACTTCTTCCGAGGATTAGCAAAATAGTTAAAGCCTACCTTTACTGTACTTCATGTTGAGCACTTTATGGAGTTTATCGCATTACAATACATTCTCTCTGCTCCATTTTCTCAATATGCGATTTCTTGAGGAAATTGGATGAATTTTAAAGATGTTAGCTTAGTTGTAGTTACGCTGATCTGCGAAACGAGAAAATACTTAGCTGCAACGTTCTAGGTTTTCTTAACCTTGTGCCTCTACCAGCTGAGAACAAAAAGATAGGACATTAGTTTAGTTTTCTATTTCATGCATTCCAGCACAACGAGGGAGCTTCCCCTCCTAATTTGAAGAGCACTCATTACGTAGTGTGCATAGCTGTCCGTACAAACTCACACTCCAGAGGTGTTAGTTCTTACGCCAACAGTTTTCTGGCGCCCACCGTGGGGCACGAGGCAAGAAAACATTCAAGAAAGCTTCACGCTTTATGTCACGGGTATGACCATTTGGCGTCCTACTGCTCCAGTTCAACAACCAGGACTTACTCCGGCTGCCTTACAGCCGAACTTTGTGCTAATTCAAGGCGAGCAGTCAAACATTATCAGTAGCTTGCGAAGTTTCATCTTTGAAAATCATACATCTACCACTTAGTGGAGAAACGCAGCTACTACTCTGGATAAAGAAGAAGAAAAGGCGGATCTTGCAGCAGGTAGACCAGTTTTGCCACCACCCGCGTGGGAATAAAGCAACCTCGCTTACCAAGTTTACTACAGAAGGAGGCGCAATCCTCCCATTCAAGAAGAGCTGCACTTTGAGGAGGTTCCTGAGCATTTTCTAGAAGGATTAGAAGAAGAATCTCCAGCCCCACCTGTCACAATGGGCGACAACGACAACAACAACAACAACAACGGCAACGATCGGAACGAAAGGAACGTGAGACGTCCAACCCCACTACCTTGGGGCAATAACATCGGACCGTTGGCGTTACAAGGACATCATGAGCTGCCTAAGGGATCGCGAAAGCACTTTCCTCGATTCCATGGCGATGGATCTAAGCATCTAGATGAACACATATCAGCATTCACAGCGGCTTGTTCCGTTTTGCATGTTCCACATGAAGACATAGCTGTTCGTCTCTTTGTTGAGACCCTGGAAAGCAATGCATCAGACTGGTTTCATAATCTTGAACCTCGTCTTATCACAAGTTGGGCAGTCATGAGTGAGAAATTCTTGGCAAGGTTCAAGCCTGCCGAGGATAATCACCAATTATTTGCACAGCTCTCAAACTCAAAGATGGAGCCTACTGAACCAATGAGGGAATTCATAGCAAGGTTTAACCGCCTTGTTACACGTCTTGCCCATACATTAAATCCATCTGATGAGATTTTGATGAGCAGCTTCATCAATGCACTACCGTCAGAAATAGCCTTTCTCTTAAAAGGAAGTGAAGAAGTAGATCTACAACTCACTCAAGAGGAAGCTATCAAAATTGAAGATAATATGATTACGACGGGCAAGATGAGGAATGATTCAATCAGACCGCTTGTTCAAGCGTCTGCTGATCCGCTACTTCAAAAAGTAGCCAACGAGGTGACCATTCTCAAGAGGCAGTCACCCGCACAAGGGCAGCAAGCACTGCCTACACAACAGTCATATCAACCGCCATATCAACCTCAACAGCCGTACCAGCCGAAGAGGAATAACTTTCAGCCTTTCAACAACTACAAATCAAAGTTTCCGCAAGGACAACAAAGACCGCATATTGAAGCTGAGAAGTCTACAGCGTATTGCACTTTCCATGACACAGTTGAACACACCGGATCTACATGTCCGGAAAATCAAAGAATGAGTCAACTCATGGGATTTGCTGAGGCTACTCCTAGTTCAAGTTTCGTACCTTCACCAACTACAAATGTTGTCTCACCACAGACAGGCAACTTTGATGGCGACTCCGCAACGGGATATTTTGATAGAGAACCCGTTAATGAACAACAACAACAACAACAACAACAACAAGACTACTGCCGATACTCTCTTGCAGTCAATCATGAGAATATCTCATCGCCTGTGTTTACACGTGCACAACACTTCAAAGCACAAAAAGAAGAAGAGGAAAAGCGGAAGTCTGATGAAAAAGGAAAGGAAGTGGCTTCCACTTCCAATCAAAGGTCTTCACAAGTAAACATCGTGCCGGCTGTTCAGGATCCATCCTCGGCAAACTTCGACATTGTGTCTTCCATGATGAAGACGAAGGTACAAATTTCACAACTGGAGTATCTTCAGGATCATCCAGAGCAATTGGAAAGAATCCTCAAGGTGGTAAAGAAGAAGGCTGTAATTCAGCCTACATTACTTGAATCCTCTGTTCCAGCAGAAGACAAGCCAAGGCCGTTCTATATATCTTTGTATATAGGAGGTTTTAAACTCAGCAATTGCATCATAGATAGTGGAGCGTCGGACAACGTTATGCCTTTACAAATCATGAACGCGTTGGGACTTTCGTGCACCGAAACCAAGGAAAAGTGTTATTCACTTGAATCAAAGCCGGTGCCGTTGGTTGGTCAACTAAAAGATGTGCAAGTAAGGCTAGCGTCTTGTCCAAAAAAGAAGATTATGATGACTATCTTGATCGCTGACATTCCTACAAGTTACGGGATGTTGCTCAGCAGGAGTTTTTGCAAGGATCTTGGAGGAGAAATTCAGTTGGATTGGTCGTTCGCGACAATTCCATTGAAGAAGGGAACATTCAAGCTGGAGCCTGAGGTGAAATCAAAGTTTACGGTGGTTAAGTCCCAGTTTCTGGATGCACAAGTGTTATATCAAGACACAGGACCAGGGACATATGCTATGATATCTGATGTCAATGAAGATTGTCAAAATTTTGCACTTTCCACGACTACATCACATGAAGAATCAAAAATGTGGAGGATGCAGTTTGATGGCAGTTGTTCAACGTCAGGATCAGGAGTGGGAGTAGTAATCATCTCTCCCGAAGGTTGCTTATATCCATTCGCATATAGGTTGCAATTTGATTGTACCAATAATACTGCAGAGTACGAGGCGCTTTTATTGGGTCTCAAGAATGCGAAGGATATGGGGATCAAATTACTTAGAGTTGAAGGAGATGCAGAGCTCATTGTCAAGCAAGTCAGGGAGCAGTTTCAAGTTAGAAAGAATCGCCTTCAATCCTATAGACAGAGGGTGTGGAATGCCATCAACTGGTTCGATGCTTTTGACATCCAATATATTCCAAGAACGGACAATAGCAGAGCCGATGCCCTTGCAGTGTCAGCTGCTCTTTTCATGCCGCATTCTGACTTTCGTCAGAATTCTTTTGCTATTGAACTGATCTACAGGCCAGCTGTACCAGATAACGCAGACAACTGGCAAGTCTTTGATGACGATGATGATATCAAAGAGTTTCTCGTTATAGGAGACAACTACAAAGAATTGTTCTTTGAAGGGAACCCTATTCCTTTCAAAGAGTCAATTGCTGAAGACTCTGAAGCTACAGAATCCGGAATCATACAACTGAAAGGAAATCAGATTCCTAAGGGTTTCGTATCTTTAGAGGATATTTTTGACCGGCATGACCGTTTCATCCAAAATCAGAAGATGTCAGGTGTTAATACTTCTGCTGAACATTTCCAAGTGAACATCGGCACCGAAGACAAACCTCGGTTTGTGAATCTAGGCAAGTGTTGTACTACAGAAGAAGCTGAGAAGTTTACCACCTTGTTCAAACAATACAAGGATGTATTTGCCTGGTCATATGAAGACTTGAAGGTCTTCACACCCATAGAATTGTCACATACAATTCCTCTGAAGTCTGATATTAAGCCTTTCAGGCAAAAACAGAGACATTACAATTCGCGGATTCAAGATACTATCTACGCAGAAATTCAGAAGATGGTGGATGCAAAGATAATTTATCCAATCCATCACTCCACCTGGGTGTCTAACATTGTTCCTGTGCGCAAAAAGAACGGAGAAATCAGAATTTGCGTGGATTTCAGGAACTTGAATTTGTCGTCCTTGAAGGACAATTATCCCTTACCGATCATGGAGCATACATTGCAGACAGTCACCGGATCGGAGATGCTATCACTTCTTGATGGTTTTTCCGGTTACAATCAGATTGCAGTGGCCGAGGAAGAGCAGATCAAAACAACTTTCACCACGCCGTGGGGAACATTTGCTTATGAGAGGATGCCTTTCGGCCTTATCAACGCCAGTGCTACTTTTCAGAGAGCCATGGATTTGGCGTTTGGGGATCTAAAAAATAAAATAATAGTAGTTTATCTAGATGACTTGACGGTTTTCTCAGATAAACGAAGCGATCACTTTTTGCACCTCGCAAAAGTTTTCGAAAGATGCAGGCATCATAGAATTTCATTGAATCCTAACAAGACCATCTTCGCGGTAACGGAGGGCAAGTTACTTGGCCACATCGTTTCCAAGGAAGGAACTAAAACTGACCCAAATCGGGTGGATTCAATCAAGAGCCTGTCTCTTCCTACAAGTAAGAAACAAGTGCATTCCTTCTTTGGTAAAGTCAACTTTATCCGAAGGTTTGTACCAGATTTTTCGGAGCTGACGAAGGAAATCTCAGCCATGATGAAAAAGACGTCCAATTTCATATGGACAGAAGAAGGTAGACAAGCCTTCATCAAAATCAAGGAAGCTATTGCTACCGCACCAACGTTGGTTCATCCTAACTTTCAGAAGGATTTCATCCTTTACTGTTATGCGTCGGAGCATACGTTGTCTGCAATATTGACTCAGAAGCTCAGTGAAGAAGGAGAATCTCCTATCGCATTCATGAGTACCAGTTTTAAAGATTGTGAATCGCGCTATTCTCAAATTGAGAAGAATGCGTATGCTGTCGTTAGAGCTGTCAAAAATTTCAGGTTCTATATCTTGAATTCACATACTACGGTGTTTGTCACCGATCTAGCAGTGAAAGGTGTGCTAACTCAACAGGAGATGGGCACGAAAAGAGGAAACTGGATCACAAGAGTTCAAGAGTATGATCTGGAAATCAAGCCAACCAAGCTCGTTCACGGGCAAGGTCTTTGTCAATTATTGGCGGATGATGGTGATAAGAAAAGCAATAGTGGAATTGAAAATGAACCAGAAGAGGACCTTCCTTTGGTCCTATTAGTTGATTCTGCAGAAGAATGGTACACAACCTTGTGGTATTATTCAACTTATGGAGAATGTCCACGTCACATGGACAAATAGCAGAAAAGAACTTTAAAGCTGAAAGCATAGAATTTTGTGCTTGTCAATAACATTCTATACAAGCGTGGCCTTGATGGAACTTTCCTTTTATGCGTTGGTAGAGACTAGCAACAGAGATTGTTGGATGCTTTTCATAATCAAGCATGCGGTGGTCACTTCTCATGCATTCAAGATCCTACGAGCACGGTTCTATTGGCCAACCATGTTTCATGACGCATATGAATGGGTGTATAGATGTCAATCTTGTCAGCAGTTTGCTGGTAAAGTCAAATTGGCAGCTTCTCCACTCAGGCCAGTTATCATTGATGCTCCATTTCAGCAATGGGGTATTGAATTCATAGGTCCCATCAACCCACATTCCAGCAAGGGGCATATTTATATCCTTACACCAACAGATTAGTTTACAAAACGGGTTGAAGCAGTTCCTACCAAGCGAGCTACTTCAGAAGTTGTTTGTAACTTTTTAAAGGAAAACATCATTTCGCGCTTCAGAGTGCCTCGTAAAATTGTGGCTGATAATGCAACAAGTTTCTCGTCTGAGGAGATACTTAATTTTTGTTTTGATCACGGCATCATGCTGTCACACTCATTAGATTATTACCCTCAAGGTAATGGACAGGCCGAATCATCAAATAAGAACATAGTCACAATTGTGCGCAAGCTAGTTGACGCAAATTAGAAAGCTTGGCACAGGAAAATATATGATGCTCTTTGGGCTGATAGAATCACTCCCAAACAAGCCATCGACACTTCGCCTTTTATACTTTTGTATGGTACAGACGCAGTGTTACCCATTACATTGGAGTTGTTTGCTTTGCAGTTGGCATCTACAGTGGATGATGAAGAATTCAAAGATCCGATCGAAAGGAGGATTTTGTACCTGATGAAGCTAGAGGAAGAAAGGGTGGAGGTTGTCGATAGGATCACTCAGCATCAAGAGCGAGTGAAGAAGATTTTTGATAAGAAAGCTCATCCATGAGACTTCGAGATCGTAGATCAAGTCCTATTATGGGACAAAAGACATGAACCTAAAGGAATGCATGGTAAGTTTGATTCCTTATGGTTAGGACCCTTCCAGATACATGAATCAAGAGGAGAGAACACATACATTCTCTCACATCAAGATGGAAGGCTTCTCTCGCTACCTTATAGCAGGCAATATCTCAAGCACTTCAACCCTCCGGGGGAGGAGTAATTTTTTGTAAGTTTTATAAATACTTTTTATGCTTTATCGTAATGTCGTATTGTGTTTCCCTGTTCAGTAATGTTTTGTCGTGTTTTAGGTGATTAAAATAGGTAGTCTTGTTTTAGGTGATTAGGATAAGTCCAAGTATGTTAGGTGATTAAGGAAAAGTCCTGACTCCAATGCCCAATGTTAAAGTCAATGGTCTACGAAACCAGAGATTCCTAGATTCTCCTATGCCGTAAGTATCCGACATGGTCACCAGACGGAGCCTAATGTTGTACCCAAACCGAAATTTTTGCTTCATTAAGGCATTTTGCTTAAAATGGTCTAAACCTTGTAAAAGTGGGGTCAAAACTCAGTTTTTGGGCAAATAAAGTATGGGCTTTGAGTCAGTGTGATGCCAGGAAGATACTGGCAAAATTTGAAAATTTTGAAAATTAGGGTTTCTGAAATCTATTTTTAGCTCGAAACCCTAAAAAATAGAAACTTGTCAGAATTGGCTGAAATTAATTTTGATTGGCTTATTTCACATCACAATCACAGTGGTGAAATCAGTTTCAGTTAAAAGTCAGTTTAAGGCTAGTGGGTAGTTTTCCCTTTTTCAGGGGAAAAGTTAGGATCTTCGGGGTCATCAATGGTAGTCGGCCAGTACCAGGTATCAATATCTAAGCCTGAAACTCAAAGAGGAACGCTCTACGATAAAAGATGTTGGAAATAATGCTTTTTGATGGAGGGGATTTTCAGATTGGCAAAAGTGCTAAAATATTCTAAGTCTGGGAACTTTTCACTATGTAACGTAGTAGACACTTGCGCAATCAACGTGCAAATCAACTTTATAGTGTCCGTACATGTGAAAATGATGAAATATAGTCATCCACACACCTCAGCAGTCACAACGCTTCGACATGGTCAACCGCAGTGATGTATACAGCGTTTGCAAAGCATAAAATGGTGAAAATCAATGAATTCAAAATAAATCCGCTCCCCTGTAGCCCAGGGGCGCCCTTCCATTTGAAGGTCAAGATTTGAGTGTTTTGGATGAAGGATACATTCATTATGTTCAGTTTTCAGTCAGCTTTCCGATTAGCCATGAAGCAGGATCATCCGAGTTGCAAAACTCCGGCAAACGAAGACAGAAGCAAAGGTTACGAAGAGTGTTTTCATCAAGGAGGCAGTCTAGAAATGCAGATCCGCTCCCTTCTAGCCCAAGGGCGATTTTCTTTTTGAAGGCCCATTTCAGTCTTTGCAGAATTAGTTTGGCTTTTCAACGAGCTATCAAGCGAAAGCGTATCCAATACAAAAATCTAGTTATCAACGTTAGAAGTGGAAATTGTAGGCAGGATACATGTCAGAAGAAGTTTTTCAGAATGCAGATCCGCTCCCCTGTAGCCCAGGGGCGATCCTGAATAAGACCTGTTTGATGGATGAATTTGTAATTGAGGTCTTCTTGAGATCTCTTCCAGCTCAGTTCAGTTTTGCAGTGTACCCGTTCACAAGACGATCCGATGTTCTGAGTAACTGTGACAGAGGTCCTACCGAGCACGTAAAACAGAGGATGGTGAAGCGTAGCTACACAAAGCTGCACAGCTGTAGGCTAGGGGCGATTCTCCTTTAGGCCTGCCAGATGGGGTTATATGCAATTACAGTCTTCACAAGACTTGTGTGCAATTACTCAAACTATCCAACGAGTCTAGCCGACAGCCTCCGGGATTTGGCGAATGCTCGTACGTGCGAGGTCGAGATGATAATGCTGTAAAGAAGAGCTGATTGAAGGCAGTTAAAAAAATGACTAAGTGTAAGAATATAATTTTCTTTGAAAAAGGCGATTTTCTTTTAGAGGCCTTAAAAGCAATTTTCTGGCTTCATCGTCTCCAAGAACATCTCTTGCAAGTTGACCAAACTATACAGCAAGATAGGTGGCACGCGTATTGGAACATTCTAGTTCTCGATATCAAGGGTCAAAGTATGGTGTTCAGATGAAAATCACACTTTTGTCAAAATGGTGTTTGAGCTATCACATAATAGGGGCACTCATTCTTTTGGGGTTCTTAATACAATTTTCAGATCCCTCACATACAGTCATTGGATGCAGAATACTTCTAGTCATGCAATGAATCCATTATTCAATCAGTGGGGTTCATTATTCATCGTCAGCGGCAGTTTGAAGCATCAAAAGGAAAAAAAAAAAATGGCTAAGTCTGGAGTCAAAACATCAATTTAATTAGAGGCGCCTAATTTTCTAAGGTATCAGATGATGATTTTAGCAGTTGTTGCTCCCAGCAGACATTTCATCCTTGTCATGCAAGCTTCGCGGTGGATATCTCAGCACGGTCGCAGGATCATTCAATCATCCGGAAATCAGAGTTGAACAGGGTCAGTTGTAACTTTGCAGTCAACTACAAAATAGGAGATTCTCAAAAATCTCATAACTCTTGCAAATGGAAGCCTAAAAGATCAAAATTTGACTTTTTAGAATCAGGAAGTGTGTTGAACACAACAAGATGCTATTTTTGGCAAAAATGAAAAAAAAATATTTTGCATGCAGAGCATTGAAAAGTGACGAATTTCTTCAAAGATAGATATTGGCGCCATTTTTAGTTTTTTGCATGTTTTAAAATTAAGATATTATTTTTAGTCTAAAGACTCAGAGACAGTGGCAGTTCAACTAGAGAGAAGCCAATCGAATTTTTTTTTCTAAATTAGGGTTGCATTATGCATGCATGATGGTACGAATTGTTTATTTAAACAAGCATGGCGCCTTTCATCATTCACACAGCTTTGAAAGTTCGAATTTCTTCAAAGAGATTGGCGAATTTTCATCAAAGGATCAAGTTTGAAGGTGATAAAATATTCTTTTGCAGGTACAAGTTCAGATTCAGCATCAGATTCAAGGCAGAGTGGCGATTTTGACAGAAGAAGATAATAATTAAATAAAAAAAATTTAAAAAAAAATATATCTTTCTTCTTCTCTATATTTCTTCCATCTTCTCATCTTAAATTCTCTTGCATGTTCGAAGTGTTGGCAGATTTTGGCAAAACAAAATATCTGGGTTGATTCAGAAGAGCTTTCTCAGCAAAACCCATGTGCCAGAATTTTTCAGGAAAATTTGTTCCAGAACATTTGTTCTTGAAGCTTTAATTTTCTCAACCGAAATTCTTTTGCATGGCTGAGTAAAGGGTAAATTTTTGCATTTCTGACGTTCTGGGTTGTCTTAGAATCATTTTCTGGACAAAACCCATATCTCAGATTTTTTTTTTCGTAAAAATTCTCATTTGACAAGCTATTTTTAGCCTCAGTAGGCTATTTTTGGCTTTCCAGAAAAGTTGTCAGAATATAGCCGTGTGCACAGTCAACAGGCAAGTTTTTCAGAATGCAGTTCACTCAGCTCGAATTCAAGACCAAATCGGTCTTAACCCGCGACTTCATCGGAACAGTTGATACAGATCTACATAAGGTGTTGCCGGAGGTAGTTTTGGATCCACTCAAAATCAGGGATTCAGTTATCAAGAATATTCAGCAATCCGGGTTACTTGAGGCCGCTTCCATACCTATTTCGGTGCATTGCGTGGACTTTGTAATATCTTGCATCAAGCAATACAATTCCGCTACACGAGAGATACGGTCAATAGATGGGCGTGTCATATGCAGTCTCAAACCCCTTGATATCGAGCGAAGTCTGGATATTCCTCAACATTCGGATGGGATGGTCATTTCCATGAGTCAGAGCGAGCAGGCATTCAATGCTGGACTGGATAAGTGTCAGAACAAGATGATAGAGAGGTGGCTAAAACAAAAGAAGAGCAAGTTGCTAAACAACTTGGGTCGTGGCCAGTGTAAGGATGAATACAATATTTTGATTACACTACTTAATCGTGTCTCAGGTCATGCAGATGCAAACAAATTTCACCCGTGGATGTATTATATCATTGGTAGAATCATCTCTGGGCAAGAGCATTATGATTGGGCATCCTTCATCAGCGATGCTATTCACGAGCAAATCACCGGTTTCCTAGCTGCGCATCAATTTCATATGTGTTCTTACCTGGTGTACTTGATTGCTTATCAGAATTAGTTTAACGGTTTGAATACGATGGGCATACTCGGTGTACAGAAAGTCTATCGTTACTATGACCAGCTTGAGTTCACGAAGGCTGAAAGTCATTTTAAACGTGTACAAGAGGCTTTCTTGACTTATACAGTGAGAAACTTGGACCGGGAGTTGCATATTCGCATCTCGACAGTTGCCAGAGCAGCAATGAAGAAGTGGGCAGATTGGTACATTCAGTTCCCTACATACACCTATATCCGTGTCTATGGATACACAGGAAAACCAGCTATGTTACCACGTTATCCTTTGGATAAAACAATATTCATGGAGTTCCTGAGGCAGCTATATGAAGTTCACAAACGTTTGCGCATCAAGCGTAAACCAGCTGCCGAGTTTCCTTTGCAATTCGGGATGTATTGGTGTAGGACGGCAGTTGATGCTAAGACCGTAGGTCAAGAGTTAGAAAATTGCAAACTCAAGTACCCGGTGGATACACGCACATATGATCCTTGGGGTCATTACGCAGCTCGCCTGGGTAATCTCTCTTATCACAAACCTACGATGGAAGATTATTGGGTGAATTGTGAGGATGATTTCGAGGTTCGCAGACGTAGCTATAGTAGGTTCTCTCTTCCACAAGTTTCTGTTTTCTTGGCAGAAGATGTGGAAGGATTGACAGAGGATGAGGGAGATACACTTCCTCAATTTTACAGAGAGCAGGTTGATGGACAACCACTGCCGTTAGTGAACTGGTATGCCAAAGAGTTCACATCAGTAAAGGAGAGATCGAGCAGGGTCATCCAAAATATTACGCTTTATTTAGAAAGCGGAAGGTTGAGAAAGGCATCCATGCCTAGAGTAGAGCCGCCACCAGAAGGACTTGTATTGCCTTCTTCTTCAAAACCTAAGCAGAAGAAGAGGAGTAATCCTCCTAGAAAGAATCCAGCACCTAGTAACTCGAAGGGAAAAGCATCTGTTGCGATTCCACATGTAGAGCCAGTCAGAGAAGTTATTCAGACTTCTCCGCAGCTTGAGGTTCAGCCCCGTATGCCGTCACCAACACCATTAGAGCAGCCTCCCGTTCCAATTCACATTGATTTGGACGTAGATTCACCTCCTCGCAGCGATTCTTTTACACATTCACATTCATCAGATCCTCCTGCGACTAGTACAAATCATTCTAGTGGGATTAGTCGGGATTCATCTTGGCTTGAGAGTCAACTGGGAAGAAAAAGGAGACAACCATCTTACATACTTGATCATTCAGATTTCGATCATGACCATCAAGATGTGCCTGAAAAGAGGATCAAGAAACAGATACATATTGGGAGAAGTGCAGATAAGGAATTCATTGTTGAGACTGCTGTACCTCGAGAAGATAAGAGTCTAGACGAGATGGAAGCTCAAGACTTCGAGGTTATCACAGTTCATTTCGGTAAGAGTACTCGTCAGACAGATATTGATCTCCTACAGGTTGCTACAGATAGCGTCAAAGATAGGATGGGGAAAGATGGTGAAGATAAATCAGCTCTCAAGGCTGAAATACAGCAGCTTCGCCAGTACATTTCTAGCCTTGTACACAGGACAGGGGATGTTGTCACCGTGCTTCCACATATGTTAGAACCACCAGCAGAGCAGGGTCAGATTGATCTCTTGGTTGCATATGGTAAGCGATTGGAGGAATGGGAAGAGGAGTTTGTTGCTAGAGGCTGCCTTGTACTTACAAAATTGTATCAATTGCGGTATAATGCACGTGAGCTTCGTCTACGACTTCAAGATGAGGAACGTGATTTGGCCATTAGTAGACCCAGGGATGAGATTCTGATTGCCAACTTGGGAATGTCATTTGATTCAATCACAGAGGCAGAAGATAAAGAAAAGGTCTACATTTGAAGAACACAGTTGATCTTCAAGGCAGAGATAGAAGGAAAGATAGCATCTGAGGTGGCTGAGAGCAGAGAGCATGTTACTAGTGCACTCCGCTATATAAGAGACTTTGTGTCTCAATTACCATGTGTATATCAGCGTGTGGGTGATGACTATGTTGAGCTTGCTGACATCCAGTTAGAGCTCCAAGCACTTATTCACGGTATTTTCAGTGGTGAGACCGTTGGCTGTAAGATGAATCAGCTTACAGCCATGTCAACATTGTTTGATGAGGCAATCAGGAGAAAGGGTGAGTTCCAATGTCAGATGACTAATGGAGAAGACATGCTGCACAGACATAGGATTCTTCACCAGAGCTTCAGTTCCCCAGATGGAGATGCAATCAACGACCTCGTAGATGGGTTAATTTCTCAAGATCAAGGCCAGTCGACTTCAGTTAAAGGCGTCCCACCTTTTTCCAAGATAGACATTAGACACGGGAGTTAAACTCGAGGTCTCTTTCCGAGTTAACTTGTTGTTACACATTGCATGCCATGTCTGTCTTGGAAATATCTACAAACACTTGGAGTTTAGATTAGATCTTTCAGTCAACTGATGATAGCATTCCAATTGACTTGCTTTCAATAAGGACGTGCATGTTGCACCTTGTCCATTTAGATTAGATGTTTCAGTTAACTGATGATAGTTTCCCAGTTAATTGTATAGTTTCATTCAATTAGGGTTTAGGAATAAGATCTTGCATGCATTGCAAGACTTTAGTTGACTCAAGGTGATTTTAGGGTTGCCTACACCTTGAAGTCTATAAATAAGAGCTTTAAGCTCATTTGTAATTTAACTTTTGCTTGATAGCATACATGCTGCGCCTACCTTGCCTGTAGTATTGCTATTATTGTATCTGTTCAAAAGTAATTGCTGTTATAATAAATTGCTGCGCCTACCTTGCCTTCATATTATTGTTATGGTGTTTATTCGACCTTAGTTAAATGGGGTTGCTGGTTTGATCGTTATTGCATGCGTGTTGCGTCTATACAATCTACTATCCCAATTGCTTACCTTTTGTTTTGTTTATTATAAGCCTATTCAGAAGAGCAAATAGTTGCGCCTACCTTGCCTTCATGTTGCGAAATTGTACTCAAAGCTTATCGTATGATGTGTGTTATAGTAGACTCATTCAGCCAAGCAGATAGTTGCGCCTACCTTGCCTTCATGTTGTGAAGGTATACCAGGTTTACCGTTCATTTGTTTGTTTTAATAAACTTCTTCCCGGATTAGCAAATAGTTGCGCCTACCTTGCCTTCATGTTGTGAGCCGCTTTTAGAGTTTATCGACTACAATACATTCCTGCTCCATTTCCTCATGCTCTGTTTCTTGAGGAAATTGGATAGATTTTAAAGATGTTAGCTTAGTTGTAGCACATGATCTGCAAAACCAGAAATACTTCTGCAATGTCTAGGTTTTCTTAACTTGTGCTTCTACCAGTTGAGAACAAAAAGATAGGACATTAGTTTAGTTTTTTATTTCATGCATTCCAGCACAACGAGAGAGCTTCCCCTCCTAATTTGAAGAGCACTCATTGCGTAGTGTGCATAGCTGTACGTACAAACTCACACTCCAGAGGTGTTAGTTCTTACGCCAATAGGATCCAAAGAGGCAACCAAATTATGGTGTACGAAATGCAAAATAGAAGGCCATACGAAGGCAAACGGCCTGAAGAAAATGTTAGATGACATCTGCCAAGTAATGGGACACTTCGTGGAGGAGTGCCCATTCAACTTGAAAACAAGAAGTTCGCAAGTGTTCTTCACTCAGGGGGAATAATCATCCCCTCCGACCACACCACCTAAACCACAAACCAACAATGCATTCCCTGGCGGCTATCGCAACAACTGGAGAAATAATATGCCACGAAGCAAAATTCAATACGATGGCAAGGGTAGGCCTATGATTCAGTGTCGGAGATGTGACGAATGGGGTCACTTTTCCAGGAAATGCTAGAACGGCCAAAGTACCGGGGGCAAACTATGCGAGTGGTGTGGTCGCCGGGCGATCACGAGGACACTGACTGCCCGTAGCAAAAAGGCGTCAACATGCTAGAAGTAGCCGATGAAGAAGTCATGGCACTTACGAGGGCACAAACAAAGAAGGATAATTATCCAGACCCGCATACGAAGAAAGAAAGACTCTGAGAAGCCAAGGCGGAAGTAGAACAAGCAATGGCGAATGAACGAAGAACTTCTAGAGTGGAGGGTACGTCGTTGCAATCAGAGTTTGGAAAGAACATAGTACGGCAGGTGCTTCACACAACTGTACCAATCAAGGTAACTGACCTTCTCCAAACCATGCCGCAATTAAGAATAGCACTCACAAATGTCATGACAGACAATACTCAGATTGCCCCGAATGAAGACACCAGAGAACCGACAGGAGAGACCATGGATCCAACACTATTGGCAATAAGTGTGGGGAGGAAACTGACTGTTGTACAGATGGAAATCCTGGGGATGAAGCTCACCAATGCCATCGTCAACGGAGGATCGGGAGTTAATGTACTACCTGAAGATACATGGAAGAACCTCGGGAATCCCACACTCTAGCCATCGACATTCCATTTGGTTGGCGCCGATCAACACAGCATCAAACCGATCGATACTTTAATGGCACAAAAGGTGTTGATAGGTACGAAACCATTCTTAATGAATTTTGTTGTCCTCCCATTAGAGAGAAAAGCGTACAATGCACTACTGGGACGAGGATGGTTGATTGCCACCAAAGCAAATCATAACTGGAAGAGGAATACGCTCTCAATCGAGAGCCATAGGAAAAAGTATATTATTGATTTAAAGAAATAGGCGGTCAGTGAAGACTTGGCGTTGTCAGAATCAGAATCTGATGGAGGGTCGGAGGTTGACGATGAAGGGAAGATAATGGAGCCAAATGAGGAAGGCGTACTGGAAATTGGGAGTTGTTTGGAAGATGAAACCAGTTCACTAAATGGGTTGTTTCACTGGCAGATGGAGGATTATGAAGTTTTCCACCCAGACTGCAACATGCTACTTATCAAAGAAGGAGAAGAAAGCGAAGATAAGGGCTTGGTTGGTGAAACATTCCCGCCAGAGTACAGTGAATATAAGGAAGGTGCGACAACACTGGACAGTACACCAGCTCATAAGCTGGAACAGGACAAACCCATCAAGTACGAGGAACCGACACTAACAAGGGTGAATCTTGGGGAGCAAGAGAAGCCTAGGGAGATTCTTGTCGGTGATGATTGGTACCCCGTACTGAAGGCAGCGGCATTCAAAATATTCATGGAGTACAAGGACACCTTTGCCTGGACGTACAAAGATTTGAAAGGCATACCATTGGAGTTGTGCGTACACAAGATTCCTATCGTAGCAGGAGCCGAAATCATATGGAAGAGACCCTACAGAATGAACAATAACTATGCCACAGAGGTACAAGAGGAGATTGAAGAGTTGTTGGAGGCAGGTATCACTTCAAAGTGGAGGTCAGTGAATGGGTGTCACCGATCTCCATTTCCTTAAAGAAAGAATCATGCCAGATCAGGATATGTGTCGACTTCAGATGTTTAAATGCAGTAACTGTCAAAGACCCATTTCCAATCCCTTTCACTGACACCATCCTAGAAGAGGTCGTTGGGCATGAAATATACTCGTTCTTGGACGGGTTCTCAAGATATAACCAGATTTGCATTGCCAAAGAAGACAAGATGAAGACAACTTTCATGGTCGAGGACGAAGTGTATGCATATAACCGGATGCCATTTGGGTTGTGCAATGCACCGACCACATTTCAGAGAATAATCCTACACATATTTGACGAGATGTCATTAGGAAATTTCAAGGCATTCCTAGATGACTAGTCCATTTTTAGTGACAAAGAAAAACATCTTAAGGCTCTGGGAGAATGCATGGAGAGATGCAGAGCAACACACCTCGCACTGAATCCAAAGAAATGCAGGTTCATGGTACCACAAGGGAAGTTACTGGGGCATATTGTGTGCAAAGTTGGGTTGAAGACCGATCCTGACAAAATAACAGTCATTGTACAGATGGAGGCTCCGAAAAATGTTACAGGAGTGAAGTCCTTTCTCAACCATGTCGAGTACTATTGGAGGTTCATTAAGAATTTTGTACAAGTATCGTACCCGCTTGACTTATTGAAAAGGAAGGGTCAACCTTTCATATGGACGGAAAAACAAGAAAAAGCATTTAAAGAATTGAAGGACCGGCTAATAAGTTCACCCATTCTGGCGTACCCAGACTAGGATAAGGGATTCCATGTACATGTGGATGCCTCAAACTTTGCCATTGGAGCAACACTTGCACAAGTTGGACCACACGGGCTGGACCACCCAGTATTCTTTGCCAGTCAGCTACTCTCGAAAACAGAGAAGAACTATAGTACGACTGAGCGTGAAGCACTAGGGTTGGTGTACTCCGTACAAAAATTCAAGCACTATTTGTTAGCAATGCCATTCACCTTCTATGTGGACCATCAAGCCCTCATGTATTTGGTGAACAAACCTATAATCCAAGGAAGAGTGAGTAGGTGGCTGCTATTGCTTCAGGAGTTCACATTCACTATCATAGTACGGTCGGGGAAGAGCCACGTGATTGTTGACCAGTTGTCAAGGATACGATCAAGCGAACCTACAGAAGGAGGAGTGAATGAAGATTTTCCCGATGCCCACCTGTTCCAGATTGTAATATTCCCCTCATTGTATGAAAAGATCCGAGAATACTTGTCCACATCCCCTCATGGTATGAAAAGATCCGAGAATACTTGTCCACATCCCCTCATGGAATCTAGAAGGTAATATCCAACCCAGCCGGACCTCTGATAGTAGAAGGTGAAGATGTCACGTGGTACCAACAATATGGAGGAAGGTATGTCGACAGTAGCTATAAAGGTATTGGTCCCGCTCCTTTACTTGATAAATATTTTGACGTAAAATTCATAGGGACTTTTTGTGAAGAAGAATGTTATAAAAGATTTCCACATACATGTAAATGGTACAATGCATCTAAATTAAAAATGAAGATAGGGGACGAAACAGGGACAACGAAGAGGAAAAAAATAAATCAAAAAAATTAAAAGAAATTGGAAAGGGAGAGAAAATTAAACAAAAGGAAAATAAAAGGAAATCATTAAATAAAATTAAAAAAAATGAAAAAGCAAAAACAAAGCTAACTAAGGAAAAAGCAATAAGCTCGACCAAAGAAGGGACCGTACGACCTTATAAAGCACTCAAAACTGTACGGCAGTCACACAGGAGCTTCAAGCGATTTCATGAGCAAGGGTTTTTCACCGTACGACATCCATAGGGTTCCTTAGTCGAACAACTTCACATCGTACGACATCCACATGGTTTCTTAGTTGTACGACATCCACAATCTATTCAATTCATATGGTGTACTAAAGACAGGGAAGTTTGCACCGTACGTCTGGTTGAGAGCTTGGAATTTTGCAACGTATGGCTTGTTGTTCACACCATACGATGTACTGGAGGTACAGAGGTTGACATCGTACGGTTCTCTATTCACATCATATGGTTTTGACATCGTAGGAACTTCTATTTACACCGTACCGTTTTTTGTGGATGCAGGAGTTCACATCGTATGACGTCCATCTGAGTATTTTCACACTGTATGGCCGAGTAAAGACATAAAGGGATTCAATTGCATCGTACAGCGGGGTAGTGCCATAGAAGAAGACATCGTACGACCAACAAAAGAAAGGTATATCGTACAATCTAGCAGGTGAACAAGCAAAGTTGCACGATCTAGCAGAAGCTTCACCGTAAAACTTGGCAGAGGCACAAGAAACCAACTCGTACGGCTTGACAATAAGACTAAAGATTGTGCCGTATGGCCTAACATCAGCATAGAGTACTGCAGCGTACGGCTTGATAGGAGAACAAGAGAAATCATACGGTCAGGCAATGAAACAGGGTACATCGTACAACCAAACAGGAGCATAGGGGATCACACTGTACGACTGGAAATTACAGTTCAACTTAGCAAGGTACGGGATTGGTTAAATACTCAAATTGTTTTACAATAGTTGCCTCAATTCGGCAGTTGCAGCAACCGTCAGGAAGAGGGTAACGGTTGAGTAGAGCGTGATAAAACTCGAGGTGACTATCGAAACAATACCAAAATGGACAAGGGGAAGAAAGTTGTGCAACACAGGCCAAAGGTGGCAACAAGAAAGAAGAGAATGGACACAAACACGGACGCCATGACCTGGGAGAGCTTGACTGGTAATGAGTGCAAGAAATGGTGGAGGAATACAACCAACGATCATACATTGAAGGCTGCATTAAGACAGGCTTGGGTGGACAAGGTAGTGTTGGTGCCGCACTTCAATTCTTGTGATTTTGAGCCCTGGCTGAAGGCCATCGTAGAGAATTACTGTCGACATACGCACAAGTCCATCATAGATTACAGGGGTTGCCCAATTACAGTTTCCTTGTGGGCATAGGATTTTGAGAGAGTATTTGGCATTCCAACCACAGGGGTTGGAGTCAACAAACCAGGGAAAATGAGCTAGAGACACAAGGAAATACTCATCCAATAGTTTTGCAGGAACGATTTGACAGCGGAAGAAAAAGATACCATATGGAACGCTGGCAATCGAGGGCTTCACAAGAGTTACTTGGTTAATGCCGAATGGAAGTGTTTATTGGATCTAGTAAAATGTTGATTGACAATAGCCAATCGGGCATTTGATATCGCCCTGTGGATGGTGGATTACATGGTGGGAATCAGCTTGGGCAAAGTATATAACTGGGGGCGGTTTCTATCAGAACGGATGAGGGAGGTTTTAGCACAGTCGCACAAGACATTCTATATGACAGCACACGATTGCCTTGCTCTTGGACGCCATCCATACGTAGGTTCCAGAGGGTAGGTGGGGTCGGTTGCAACTGCTCAAGCATATGGATCCAGGGTTGCCAACATCATTCTACTGGACAATGTTGGAGCTCAAGTAGGTTGGCAAGGGCTCTATGACAGGGAAGAAGAGGAAAGGCCGAGAAGCATCTACAAAAGAAGAAAAATCGACACAAAGTGGGGAAGAAGGAGAACACATTGAGTTGTCTTTCTCAACTTCAGTTGGGAGTTCGTCAGAGGATGAAGTATCGGTGGTTGTAGGAGGGAAAAACAGAATGGAAGTGGAGGAAGCAGTTATACCACCGTTTTAGCCAGTAGGGTTCACCTTGCAAGCACCACCGACACGTTAGGAGAGCTCGTCGACGGGCACCTTCACACTGCCAGCATCATCCATTGGCGGTGGAAGGACATTGAGAGTGGCAACCTCAGTACCTGGCGCATTGTCAGGGTGGGCACCACTAGGAGAAGTGACTGCCATATCCTCAAGTTCGACAGCCTCGGGTGACATAGCATCACTACCTGCATTCACAACTACACAACCAAGGTCAGCAGGGTTGACAACCACACAGCCAGGGTCGACAGGGTCGGCAGCCACATGGCCAGGGTCGACAGTTGCAGTCGAGACAACGCCTGAAGTGGCAATGGAGGTACTGCCAGGGACATCACAAGCGATCCCCATCGAGCCGCTAGAGATTTCAGGAACTTGGGGAACCATCAAGCCCCAGGAACAAGTTCCCTCTGGTACATCGCCAGGAGTGCCAGGAGTTGCTCAGATCGATAATTGGTTAGGGGCATACGGCTTGAGGGTGGAAGTAGAGGAGGCACCTGATGAGAATTCGCCAAAAGGGTTGGTTGGTGATACGGAGGTTGCAAGCTCAGCAATACAGACCCAGGGGAGCGATAC
This sequence comes from Sequoiadendron giganteum, assembly GCA_007115665.2. NCBI lineage: Eukaryota > Viridiplantae > Streptophyta > Pinopsida > Cupressales > Cupressaceae > Sequoiadendron > Sequoiadendron giganteum. Next base: position 202,065,518 of record CM021105.1, read on the forward strand.
GGCAAAGAGGACAGAGGGGATGGAGTTAGTGGAAGAACAGCTAGCAGTAGAGGAATTGCACCAGCAGGCCACCGAGGGGATGACTGTGGTAGGAGATCCAGTGGAGGAGCAGACAGTAGCTGCTCCAGACGAGGAGGTTGCACCAGACGAGGAGGCTGCACTAGATGAGGAGGATAATGAGGATAGTGAGTTTGGCGGATATGTGGTAGAGATATCACAACTGGATCCAGCAGACCCCTTGGGGATAGTACAAAGGTACGTGGAGGAGCTCCAGTACATGGGGCGAGTAATGATGCAGGTGGGGCACATCTCCAGGGACCTCAAGATTGGTCGATCCCCATTACTGGGCCAGGAGGTACAACGACTCAAGGGTTTTGTACAGATAGGGTGTGAGGCAGAGTTCACTCGTATCTTCACTAGCCAAGGGTGGCCGGCAAGCGAAACTGCAACAATGCTCAGGAACTGGAGAGGTAGGCCACCTAGGATGGCAGGAAGGGATGTTGGGGTTATAGAAAACCTCTATCACATCGAGCTCGCATTTCGTGATGTGTTCTACAATGTGAAGAGGCAGATATTGTCAGTCGAGTTGGTGATAGCTGGAAAGGTGGAGGCCTATCGCATGTTACAAAAGGTGAAAGAGGAATCTACCATAACCATGAAAAATCTACAAACCCAACTAGCAAACCAGACTTAGGTAACGGGTTCACACGCGAACCAGATAGCCACCTTGGAGGCCAAGGTGATTAGTTTGGATGAAGGGAATTGCCAGAAGGAGGAGGTGATTAGGCAGAAGGAGGAGGAGACTCAACAACGAGAAAATATGTGGGGTGAGAGAATAAAAAAATTAGAGGAGCAATTGGGAACCACAAGCTTGGAGACGGACAAAGCCAAGAGCCAGTTGATGGAGGCAGCCCACATGGTGAAAGCTGCCAGGGAACGAGAAATTCTTGTCGATCGACAGCTTCAAGTACGCACGGAGGAAGTAAAGCGATTGAAGGACCAACACTCTTCTACTGCTACTCCCATGTCATCAGTTCATCTAGGGACGTCTTCATTTCCCCCTTCCTCTCAATAAAAAATTTGTACATCATTTCCTGTTTTTGTTGTCTGGTCGCCTGTAAGGCGACTTATTTTGTGGGGGGGATGATGTAAGTGGTCAAATATACTTAGTGTAGTCGGCCTAGTCGGCCAAGTTATTATATTTCAATAAACTATAGTCCTAGTAAGAATAATTGTTGGCATGTACATTCGGGTAATTAAGTCTCGATTAGTTGTAGTGGGTTATGGAACATCACAATAGTTGGTTGCTCAACCACTGTTGAACGTTATATGTACTCAATTTTGTAGTCGGGAGGGAGATACTACTATTGTCATTATGATTATGAGTCCATGATTGATAGTACGGGAATACTGTGTGATTGTACATGGTGATATTTACTGGAAATGAATACAAGCATCTCATGATTCTGGCATATTATTGTTTTGTTCTATGTATTGGATATAGTTCCGTTTACTTCCTGTGTACGTAGTACGTTAACATAAACACCCAGTGAGGTAAACACATATCCTTTTCAATTACTTTGAGTTCATACCAGCATTAAGGCACCCATGGTAAAATACTATGAATGCTATTGTTTGTCTACTCAAACAATCTAGTGTTTCATGAAACCACAAATGCAATCAAAAGTGAACTTACTTAAAAGAGCTTTATGTGCACTTGAAAAAGGTTATGTAACTAGATTGGGGGTTAAATGTATTAAACCTGATGCATTGGGGGAATAAAAAAATAAAACACCCATCATACAATGAGCCTTTATTAGGAAAAATGAATTTAAGTAGCTCCAATTCCTCGGCTCTAAGGATTTTAATTGAACTATATTTTCCTTTGTCTCTTTAGGACTTCATCCGATTTCCCAAGTATGTTGAACATACCTAGGATTCCTCAAGCAACATCTTCCTAGATCTATTGAAAATTTCCTCTAATTAATGATCTGGATACAATCACCCTTGCATCTACCTTCTCAATTGGTGATTTGTTGACAAGATTCTTGCAAGTCACCTTAGTCTAGTGTTTTATTATCAAGAAAAACCCATAGAACAATTGATTATCTTCCCAATATTTGAACATTATTCTTTGATACAAATTAATGCAATTATGGTAGGAGGGTCCAATGAAGGACTATCCAACCATGCAGCCCCCAAGTTACACAAAAAAATAAAATTAGAACACATCAAGATTTTGACCTTCCACAATGGCATACAAGTTATGCTACAACCTATTAACAACATACAAAGCCTACATAGTCCATTCTAAACACTCATATTCCCACTTGTGCTTAGATATTTCCTTCACCTCCTCTTGATCTGAAATAATCATGGGAAATCCAAATTTATACCAATCCTCATCCTCTTTAATGATTTGTGATGATCCATCAAGGTCCTTATCATCATTAGCGACTCTCCATGTTCAAGATTATCTAGTGCACAAGATTTGTAAAGTTTCGCTTCAACATATGCAACTTTAGCATTGTTCCCTAACTATTTTCCTTGGTCTTGGAAACACTCAAATGCTTGATGTCCTTTACATTTGAAGAATATCCCTTTGAAGGTTCTCTTCTCATTTATTCTATATCCTTCTCTTCATGTTTGTTATTCAATTTTTTAGTATCTTCTTTCTCTTTTTTCTTGCTGTGGTAGTTACTATATTCTTGGCCTCTTTTTATAAGCCTCTTGACTTGATTCCAATAGTACACTCTATTGCCTCTACAATAAAAAATTTCAACCCTCTTTCCTTCCTATTTGGGTCTTTGATCACCATACCATGATGTATCTCTTTGTGGTCTCTCCTCTAGTCACTTTTGTCAATTCCCAAATCTCTTGTCTAACTTTCCTTCTACTTTGATAATAGATTGGTATGCTTCCTTTGAGGTGGTTAATCTAATAAAGATCATGTCTTCCTAAATATTCTCTCTTAATCCACATATGTATATCACATTGTTTATGTTTCCTAACTCAATATGTTTTATTCTGATGATGAAATTCTTTAGTGTATTCTCTTACAATCCTATTCCTTCGTCAAGTAGATTTGTAGTTTCTTTAGTACATGGTCCATTGGTATAAATTTTCTTTTCATATTTTCAACTATCCTATCCCATTTTGGATAAATTAGTTCATTTATACAATCAATTAGTTCTTCAAGATTTAGGTCACTATAGTAGTTTGGGACTTCCATTATAGGTCTCTTGTTGACTTTGGAGATGGATTTTAACACCTTCACCTATTCTAACTCCCCTTTTTTAATTTCTAGGTCTTTTACCTCATATTTGGCATCTCCCTCTTCATTGCTTTCATCATATTCCTTTGGGTTTTAGCCCCCTTTTTATCTTCTTCGTAGGTCTTCAAATAAATTCTATTTTCCTTTACCTCTTTTAGGACCATCCATTTTCCCAACTATGTTGGCCATACCTAGGATTCCTCATGGCACCATCTTCTTGGATCTATTGAAAATAACCTTTGATTAATGATCCACCTACAATCACCCTCGCAACTACCTCTCAATTAGTGTTTTGTTGACAAGATTCTTGTAGGTCGTCTTAGTTTAGTGGTTTGTTTTCAAGAAAAACCCATAGAATAGTTGCTTATCTTCCCAATATTTGAACATTATGCTTTGATACAAATTTATGCAATCAAGGTAGGAGGGTCCGATGAAGGACCATTTAACTATGCAACCTTCTCTGAACACAAACAGGAAAATAGAACACATCAAGATTGACTTAGATATATTTTAGGAAAACTCTCAAAGTGGGACTTGCATTGTAGGTCTCTTGTTGATTCTGGAGATGGATTTTAACACCATCACCTATTCTAACTCCTCTTTCTGATTTTATAGGTCTTGTACCTCATATTTGGAATCTCCCTATTTGTTTCTTTCATCATATTGCTTTGGTTTTTAGCACCTTTTTTTATCGTCTTCCTTTGATTTCAAATGAATTCTATTTTCATTTACCTTTCTTAGGACCGTTCATTTTATGAACTATGTTGGCCATACCTAGGATTCCTCATGACAACATCTTCCTAGATCTATTGAAAACAAACTTTGATCAATGATCCACCTACAATCACCCTTGCAACTGCCTCTTAATTAATGATCTATTGACAAGATTCTTGTAGGTCATCTTAGTTCAGTGGTTTCTTCTCAAGAAAAACCCATAGAATAGTTGCTTATCTTCCAAATATTTGAACATTATTCTTTGATACAAATTGATGTAGTCATGGTAGGAGGGTTCAATGAAGGACTATTTAATTGTACAACCTGCTTTGAACACAAACACATAAAAGTAGAACATATTAAGATTGAGTTAGATATATTTTGGGAAAACTCTCAAAGTGGGACTTCCATTATAGGCCTCTTGCTGATTCCGGAGATGGATGTTAACACCTTCACCTATTTATTTATGTCACTATAGTAGTTTGTGACTTCCATTATAGGTCTCTTGCTAGTTCTAGAGGTATATTTTAACACCTTAACCTATTCTAGCTCCTCTTTTTGATTTTATAAGTTTATTACCTCATATTTGGCATCTCCCTCTTCATTTATTTCATCATATTCCTTTGGGTTTTAGCCCCTTTTTTTTATCTTCTTCAAGTAGGATTTCAAATGAATTCTATTTTCATTTACCTATTTTAGGACGTCATTCATTTTCCCAACTATGTTAGCCATACCTAGGATTCCTCATGACAACATCTTCCTAGATATATTGAAAACAACCTTTGATCAATAATCCACCTACAATCACCCTTGCAACTACCTCTTAATCAATGATTGACAAGATTCTTGCAGGTCATCTTAGTTGAGTGGTTTGTTCTCAATAAAAACCCATAGAATATTTTCTTATCTTCCCAAGATTTGAATATTATGCTTTGATAAAAATTCATGGTCATAGAAGGAGGGTCCAATGAAGGACGTTTTAACTTTACAACCTTCTCTGAACACAAACACATAAAAATAGAACATATCAAGATTGACTTAGATATATTTTGGTAAAACTCCCAAGCCTGAAAAGATTCCATATTTAATTATTAATGTTCTTGAACAATTACAATATTCTATAATGACATACAATTTCTTATGCAGCTTGTTAGCAATATACAAAGCCTTCCAGGGGGAAGCCTTGAGTAAAATAGTTAAAATTATTGATGGCTTGATGAGGAAGATAGTGGTGGGAGTGGTGATGGTTGCGACCAAACTAGACAAAAAGAAGAAAAGAGAAAAGACAGAGCAGTCGGCTGACATTTCAAAGGAGAAGATAAAAGGTCGTCAAAGTGCTCCTAAATGAGAGGAAACCCTATAATTGATGGATGTCGATTGAAATGCTTATTATTAGTGTTTCCTATTTTGTTTGGATTGTTGTTTTTCTCGTTTCTATTCCCTTGGTTCTCTTTATCTTTAGGGAAAAATATAAGAAAAAATGTCACCTTGTTTATGACAAATTTTCCAATAACAAAACTATTATCTTTTTTTCTTCAGCATGAACCTACTTCATCTATGTTTGATTCCAAATAATTCCACTTTAGCAATTTTGTTGGCCTGCAACCTACCAATTGATTGCTTTAGTTTGAGGGTCTAATTTGTGAGTTAATTGCTTGACCACTGCCAACATTTGAGGGATTTCTTGCCTTTGATTAAGTTGTGTTGGGAAAGGAGAGATTCAGTTTTATAATTCTCTAGGAAGAGAAGAGACACACTTGAAACTTAGAAAAAAAATCACTTCTTTTCTTGGGCTAGACTGTGTGTTTTAGTCGTTGTGGCTTAGACACAATCTTCAGGATGAAAACCCTTAAGTTGTAGATTGACATTAAAAATAGCATTTGGAATATTGCTATGTGGGTATTTTTGATAGGTTTTATTTGTTGGATGAGCTTCAATTTGTACTATTTTGAAAATATTAAAACAATTAAAATTATCTATTGAATAGTTCTAGGTTTATCTTTTGGTTGCAATTGTTTTCTAGATTTTTTTTTAATTTTTTTTTGCAAATGTCTTTACAATATTATTAGAGCTCAATACTGAGATCTTTCTACCCCATGAGAAACATCATTATTATTTAAAAATAAATAAAAACAAAACATTAAACCATAGATTACATACTCTTTGAGTAGCCGAGTAATCTCCAAAAAATTTGCATGTCGAGTAATTTCTACTTTTACTCTCAATCAGTATGTTGATGGATTTTCTCCCATCAAATTATCGAGTAATCGCCAGTAGCTCGCAAAAAACCCACAAACTTGGCAAGTTTGTGTGTGTATAAATATGTCTGTGTGTGTATATGCATGCAAACTTGACATCCTATGTATGTTTATAGATATGTATGTGTGTACAGTGCAGTCTTGAGTATACACATACATAAATATCCACACACATTTGCCAAGTATTTTCCGAGTATTTGTCGAGTATTTCCCCAGTCAAAATTTTTGGTCTTGCCGAGTACTCTCTGAATCTGAGTATGTAAACTATGCATTAAACATCTTTTCTCCATGTTAGAAAGTGACCAAGAGATGAGGCATCACTTTAGGGAATAGAGGAAGCAAAAATGTCACATGAGGACACAAAATATGACCTTTTTTTATGTGATGAAATCATTAAAGGATCGGTACAAACAAATCATCAAACTCTTCATCTAGAGTATGCAAGGTAAGAGAGCCAAGGAAACAAATCATGCCACTATGCATTTGGGTAATGGTACACAAGGGCAATCCTCAGGTTCAACAATTAATCAAAACACCTTAGTGAAATGAGCGATGGGTATTGGATTACCAAGAGACACATTTTCACAAAAATAATCCATGTTGTTAGAAGAATATTTGCATGAATAGTGGGAGTACGAATTGGTTATTCCTAACGCTAAATATGGGGTAAAGGTTGAATTTCAAGAAAAGGTTTCCTTTATGAAATTTTGCAAACTATAGTAAAAAACTATAACTAAGAAATAGAAATAAACCCGCCCTAAACAAAACTTGTCAATATTTGTAAAGCAAGTTGAGAAAATTGTCTATCCCCTCATTTCATGGATGCAACAAAGTCTCAACATGATCTTGGATCCAAAACTAAACAACTATCATTGAGTCCTATGTACAAGGAGTAAGCAATTAAATTTGTGATCCTTCAATTGGAGGGGATTGCATGAGTTGTGATAGCACAAATTCATCACTCAAGAGTAAAACCTTATTACCACCTATAACGATTTTTGCAAGAGGTTGACCAACAAATTTGAGAGGCAAGACCCAAAGGAGAATGTTAGAAATTTTCTTAGTTAGAAGTAGAACAATAGATCTCCGTGGATGCTAACATGGCTGATTTCAAGAGGACCACTATGCTAGTACCTAACATGTTAGAGAGGAGTTTGACATTCATTTCATGCAATGATTTAAAGAGCCCCTTAGAGGGCTAATTAAGGCCCTTGAACCAATTTCATTGTAAGCATCCATCAAAATGGTCTGACATTAAAAATAACTACAACTAATAGATCCTTCCCAAGGGTCTATCTCAAGGTTGTGCGTTCATGATCTCCACCATAATAGTAGCAAGGAACGTGTAATGTCACCATTTTTGGAGTGATCACCATTCAAGAGGTTGGTTAGCCTATTATCCATTCTTCTAGGCTAATCCAGTTGGATAGGGAATGATTTGTTGTAACTGATCATATTTTTACATTTTTGGCCAATGGAGATAAAAGGGAAATAACTATTTTATTATTTGGCCAAGGAGAAAAATAAACACTTTAATATTTGGCCAAGGAGAAAAATAAATATTTTATTATTTGGCCAAGGAGAAAAATAAACACTTTAATATTTGGCCAAGGAGAAAAATAAACACTTTATTATTTGGCCAAGGAGGGAATAATATTAAATTCATTATTTATAAAATTATCTAATCTTCTAGAAGCTGGAGTTAGTTACAAGTTGGCTTCTTCTAGAAGATTCCATTGAGTCTTTAAAAGGAGTTGAGTGCAAGTCAATTGGGCATATTGTGGAGTTGCTACACTTGATTTCTCTCATTCTTTAGTTGAGGAATCAGTTGCAGCCAACTCTGAGGATGAAAACCCTTGGAGATGTGTAGGTTGGACAAAAACCCAATCTTACTTTGTGAGGTAAATCCACCTAGGGTTTGCCATTGAGCTTATTGTAGGTATTTGGCATTGAGGAGCTGTAAATGGTATTTTATTTCCAAGTTTACAGCTACTAGGGTTTGATATAATTATGGTTGGGGTTTCTACACCCTATTTTCGCATTTTTGACAATTTTGGAGCTCAACTAGCTAGGGTTTGAAGAAAATCATCATTCCAACTAGGGTTTCTGACAACTTGGGAGAGTTTTGTTATTATTTCCAAGTTATTTGTTGTTATCATTTTCTATTGGTGGGCACTAGGGTTTAACCCTTATTTTCGAGTTTTTGGCATTTTTGGCAGCCAAATCATTTTATAAAAAAATTCTGAAGTGGGACAACCTAGTTTGGTTATTTTTAGAGGCTTTTAGAAGTGGTTTCAGATCATTATCAGCTCTAGCTTATTTTATATGATTTTTGGAGAAATGGGTATTGCATATTTTGAAGGGTTTCATCATCATGCACCTAGGGTTTGAAAGGGAAAGTGCAAATTCAAATTTCAGTGTGTTATTGCAGCTTCTTTCAAAGATTCCTTGCATATTTTTCATTCTTGGGAGAAGTCGTACCTTCCACCTTTGGAAATCATCTTCATCATTGCTCAAGTGGTGCCATATTCCATATTTTGGGTGTTGAGACTTCATCTTTGAATCTGGGTATGATTGTATTGTGCATGAGGATAATATTTTCTGTAATTCATTGTAATATTCAATTCTGATTTTAATATCAAAATTATATCAGTTCTGAATTTTATTGTTTATCCCCATTTATTTGGAAAAATAAGAGTCCTATTTGATAGTAGATTGCTTAGTTTTTTATTGTATTATCATTATATGCAATTGTTTTACAAATATCAAATTAAAAAACATCAAACATCTCGTCAAAAATTCAAGCAAACATTTAGAGCATCAAAACTCTTCAATTGCATGGCAACTGTTTGACAAAATGTCAAACCTCCAAAATTGAAAAATTTAGGGCAGATTAGGCAATGGTCATTACAGCGGTATCAGAGCCTGTGAACCTGCCATCTTGTTGGGTTAGCGACCAATTGCGATTGCTTGGTGGTTTTGGTAAAATGAAGTGTATGCAGGAACTCATGGCAGAGCTCATGCAAGCTTTTCAAGACTATGACAAGAATTTGACAAAACTTCTACAACATTCGGAATTTTTTTGATCCTTTGTTTATAAAGAAAAAGAAAGAAAAACTAATGCAAATAATCTTACCAATATAGAGAAAAAGGAGAAAGAAGGAAAGAAAGAATAAAGTCTTCCTCGTGATGTGTAGCGTATAGGTGAACCTAAGAAGAGAATATTCAGTTGACATTAATAAAAAAAAAAGTCGTGGGTATGCATTCCATTGTTTTAGGTTTGACATCAAGGTCTAAGTTTACTCGATGCACGTGGCTTATAGGCTATTGCATATATCCTCAAGGGACTACTCTTGCCTCAGCATGACATTTTTTCTTGACCCCAACTTGGTAGAATGTAAGACCAAGGTAAGGCGGGTTGGGTGTTGGGTTGGGTCATAGGGATACCCTTGAGACAATATAAAAATAAAAGTCATAGGTATGCTTTCCATAGTTTTGGGTTTGATTTCAAGGTCTAGGTTTAATCAATGCACGTCGTTTATAGGCTATTGTGTATATCCTCAGGGGACTACTCTTGCCCCAATGTGACCCTTTTTTTTGACCCCAACTTAGCAGAATGTAAGACCAACGTAAGGTGGGTTGGGTGTTGGTCTAAGACGTAGGGATGCCTCTAAGTGAATAAAACAAAAATAAAAGTCGTGGGTATGCTTTTCATTGTTTTGGGTTTGACTTCAAAGTCTAGGTTTACTCGATGCACATGGCTTATAACTATTACATATATCATCAGGGGACTACTCTTGCCCCAACCTGACACTTTTTTCTGACCCCAACTTGGTAGAATATAAGACTTAAGTAAGGTGGTAAAGTGGGTTGGGTTGTAGGGATACCCGAGTCAAAAAAAAAGAAAAATTGTGGTTATGATTTCCATGGTTCTAGATTTGACTTCAAAGTCCAGGTTTACTCGATGCACGTGGCTTATAGGCTATTGAATATATCCTAATGGGACTGGTCTTGCCCCAACGTGACACTTTTTTCTGACCCCAACTTGGCAGGATGTAAGACCAAGGTAAGGCAGGTTGGGTGGTTGGTTGGGTCATAAGGATACCCCTGAGTCACTAAAAAAATAGAAAATTCATGGGTATGTTTTCCATATTTTGGGTTTGACTTCAAAGTTTTGGTTTATTCGATGCACATGGCTTATAGGATATTTCATATATTCTCAAAGGACTACTCTTGGGCCAACGTGACACTTTATCCCGAACCCAACATGACAAAATGTAAAACCAAGGTAAGGCGGGTTGTGTGTTGGGCTAAGTCGTATGGATACCTCTAAGTCAATAAAAAACAAAAAAGTCGTGGGTATGTTTTCCATGCTTTTCGGTTTAACTTCAAGGTCTAGGTTTATTCAATGCACGTGGCCTATAGGCTATTGCATATATCCTCAGGGGACTACTCTTGTCCCAACGTGACACTTTTTCCTAACCCCAACTTGGAAAAATGTAAGACCAAGGTAAGGTGGGTTGGGTGTTGGATTGGGTCATAGGGATACCCCTGAGTCAATTAAAAAAAAAGTTATGAGTATGCTTTCCATGTTTTCGGGTTTGACTTCTAGGTCTAGGTTTACTCAATGCACGTGACATATAAGTTATTACATATATCCTTACGGGACTACTCTTGCCCCAGCGTGACACTTTTTATCGACTCGAACTTGGAAAAATGTAAGACCTCGGTAAGGCATATTGGGTGTTGGGTTGGGTCATAGGGATACCCCTGAGTCAACAAAAAAAAAATCGTGGGTATGCTTTCCAGTTTTTGGGTTTGACTTCAGGGTCTAGGTTTACTCAATGCAAGTGGCTTATAGACTATTGCATATATCATTAGGGCACTACTCTAGCCTCAGAGTGACACATTTTCCCGACCCCAACTTGGCAAGGCAAGATGGGTTGGGTGTTGGGCTAGATTGTAGGGATACCCCTAAATCAATAAAAAAATAGAAAAGTCGTGGGTATGTTTTTCATGGTTTTTGGGTTTGACTTCAAGTCTCGGTTTTATTTGATGCACGTGGCTTATAGGCTACTGCATATATCCTTAGGGGGCTCCTCTTGCTCCAACGTGACACTTTTTCTCGACCCCAACTTGGCAGAATGTAAGACCAAGGTAAGGTGGGTTGGGTGTTGGGTTGGGCTGTAAGGATACTCCTAAGTCAATAAAAAAAAAGGATTGTCGGGGATATGCTTTCCATGGTTTTGGAATTGATTTCAAGGTCTAGGTTAGTCAACGCACGTGGCTATAGGCTAGGTTACTCGATGCACATGGCTTATAGACTATTACATATATCCTTAGGGGACTACTCTTGCCCTGGCGTGACACTTTTTTCTGACCCCAACTTGGAAGAATGTAAAAACACGGGGTGTTGGAAAATGTTGTAAGGATACCTTTGAGTCAATAAAATAAAGGAAAAATCGTGGGTATGTTTTCCATGGTTTTGGGTTTGATTTCAAATTTTAGGTTTACTCAATGCATGTGGCTTATAAGCTATTGCATATATCTTCAAGGGACTACTCTTGCCCCATCGTGACACTTTTTTCCTAACCCCAACATAGTAGAATGTAAGACCAAGGTAAGGTGGGTTGGTTGTTGGGTTGGGTCATAAGAATACCCTTGAGTCAATAGAAAAAAAGTCGTTGGTATGCTTTCCATATTTTCGAGTTTGACTTCAAAGTTTAGGTTTAATCGATGCACGTGGCTTATAAGCTATTGCATATATCCTCAGGGGACTAATCTTGCCCCAACGTGACACTTTTTATCGACTCCAACTTGGCAAAAATGCAAGACCAAGGTAAGGTGGGTTGGGTGTTGTGTTGGGTTATAGGGATACTCTTGAGTCAATAAAAAAATGTCATGGGTATGCTTTCTATTTTATTGGGTTTGACTTTAGGGTTTAAGTTTGTTCGATGTAAGTGGCTTATAGGCTATTGCATATATCCTCAGGGCACTACTATAGCCCTAGCGTGACACTTTTTTCTCGATCACAACTTGGTAAAATGTAAGACCAAGGTAAGGCGGGTTTGGTGTTAGGCTGGGTCGTAAGGATACCCATGAGTCAATTAAAAAAAAGAAAAAGTCATGGGGTATGTTTTCCATAGTTTTGGGTTTGACTTCAAACTCTAGGTTTACTCGGTGCACGTGGAAAATAGGCTATTGCATATATCCTCAGGGGACTACTCTTACCCCAGTGTGACACTTTTTATGTACTCTAATTTGGCAGAATGTAAGACC